>CM077821.1:33100588-33700588 GCA_039720395.1 Liquidambar formosana | reverse complement strand
TTTTGGAGAGGAATCTCTCGTCTGACTCGCTCACTCTTTGCAGTGTTTTTGCCTCCTCGCTAGCTCTTTTCGCTGGTTTCCTTACATATAGTTTTTCCCACTTCTCCAACTACTTTCCTCGTGGGTTGGACAGTCCCATCCCTCACGTAATGTCTCAACTTGCTTAGTGGATCTAGCTAGGCTGAATTTATTTGTTCATATTTTGATTGCTTAGAAAGTGCAAATAATTAGCAATAGATACATGTTTTCCAATCTATTAAAGTGACAAGTTACCAAAAAAAATTCTTTTTGCCTAAAGTCCACCAGCAAAGCAAAAAGACCACGTTTTCCCATTTTTGAGGCTAACGACATAACTGAAAATACCACTATTGCCCTTGCAAATATATATGGGCAAGAGATCTTATTGATTATGCTCCTACGATTTAGGAATTTAACAGATTTGACTTACCTAGAAAATGTTAATTACAATTAGAATTGAATATATTTACATACAAGGAAAGATAGAGAAGGGAATGGAGGAAATCACGTTATCATCCTTAATACACCCACCCTATTTTGCCTCTTTTTCCAATTTGAATGTCACCGTCTTCTCCATTTTGTACTGGTATGCTGTGAAGAATATCCAGTTTGGTTCGGTGGTTAGCGTCCTCAGCTATTGTTGGGAAATTCTAATGTAACTAATAATGCAATTTCAATTAGTTATACGTAATTCCAATATAACTCTCCAATCAGCAATTCCAATTAATTACACGAAATTCCAAAGTAACTAATAATGCAAGAAAGTTCAGAAAACCTATGACCAACATCAAAACCCCCAAATCAGAAATCAAATAAAAACAACAATTCCAATTAGTTACATATAAAATCAAATAAATTGAACATTTATGTCATAAAATCTCATAATTAATTTGGCATTTATTGCAACAATTACTACAATGGCGGCTCACATGGTTATAAGTGAATCATCATGGTATAAAAATATAGAAAGAATCTTGGGAGAAAAATAAGGAGAGAAATAAAGAGTGTATGGTTATGAGAGAATTGTTATAGGAGAGAAATCAGGGGAGAATCTTGGGAGGAGAAAAAAAAAAAGGAGAGAAAAATAAATAAAGAAAAAATCTCATTTTAAGGAAATATCCGGATTCCAAGGGAATTTCAATTTTTTATGTTTTTAGAAGGAAGGTGTTTCTATCATATGAAAGGGGTGTTTTTGTCTACAGGTTAAAATGTGGACTTGAGATTTAAGTTTCTTTTTAAGTTGTACTTGAGCCCGTACAAGAAAGTAAAAAAGGACTTGCGGCTAAATGCCCTATAAATTTTTTATATTAGTTTATATTTATATTTATTATTATTATTATTGATTATATTGGAGGGACCCGAACCTTGACGTCCCACATCCCAACCCGACCCGACCCCACCCAGGTACCGTTGGGCCACAAAGGTTGGTGGTGGTGAATTGTGATTTTATAACCCGGCCAGTTGGCTTAACTAGTGGTTAGTGCTCTCCCCATGTGGGAGATTTTGGGTCGAGCGTATGTAAATGCATAGTTCCCATTAAACAAGGGAAGCTTGTTTGTTGTCTTCTTTGGTTTGGGGGTGTGAGTGCTTTTTTTCACTTTGTGTGAGTGGATGATTGTGCACAGATCAATTTTTAAAAAAATATTTGGAGGCAAAATTAGAAAAAAACCCTACTCCCAATCAAGCCTATTTTGCCAAAGCCGTTACAGCACAATTACTTATAGGCATGGCATTTGAAAAGGTAGGTAGGGTATAAGGGTTCAATTTTTTTTTTTTTTTTAATTTAATAAGCATGTTACCAAAATTTTAAAAATGTGTGTGACAAAGTCGTCTCATGTTGGGGAGATAGGGGAGTCCAAAATCCACCACAACAAGCTTAATATACAAGTCTAGAACTTATACTCACACGAAAGTCCTAAGCCTATTGGTGGTGAGCCCATCACTTGTATATTAGGATTCTTTCTTTCTTCTATTCCTCCAATGTGGGACAAACCCACATGTGAATCCTGACATTTTGGGCATGGTATTTGAGAAGATAGGTATGATCGACTATAAGGGTTTGATTTTTATTTGCAAAGCAGTTTTGAGGTAATAAACGTGACACCAAAATTTCAGAAAAAAACTTCCTAATGGCATGATAACTTAGTGGCATTTTTCTCACATATTGAATGAGTGATATCGACTTTAAACTTGTGGAAAAACCTTGATACTCATTTATTTATTAATACTAGAAGGCTCCATTGAAATCATGAATCCTCAATGACCCATTTTGTAAAACGTAAATGTTGTGATATTGCTCATGTGCAATTGTCATCTCACACTCATGACTCATGTCTTTATTTGCCTTCTCTTTCCATAATGTTGTTGGTCAATAATGTTGTTTTATTCATGTAGCCCCAATAAAAGGGAATTGCATGGGGCATTGGAGGAAACCAAATTTAGCTAATCATTTTATGAAAAAGAGGTAACAAACTTAATTATATTAGTTAATGCACAGGTGTGTTACACTTTAGAATTATATTTTTATTATATGTAAATATGTGCGCAAATATTCTATATAATCACATAGAAAATACAACCCACCTATGGATGAGGCATTACTGTCAATGTACTATTTTTATGCAACATTGGTTAAGATGTCCTCATAAGAAAAGGACTATATATATATATATAGACACACACATTTATATATAGTCTAATTAATGCATCATTGATCCAAGCTGTGAAATTTGAAATTTATATAGTCTGATGTGGTCATCTCTATTTCAACAGTTCTCAATGCACAATCAATTTTGATAGCTCTGTACAGAGAAAAATTGATACTCTTTTTTAATCATTTTTTCCATATCTATAAAGTCAAAAAGTTCAATCTCTGTCAAGGGAGTAACTCTCAATCACTAATTAGAAACTTAAATGAAAAAAAAAAAAACACACACACACATAAAATTCAAAATTCAAGGGTTACTTTTATTTTTCAATAAATCAATAAATAGAAATTTCATTTTTTTTTTTAATTGCAAACAAATTATAGCTTTTGATTCATGAATTATTTTAATTTTTTTTTTAAATTCCAAAAAAAAAAAAAAAAATCAATTCACAAAAAAAAAAAATTTTGAAAAATTGAAAAATGTATATATATATATTGATAAAAAGTGGTTGGACATTCCATTATAGAAGGGTAATATTAATAAATGAATTTTTTTTTTTATCAATATCTGTTGGACCTTTTAAATCTTTTAGTAAGGGTAATATAAGGAAATTGGTCTTTATATTTTTAAATTAATAAGGGTAATAAAGGAACTCAAAAGTTTGTCTTTATGCTTTTTAATGAGGGTAATGTAGGGAATCCAAAGTTCGAACATTTTTATGTAAAAGGGTAATATTGTCTCTATCGTATTAAATGGAATAATAGGAAATCAAAAGTTTTTTCTGTTTAAGTATAGATATAGATATAGAATAGGTGTAGGGATACAGGTATTTTCTATTGGTAGTGAAAAAAAAAACCAATGAATGCTAGCCATTAAAGCAAACAATTCAACTCATTACAACCACGAATGTGAATAAGCTTACTTGGTGTATATGTATTTTTGTGTAATCAAGAGTGCTCCTATCAGCCCCTGCTAATATAGGGATATATCAGCCCTTCCTCATTTGTCCATTCATTTTCATTAAAACAAATCATACGGCTGAGGAGTGGAGCCACTTAAAAGATTCAAGAATCTAGGTTAACCTACACGAATCTAAGAGACTACACCCTTCCCATTGCCCTTAGGTTTTCATCTGGACCTAGCAGCTCTGCACGGTTCCCCAAAAAAAACAAAAGCACGAAAAAAAGAAAAAAGATGAAGAAACTCATTTTTTTTTTTTTTTTTAATAAGCAATTCATAATTAATAAGAAAAGCTATTGCTTCCAGCTCTTTCATCCTTATCTGCAGAAATAACATTCTCAGGCAAAGAGGTGATTGGGATGGAACCAAAGCACATACAATGAGCAACCCATTGGGCAAGAAAATGAGCACAATTGTTATCTACCCTAGAAATGCGACGAATCACCCACATAGGGGTAGTATTCAACAAAACCTTAACATCACATATAACAGGTTGGATGGCCCAATGTGGTGTTAGACTCCAATCTTGAAGAAAAATTAGGCACCATAGACGCATCCCCTTCAAGCATAAGCATAGCATAGCCCAGCTTACGCACTTCAAGTAGCCCTAAGTAAAGGGCTTTGTCTTCAGCAACAAAAGGATCAAGAGGGCCAACTAGAGCAGTCCAAGCGTGAAGGAGTGTGCCATCACAGTCCCTCAAAACAGCACTTAAAACCGAAAAAGATGGTCTGATGGCCACATCAAAATTAATCTTGAGCCACGGCTTTGGAGGGGTGGACCAACTAGGGATGGTATAAGGAGCTCCACGAATCAGGGGATTAGCAAAGATGTGCTCCATGGCTATTTTTGATATATGAGATAACAGATTTGTAGGATCAACAACCACCCCATCAAAAACACATCGATTACGGGCATGCCAAAGCTGCTCCATGAGAACCACAGCAAAAAGAAGAAATTTAGCAGCTTGATCAGGATCAATCCCCAACCTTGGATCAATAGAAATTATAAGATCAATCCACTCAATGAGGGACAAGGTGCGCAAATGCATCAATACGGAGTGCCCAACTGGAGCTCCACCACAAAAATTCCACCAAGTTGCATTCCAAAAAAACATGTCTTGCAGTTTCAACCTCTAACTTGCAAAGGAGACACAGCACATCAGGAATGGGGAAGCGACTATTAATTACCGCCCTGACTGAAAGGATATTCCAATACAGTTTCCATAAAAAGAGTTTGTATCTCTCATGAATGTTTACTTTCCACAGGGCCTTCCATACCTTACTTGAACAAGGACCATTCAAGATAAACCTCGATTCACACTCAGTGAGGTACGCTGATTTAACAGAGAACTTCCCCGAAGCATTAGGGATCCAGGCAAGACGATCATCCCCAGAATTAGGGGATAACTGGATACTCAAAATATGGTTAACATCATCAGGTTCAAAAACCTGTCTGATTTTAGAAATATCCCAACAATACTCCGGAAAAAGAATAAAATCCGACACTAGATTCACTCCCACCCTTCTTTCCCCTCTCGGAAGAGGCCTAAACTTGTGGGCAAAAGGTACCCAAGGATCTTTCCATATATCAATGGATCTACCTTCACCAATTAAGTAGCAGGCCCCTTTGCACATAAGGTCCTTGCTTTTAATAACGCCTTTCCAAAGCCATGAATTATTACTGGAATAAGTAGCCTCAAAAAACGACTTATCTTTGCAATATTTAGCTTGCAACAGCTGCACCCATAATTTGTTGCAGTTAGAAAGTGTGCTCACATCATTACTAATGTCTCATCGTCGGGATTGTGCTTGGCTCTAGATCTAGAGATGTAGGTCGCTCCAATCAATTTGGGTCTTTTAAGTGAGAAGGTCCCTTAGCTATTGGATCACCTAATTAAGTCTTCCATGGTTGGATGAGCAAGGGGCTAATATATAATTGCCCTTAACCTTGCTTTAAAGCAAGCATCATGCATAAATTTCACTTTAAATGGTCAACATTATTTGATTAGAAAAAGCTATGGCAAGAACAAACAGACTTTCCCCAGATTTTCATATACCTATTTAACTTTTTTTTTTTCCCCGTTTTGTGTATATTGTCAATGTTGTACATGAAGCTTAAATTAGAACACATATTCTACCCAAACATGAAATAGTTCTTTTGAGTTCTGTTATTTTCAAGATAGTAATTATATTATCATGGGGAATTATAGAATGGTCCGGCTAGTGGGCAAATAACTATAAATCAATAAAATTGACTAGTAACTACAAAACTAAGGATGATTAGTCAATTGTATTGACTTGTAATTATTTGCCTGTAATTGGGCCCTTATGTAGTTCGGTAATTCCGCCTATTATCATTTATTAATAAAAATAATTCTCTTTTGGCCAGCCCAAAAGAAAAAAAAAAAAAAAATATATATATATATATATATATATATATATATATATACACACACACACTATGAAAATACTCGTCACTAGAATTTGCTTGTTATCAATTAACTATGATATGAAAACGAAATTGTCCTCATAATGGGTTATGTAGTTTGTGTTCTTCATGCATCTGTTCTACAACAGGCTTGGTACAAGAGGACTTCAGCTAGTGATTTCTGATTCCTTACTCATATTTGTGATGCCATGTGAAACTGTGGACTGTAGAGCATACCATTTGACCATGTTTGTTTGGTTAGAATGGAATGAATGGAATGGATCGGAATCACATTCCAATTCATTCCAAACATGTTTAGATAAGGTAATTAGATGGGAATGGAATAAAAAAGTAATAGTGGATTGTAATGATATTCATTCTACAATATTTATTTTAATCTCATTCCATTCCAGACTATTTTAAGCATGAAATCAGATTCTATTTCCACTCATTCCATTCTAACCAAACAAACATAGCCGTTGAGTTTTGCTGCAACCTATTTGACTATTCTTTGAATTGCTATGCAAATTTCATTTGACTCATTTTAAATAGTACTTGAAGTCCCAGTTTTTAGGATGTGCGTAATAAGTGAAAATGGATTTCAAAAAAATAAAAAATAAAAAATCGTAGACGTGGGAAAAGGGATGATATTAGTAACTGAGGCCTAGTTGAAGTCCAAGGGCAGCGTGGACGAGAAAAAGCGTCATGATCCCACTTCCCAAAATCCCGTGCACATTCCGCAATCCAGGATTACCCTGCATATGATTTAAATGAGAAAGTAGAAGGAAAAAACAGGTGGGAGGAATTGAATAGACAAAAAAAGGTCATTGGGGACAAAAAAAGAAAAAGTCGATATATACATCATTTGATTACCTCAAATAATGCAGGTAAAATGGTTTGTATAGTCAAGAGAGCAAGGCCAATGGTACCTGTAATAGCATGAGGACTGCAAACAAACATATACAATTCAGCCAATTTATAAAGTAAAATTCAAAAATAAAAAATTCCTATTGATACCTTCTAATTTACTCTGTTCCAATTATGGAAATGAGGAGCAAATGGGGAACTAGTATGCGGGAATTAAATGACACATTAGCCATAAGTTTCAGTTAGAGTCGGGTAAATGTATAATCTTGTTAAGTCGGGGAAAAGAAGGAATAGAAATTCCAAAGAGTACCTCTCAAAGATTGGTTTATCTGAAGTGAGTAGAGATGTTACTCCACCAGTTGCTCCGAGTGCAAAGAAGAAAAACATTCCAGCTAGAAGTTTTGGATGCAAGTCTTTGGCCATGGCCTTCTCCTCCTGAAATGATCACAGCAATCCAGGCAGTTCTTGTTATTAATAAAAAATGACATCATTGCTCTATTCTTATCTTGCTCAATAGATTGCTCAAGCACTGTAAAATAAGTATATGGGGAATTTCTCACCACATCATCAGAGAAACGTATTCGGAAACCCAGATATGTTCCATAACCACCCATCGCAAAGAGCACAACAGCCTACAAAAGTCATAGGAGAGAGGTCCATATGAAATTCGATGATCTACTCTAAACTAGAAATTTGATGGTGACATTTGAAGTTTTTGTGAGAGGTAAAATTATGAGTAAGAAGAAAAGGTAGGAATGCAGATGGAAAGAGCTTTACCATGTTTCCAGGGTGACCCCAGTGGACGAGCCAGCCGGGAAGATTCCATGACTTCACGAGCTCAACGAAAGGTCCAAACAGAGACCTCACAATCCCAGCTGTGATTATGGATTGGCAAATTTACAATGAGCACCGAGAATTAAGAATAATGTAAGGGATGAATATATGGTAAAGCCCATGGATTATTTGAGAACTAGCTAATGCAGTGGGAGGTGGTCAATCCATGCCTTACAAGTGTGGTTTGAATCTTTTTTTCTTTTTTAGCCAAAAAATAGGAGAATACACACACACGCCCACGTACAAAATCTCTACAACCCTTACCCCCTACTGGGATGAGACATGCCATTAGACCCAAGAGCCATAGGTAGTGGGGTTTGACTCATTTATTGTTTTGAAATAAAAAGAGTAACATTAAGAACCTTTTTAGGTGGTTCAAGGCTTTCGGCATTGAGTGGGTAGAATTAATAGAAGAGAAAATAGCACCTTCTCTGATATTCAGAAGGTTGCTATGGTGATTCAAACAATTGGTTGGATAAAAGGTGTTGCTCAAATTGTTCTACAGATCTTTTCTATAGCAATATTATTGTGCAATATAAAGCACTTTGAGGCGCCACAGTCATCAAACGACCTTCAAGTCATGGAGTGAAATACGCCATCTAATTTCAGTCATTTCTTTTGGTTAAGATTACAATATCTCAAACTTGGGGCATCAAATAGGGAATGGTGATTCTTGATCACCTCCATATAATTGGGCCCCATCAGCATCAAAAATAAAAAACTAAAAAATATTAGAATCCACCAGGTCCAATTTAATGCATTTTATCTTCCAAAAATCAGTTTAGTTGAATGGTTATAGCTATTTGATTAATTTGAATTCAATTAAAATGTTTGAACGGTGACAAGGCTTCTAACAATGTCTTACAAGAAAAATAAGATGAATTAGATTGCTAGAAATTTTAATTTGTTGATATTTTGAGCGGCATAATAGTATAACACACTAAAGACCTAATCATACAAAGGAAGCGTGAAGGACGCATAAAAAAGGAGACAGAAGATCCTCGTCCAAACTTATGAAAGTGTAATTGACATTTGGTGAATATTAATTTGAGATTGCACTATTTGAACCATATTATTGAATTAAAATAAAATCACATGATGTGGCCACATTGCTATACCTTTAACACTTAAAAACACATTTAATTTTAAAAAATTGATTTCTTATAACATATAATATTACGTCACATCATAGAAGATTATGATTCGAAATATGAGTCCAACAACATTTATCCGAGACATATCCAAAGTTCACCGAAAATTTAGTGAAATGAAAGAAAGAATGAAATGAAGTTGCCACCATGGAAGGTATTGTAATGGTCAATATTGACTTCAGTAAAATGACAAAACTACCCTCAAGAAAGCTGAAAATAGCAGAATGCATGCACAAAAATAACATGTACCTCCAGGAAGAGCAGCCACAAATAGGAGAGGCAAAGGAGTGAAGGAGAAAAGGAGAGTGTCCCTGGGTTCTTCTCCCATGTCTTTTTGGTCTTCTTCACTGTCCATTATTTCAATATGTTCACTACTCTCGTTCTTCATTGCAAGAGAGGGAGCGAGGAGTGCTCTTCTCGATCTCTTGGCTTTTGCGGCCAATAATGCACTTGGCAAGGGCTCAGTCGTGGGAGTTGTGAAGAAAATTGATGGGGTGTTCTCGGGAAGAGAAGAGAGGAAGGCAGAAGAAGAGCAGTAGTTTTCAGGCGAAGAGTTGGATAAGCATTCACCATTGCCATTTGGGAACAACAAACAAAGAAATATATTCAAATAACACAAGAAGGGAGTGTGTTTTATGAAATTTGTGTACTTCTGTTGAGAGGGAGTTGAAGATATAGGACGAGAGAGATGAAATGGGAAAGGCGAGGAAAGTGGACACGTCACACGCCTATACCAAATTTCAACCTTTCCACGTGGCCACAACAAGCTCTCCTCTACCAACCTTTTTGGCCTCTTCGTACCTTTTCTTTGTTTTATTATCAGTGACTATATGGTGCGGTACTTGGCAGTCATGAGATCACCTTAAGAACTCAAGATGGGAGATTAGAGCTACACTTTTAATTAATTTTTTTTCTGTTTTTTTTTTTTTTTTAATATGATAAGAGTTGTTTCAACGTTGACTTATCATACTCCCAATCTTTTACCCTATACTCCCTCACCATTAGATTAACTGCTAACCCTAGTGACTTCCTACACTTAATTATTTCCTCCCCACTCTTGCATAAGCTCCCAAGTAAATTCTTCGCAGCCAAAAAGAATTAATAATAACATTAAGAAAAGTAATAATATTTTACTTATAAAGGTTGTGAAAAAATAGATTGCACGTCTTCTTAACAAAAAGGGGAAAAAAAAGTTGCAGTCTTGCTTGCAGACGAATTGAGAACCGATAACTAGCACAGGTTTTGGTGCCAATAGCATGTCCTTGCTTTTTTGTTTTTTTTGCTCTTTTTGCACTAACTAAAAGATGTCTCCGCTCTTTGTGGTGCATTTGGGTGTCAAATGCACCAATTATTCTACAATAATCAACACCCTCCCAAAAAAAATAAAAAAGAAAAGGATGGAGGGGTGGAGAAACCTATTAAGTTCAAGAAGTGAATGGCCAGTCCTTTTGATGATAAGATTTGGTAGTGATCTGAGCGAGCCTCCAAGGTTTTTTCATATTTTTCTTTTCAGTAAGAGGCTAAAAAAAAAAAAACACACATTTTACTTTCTCTAAAGGATATTAATAAACTAATATTATAATATATTATTGAAAATGCATTTGCCCATAGATCCACAAACATACCTAAAAGATAGGGTAAATTTTCATTCTAAATATTCTTCTAAACTTCTCTTTTGAGTTCAAAATCTTTTGATTGCAGGAATCATCATACTTTGGTAAGATTCTAGCGCATTCTCCATCCCAACTCCAACCCTTCTAGAGGGAAATTTTGGAGCCCTTTAGAATTTTCAACTTCAACTTTCAAATGCAGAGATTTCAGTTCCTAAACTGATCACTCTTTACAAAGCATCAGGGTAATGCATTCTCACCAACCAGGCAGTCCAGCACAAGAACATTAGGTGGAATACTGATATTCGACAGCAATCCGTATCGTCTTCTCTGTAGCAAGTTCATAGATGTCATGATGAGCCAGCTAAGTTTTCAGAAGGATTAACAAAAAATCACCCAAATGAACATGGAAGGGGAAAAAATATGCCAAGATAGGAGCAGAAAGATATTATTATACATTGCAAGTGATAGGCTAGAGCACTTTTATTTTGCAGGACATAAAATGGAGATGTAGAATCAAATCTGCACATTCCTGCTTGCTTCACATCCCCTCAATCAATGAGGCTTCAAGCTTGATCCCTTCCATTGGAAGGAATGGGACTGTAAACCAGCCAATTAATTATTGTTGTCTGGACTAATCAACAGAGCATAAGAATATGATAATAAGATGAACAGATAAAGTAGTCACCATTGTCTTATTAAGTACCAAGATTGGATAGATACAAAGACCAAGACAAGCTACTGCAAAGACTTGATAAATACAGAAAATATCTCAACTAGCTATTTAAGCATGGAAAAATGTTGAATCCAAATACTTTTACCTCTGAATACATTGTTCAATTTACATATGACTTGCAATTATAAGATAATAATCCATCAATAGACATATCTCGCATTGGCCCAATGCCAAAATCATCAAGACCAGAAGAAACTTGTTGAAAAGTGACAGAATGTCCATAAATCCAATGGTACAACATATCCTATCATGATAATTTTGGCATCGAAATATGTTCAAGACCATCTAGAAGTGGAACCTGCAAAACTTCTGCAAGTCATGATTCTCCAATTATGGTACTTCAGAACCCATGGTTTGGGTCTAAGACTCAGACACAATATGTAGCATAACCAGAAGTATGACTGGCCTGCCAGACTGCCAGCACATTGAAATAGGAATGCTTCAATTGGGATCAGCTCAATATTTCAGAATTATGAGCACTGAACAATCAATTTCCTAACCAATTTACCTCAGTGACAGATTAGATAGGTAAAGACATCCTCCCAGCCAAAACCATATCATCTGTCAACTCGAAGAATGTTGTTATGTATGGTGTCCCTGGTAATCGACTCTCTCTGAGGATCAATCCTCCAATGGCCATCAACAATGAATTTTATCTGAGATATTAAACAAAATTTCAAGATTTAAAAATAAAATGCGAAAAAGAGATGAAGGGTTTCATTCCTGCATAGCATACACAATTTTTAAACTCCTACACATGAAAATTCTGGAGCCCAAATTCAGCAGATACAGATGGGGAGAGGGTCCCAGAAGACTTGGGGGCGTTTTGAGGGTAAAAAACAGTGATGTAAACAAGATTCTACTGACACTTAACACATTCATAACAGCTAAGGAAGTCTTACACTTAATAAACCATTTCCTTCAGAACATAAAATTTGCAACACTTGCGCACACACACAGATGATGACTACTACTTCCAGCATCCTTCAAATTGGGCCCCAATAAGAATTTAAACACTACCAAGAAATAACAACAATTACCACTTTACTGATAATAACAGACAATTCCCCTTTTTATAATGAAAGTTCCTGGGTGTAGCAAGCTCCTCATCCAATACCTAATATGTCAAATAAATTCAACAAATGATGGCAATTGCAGTTACCTTTTCTCTGCAGTTTCAGTTTTATTTATTTATTTATTTTCACTAATGTCGTTTTTGTACTAGTACTGTAAAGGAGAAATGCCCTATCCTTGGGGGTTTTCTTTCCAAAAAAAGAAAGTGAAGGTGAAACTATAATAGTACAAATTTTTCAGATGGTATCAAGTTTGGACCTATACAGGAACATATGAGCATAGTCTTGCCTAGGTCCCATGCGTCAATACATGAGAAATTGCGTGTAAGGGTTTTATGATCTCCAAGAAATTTGGATATGACCTCCAGAAACCACTCTGAATCACTTTCTATAATTGGTTGCAAACATAAGAACTAACAAATTCTCTACAGTTACAAGTCTAAAAAATTGCTATGGCATCATTACTTGTGGTAGATATTTGTACCTCATATATCCCGGGATAAAGCCACAACACTGTTGACCAAAGTCTGGATTTCCTGGAAAAACATGTTATCAAAGTGAGTTCATAATTTTACTACCAATCTTGAGCACCACTAAAAGTTTTTGGGAAAAAAAATAAATAAATAAAAAAAGAATGGAGACAAAGTAAAGATGCACAACTATGGAAAGCATGAACATTGAAGTGTTCACGCTTTTAAGAAAGCATACGTAAAAGTATGTAAAAGTTGTCTTAGTCATCATAATCCAATATGCAACTACTTTTGACAATGAAAAAAGGTTTCATGTTAACATCAATTCACTCTTCAACACGCCTAAAAATATTTATACCTCAATCTAATGGGAGCTGGTCTAAATTGTGTATTAATATCAGTACAGAGACTAATTTTTGCAACCCTTTTACACAATGTGTGACCAGAAGGCATGCATCCAGTGTACCAATTAGAAGTGGATATGGGCCATAGGACCGAGCTACCCAACCAACCCTATTGGCCTGGTCCAGCCTGCTGGGCAAGCTTGATCATGAATCATAGGCCCATGGGGCCAATCAGTTACTTTAAATATGAAGGGAATTAATTAGATTTCTGCAGATGGAATTGCAAGATCCAGTGATTGGAATAATTTATTAATTTTATCTTTGTCCTAATATATCATTTGCATCATGTGGAGTGGTAAGGCTCAAGCAGTCAAGCCCATACAGTCCCTACAAGAGTGGTAATCTTACCATCAGACATTGTATTTAAACAAGGATAGAAAATAGAAAATTCTTTTGCCTTGCTTCAGCTCCCAATCACACTCAGTAACTCTATACATAGAAGTTAAAGAACAACTAAATTGAGAAAACAGAAACTTAAGTATCGATCATTGTTAAGGGAAATTGCGAAAATATAGATTCAATAAAAGAGAGAATATTAAACACCTTGATCCAATGGGGTCTATGATACTAGATGATGGCTGTGGATCCATTTTAATTTGATCATGCCAACCATTGAAGCTACCTGCTACCTCTACAGTTTCACCGTCCCCACAGTACTGAATCTGCACCTGATAAAGCCAGGTCATATCAATCCCAGTCAGCAGGTAAAAAAGATATCGCTTCGATCCATAAAATCCAATCTAAACCTTTGCATACAGGTAATAAAGAACTAAAACAATATATGGATAGAATAATTGCACTGTTTCACCATCATTAGCCGAAAGTCATATCTCGTTCCAGCCTTAAAATCAGCATGCTATATGATGAAGTTGACATTTAAAAGACTAGCAATGGCCATATGGGCCCATCAATGCAACAATTGCTTCACCATAGATTCTACATGAAAAGGAGTATGTTTGAATGGGTATGGTTGAATCTACATGGGTCAAGACTCCTTGGATTTGACTAGGAGTAGAATTTAGAAAGTAGCTCTTGTAGACACAATAACATACAATCTGTTAAAGCTCTTTAATATAAACTGTTGGCCTCCACTCTTACAGCTTGAGATTTTAGATGAGTTGGTAAGCATGGTGTTAGAGCAGATCTTGCGTTCAAAGCCATGGAGGTGCATTTCCACCTTGGTGCTGCCCCTATATTCCAGGAAATCTATTCCCATGCATGAGACCGCATGTACAGGGGGATGTTAAAGCCCACTGGTATACATTGTTGGCCCACTCTCTAATAGCTCGGTCTTTTAGATGAGTTGGTAAGTTAACATGATTAATGAAAGCTACAAAACCTTTATCTTCTAGGAGACCCTCCTATAAATCCTTAGTAAGATTCTAAGGTTGATCTTCTCTCTCTTCTTCTCCATCCTTTTTTATCTAGAGCTAGTCCTCTCTTTAACCTCAATGTAAACACTAAAATCCTTACTTTTCCTTATAAACTCTAACCATACCTTCTTATACAATCTAGCCTTGAAAAATCTAAAATTCCCTTATTGTATAGAAATTAAAGCAAGCTTCTTCCTTTCTTTTGAATCAAATAAAGGAGCTTCAAGCATCATAGAAATTAAAGCTTCTTCCTTTGATTTCACACAATATTCATCTTTAAACCATCACCAAATTAACCCTTCTTTCATCTACAAACCCTGATACCTCCCTCCCTTTCATAAAACCTACAAAAAACAAAGTTCTAGACTACCTATAATGGATCATAGACAAACTTATTCTCCACTACAGGGGTTGCCCTACATCAATTTTGGTACCAGAGAAAAATTTCTTGACTTGAAATGAACGCAACTAAGGAGTGAGATGGTTTATGCAAACATGAGTCCAAGAAATACTTTCAATAATCAAGAAGTGGCATGGTTAGAAGTGATTTTCACTAGAAGAAAGTCAAAAAATGAAGCAATCAATAAACTTAATAGTTGGCTTGATGACTTGGTGAAACTTTAAGAAAGAGTCCCAGCAAATGGCCTGCATGAAGAATGAGGTAATTTCATCATTGAAAATTGAACAGTTGTAGTGGAAAAGGTTCACAGAGGTACAAATGTAGAAACGAAAATTTCAAACAAATCTATGATTGGGACAGAAAGAATACGCCTTCAAGTTGAAGTCGCTAACTTTTACAGAAAGTTGAATCCCATGGACATCTTTGATCGGCTCATCTCCATGGAAGATTATTTTTATTAGTATTCTATATTGATTAGTATTCTATACTTGAGAATAAGAACATTTGCTTTGTGAAGCTGAAATTGGAGCAGTTCACTTATGGTGGCATAGCATTGAAGATATGCTTTATAGAACAGGCCAACTATCTATATACACTGAGGAACAAGATGGAGTTAACGATGCAAAACCACTTTCTTCGACCTCCCTATGAACAAGCCTTGTATACTAAAATGTTCTCACTTAAACTAAGTAATAAATCAATTGCAAAATACATAAAGGAATTTCACAAAGACTATTTGGAATTAGCTATGGCCAAGTGAAGAACAACTTGCTGCCTGCTACAAATCTGTGCATCAAATGGAGATTCAACTTGAGACGGCAACCACATACACTTATACATTAGCCAATGTCTATCAACTTGCTGGAAAGTTGAAGAAGCACTCAAGTTTCAGGGCTTCTATATGTTTGGAATCTCTAATAGGTGGTTTTTTCAAACCAAACAGCAAGTATTTCTCTATAGGGCACCAGTTTCGACAATTTAACTGTCCTATTGTTAGAGGAAGCAACGAGCAGATCTCTAATCTAGCTATTAAAGTCATCAATAAAGCAAATGCTCCTATTGGTAATACAACAAAAGAGATTGGTGTAGCTTCTTAATGCTACAAGTTGCTACAAGTGCAGCGGTCATGCTCATGATGTCGTCAGTCCAAGCAAAGGCTAGACATTTTTATTGACGAACCAATACTTGAAATTGATCCAAAAGTGGAAGATGAAGAGCATGATAAAGAAAAATTCAATGAAAAATTTGATTGTTGTAACAGGATAACTAAAGGCTATAGTTATGTGGTGCAACAATTGTTGGCAATACCAAAGATAAGAGAAAATGTAAAAGAGATGAAATCCGATCTTTCACAAAGAACACATTGTAGAATTAGAATACATAGGAATGAATGGGCATAATAATGGAATTCATTTTTCAAATCAAGTCAACAATGTGCCTCTTACTCCAATTGCTTTGATTAATTTGTCATTCTAAACAAATATAATGATACAACCAGACATTAGTATCTTAGTATCATCCCCAAGGGAGATAAAGCATTATCAAATCCAACATTCTTATTCTAAGTTGAGAATACAAGTTCTAAAGCAATGAATTTCAATTCTTTAACATTTCAAAAATCAAGCTGAAGTCCTTTCCAACCAAGGGAGAATGATGAAGTTGACATTTAGAAGACTCGTGAAGGCCATGTAGGCCCCTTGAATGAAAAATTGCTTCACCATAGGTGCTATATGAAGAGGAGTATGTTTGGTTGGGTATTGATTGTTGAATGGTTGAACCTATATGGTTCAAGCCTCCTCGGATCTGCAGAAATATATAAACTCCATGTTTAGGGGTATATTGGTAATTTTATAGATTTGTGTTTGCTTCAGCGTCAAAGTTAAGAGTCATTTGATTATGAGTTAGTCAATTCTTATTCTTTAGTTTGATTCCTATTTAGTCATTAAAATGTGTTTTATTTGTTTTTAGTAGGTTATGTAATTTGACTAAGAGTAGAATATTCAAAGTAGGTTTAATTGTTTTCTATGTAAGCAAGGCTTATAGACATAATTGCGTAAAATTGAATAATGACATTTTTTGAATCTTTCTGCATTTAATTATTGGTGAGATTCCATTGAATATTTTTTAGGTGAGACTCCTAGAAACCTAAAATCAGGTTATGAGGTTTGTCTTATATTTCTTCTTTTTCTTCTTCTCTTTCTTTTTTATCCACAAACAGCCTTTCTTTAGCCTCAATTTTAATCCTAAAACCGTTCCTTTCGATTATAAACCCTAATCCTTCCTTCTTGTAAAATCTAGCTTTGAAAAATAAAAACATTCTTTTATTGTCCAAAAATTACAACTGGCTTCTTCCTTTGATTTCAGACCATATTCATCCCTAGGCCACCAATAAATTAACCCTTGTTTTATATACAAATCCTAATATCACCATCCTTTATAAAACCCTACAGAGCACAAAATTTTAGCCCGCCTATACATTATTGTAGCCTTGTAGGTGACCTTATTATCTACTTTACAGACTGTTTTACATCACTATTACTCCAATGACCATGAAAAACTATCAAATTTTACTACTCTGTAGTCACTATTTTTTCTAACATTCAAGTCATAGCGATTCTTTTTATTGAGCTATCATTCATCTTTTACTTTACAATGATTACCTGGCAAGTAAAGAGTCGAGGAACTTGGGGATTAATGGTTCGTTAATCGTGTGTGCTAATGAACTTGTGTGAGTACTGTATAAGCAACTATTACACAACTTTTTATCTTCATGCCTAATTAGAGTTCAGTATGCCACAACGCAGAGATAAATAATACCATCACAAATAGTTAAATCCCTACCTCATGTATTCTTCAACTCCAGTTAAAATTTTTATATGCAACAATGTTCTAATAAAATATTAAAGTTACCCAGAGATGCCTTGCCACTGGAGAATATAATGCCTAGGCCAAGATGCTTTGATTGTATTGATTAAAACCAAGAACGAAAAGCTCCAAATGAAAGAGCAGATGTGTTACCTCCTCTAGTCCCAAAAGGCTTTCTTCAGCAGCATGTAATTCAGAATCTTTTTCCAAGACAAGTTTTTGAGCTTTGCCTATCTCCGTTTCTGCCTTAGTTTGCAAGATGGACAAAGCGAGCTGAGGGCAAAACGAATGCAAGATAAATAAACACTAGGTATCCCCAACATGTTTTAGACGACGATCACAACAACAACAACAACAACAACAAAAAGGCACTTCTATTGTAAATGAAGCAGAATTTTCTACCATTTCCTGAAAATTAGAATAAGCATCAGCCACCACCCATCACCTCCATCACCCACCCACTACCCATCCATCGCCACCACTCACTACCTATTACCACCACGACCAACCCATCATCAGGCATCGATCACCACTACCTACCTCCCATCATAATCAACACCACCACTACCGCCCATCTAGGAAAGCCACACATTGATCAACACCCATTCAGGACCACCACCAACCCATTATCAACACCACCCATAACCACCACCGCTACCAGTGATCCATGACACCAACCCCCATTACCACACACCCCTCACCACCTATCATCACGAACACCCACTATCTACCATTATCACCATCTTCAATTGTCACCACCCGCCCCCAATCGTCACCACTCACCACCACTACCACCCAACCCCCCCCTCCCCTTCAAAAAAAAGAAAAAGAAAAAAACCTCTCGAATTCAATCTCTCTAACCCCTTTTCTCACTTTTGTCTCTCTCTAACATGAATAATTTTGTACATTAATTTTATATAAATTTTGGTATTAGATAATGATCGTGGAGGTGAACGTAGTAATAAATTTGCTGGTAGTGGTGGATAGATGGTTGTAGACATGAAGATTGATGGTGGCTATGGTTGTGGTCTAAGTTGTGGCTGTACTTGAAAATTCTAGGATATATAAAGAACAATAAACTTTGAATCGTAGGAATTGTAGGACCTAAGAGTGTAAGCCTTGGCACTTAGAAATCCTTCAGCTTTGAAAATCCATGCGAAAAGAACAGGGTCTTAGGGAAATTCTTTACGTGTACATCTGTAAAAATTGATAGAACACAGAAATGTAGAGAATTTATAGAGCTGAATAATTGCATTCTAATAGTTACTTGTCTTTTCAAGGTATTCCTATAATCCTATGATTCCATTAAAAAAATCATAAAATTTAAGCATTGAGATGTAGAGATAACCAATGCAGATTATTTATTATTTGTCACTGTGGGAATGTAGGATACAACTTAATAGAAATTCATGTGTTTCATTATCATTTAACTTCCCTACTTCGGCAAGCATCATTGTTTTAAATTTTTCATTAGCTATAGCAATGCTGCAATAGTAGACACCCTTTTGATCACTAATCATTTTTGTAAGCTCAATGGTTAGCTCATTTGAAATTCAAAGTAATCTTTCCATCGATAGACATGAAAGTTGCCATGCAACAAAATCTGGAGATCAAATATTTAACTACCATATGGTGATCAGATTGGGAGTGTCTAGCTTATCTATCAAACAAGAAACCAGATTAAGAAAAGTTTGCGTTCTTAGTTTTACAGTTTTACTTCATGATTATCCTTTTCTCAGTGCAACCAAGTTTCCAGTAAGATACTTACCCAAAAAAAAAAATTGTTTCCAGTAAGATGCTTATTAAGTATTTGTGACACAGTGAACATGATGATAAAATTATATATAAATCCACAACACCCAGATTTATTTGAGACGACAAAGAACTAAAAATAAATAAATTTGCCTTGTCAGAAATGGATGAAACCTATTATGTATATATGATGACAAAAATGGAAAAAACTATTTCTTTAAGGAGTGACAAACTGTGGAAGAGATAGATTTGCATTGCCAGAAACCTATCACGATTCATAAAAGTCAATCATTTGTATCTCAAATCACTAAAGAAACAACTATAATCATTGTCTTAAAAAGCTCTTTTGAGGCTCGCCTCAAGGCTTGCCTTGGGGCAAGGTGGTTCAAAAACGCATTAAGGCTTAAAAAATTAAGCAAGGCTCTCATTGGGCATACACCTCACCCATGGTTCAAAGTCTCGGACTCGATCCTCGTCACGTTTCGGTCTCGGTCGTCTCGGTCTCAGCCATCTTGTCACATTTTGGGCGAGACGTAACTCTACACATGAAAGAATGTTAAAAAAAATCTAGAAAAATAATAGAAAAATCAGAAAAAAATATCATAAACACATTGGAACCATCAAATAAGCAAAACAATTAACTTTGGGCACATACTATGGTTAAGTACACTAAAACAAGGTAGCGTGTTGTTTTACTATAAAATACAAAATATTTAATAAGTGTTTTTTCTCTTTTGAAATAAAAGGTATGATTATTATTTATTACTATATTAAAAAGAAGTAAATTCAAAATAACTTATAAATCACAAATGATGACCTTTTAAAACTACCTACTTGTTTATGAAAAATGAAAAATAATTTTTTGAAAATACTAAAATTGTTGGGTAATTTTAATAAATAAAACAATATAATAATATAAGATATTGGTTTTTTAGAAATAACAAAAAAAGAAAAAAAAAGACCAAGTTGTAATTTATAGTGGGTCAAAGGGTCAAAGCTTTATACTTGGTCAAAAAATGATATAGTATGCTTTATTTATAAGAAGCCTGAGAATAGTCAACCCTCCGTCCAAAGTGATATGTATATATATATCTCACCGACACAAAAGGAAAACAGAGAAATGAAGGAGAAGAGAAGAAGAAGAAGATGATGACAATGACGATGCACATCGATAGCGACCAAAGCAGCAAGTTTTCCCTCCTCTCTCTCTCTCTCGCGTGCGTGCTAGATTCTAGACCTGTTCTTGAACGTTGTATGCACGTCGTTGACAATGACCCTTGAGTCCTTGAACCTTGACCAGATCTGTTCTAGTTTGGTAACGATGTTCGTGATTTGTGAATCGCTGGTTGTCTGCAAGTTGGAGTGAGAGAGAGAGGGGAAGCAATAAATCTTGCACGAGATGTGCGAGATCTCGTCTAGAACTCACTGTGTCAATGGGATCTCGTGCGTAACGCCTCGTCTCGAGCGAGATCATGCTTGTGTCATCCGAGAAAGAGTATCTTGTGAATATTTTGTACCGGTGGGATTTCTCATCTCGGCCAGTGGAGAGACCGAATTGTCTCGACGAGATCTCATCCGAA
Source organism: Liquidambar formosana (assembly GCA_039720395.1). NCBI lineage: Eukaryota > Viridiplantae > Streptophyta > Magnoliopsida > Saxifragales > Altingiaceae > Liquidambar > Liquidambar formosana. The sequence goes on along the minus strand of CM077821.1, from coordinate 33,679,419 downwards.
ATGGGCAAGATCTCATCCGAAACGAACGAGACTTTGAACCCTAGCTTCACCAGTCGAGGCATAGTCAAAGGTGCACTTTTTACGCCTTAGCACATCAGACATACGCCTCATGTGACCTTCTGTTAAACATTTTGATTTATTTTCTTTTTTCTTTTTTTTTTTTTTTCTTTTTTTTTTTTTTTTTTTTTTTTTTTTGTTATTTGATTGCATTACATAAGTTTTAACCACGTTTAATTTATTTTTATACAATTTATATCAAACCATGTATATTAGTAGAATTATGTTCAAGACTTTTTTTTACATGTTTTTGTATAACTTAATCCATGATGCAATATGAACCTACCTTTAAATAACTATACTACTCTGATTTTAAATGTCCCAAAAATGCTTATATACTTTTTTAAATCTGTGTGGTATTAATTAATTTCCAAAATGCTAGAACTTTTTTTTTTCTCTCTCTTTTTTAAAATGAAAATTACTAACTGAAAGGCTTATGCCTCGCTTTGCAAGGAGTAAAACGCCTCGCCTAACGCTTTCGCCTTTAAAAACATTGACTATAATTAGGGATACGTCAAAAAAAAGAGTTTGGTAGTAACTTATTTAACTATACATAAGATAGTGCACCCAGATTTATATAGAAAAAGTAAAAAGAAAAGAAAACTAGATCCAAAACAGGGGGGACAAATGCTCATGCTCAAATTTTTTAAACAATATGCAGAAGTTCCTACCAAGATACTCCTTTCATGAAAAACAAAACATTGGGATGCTCACTAGCATCCTGAAAACTGGTTATAAGCAGTGAAGTGTGAAAAAACTTAATAATCAATGACCAAGAGGGGAAACAAACAGCAATTGTTTTCTTTAAGTATGAGGAAGAAACAGAGATCAGTAAGTACAAAGACGAATAACGTGAATTTAAAAAGTGACTCCATGTGGCATGTAATACTCATTTTAATTTCTAATCTAATATATACATGCTGAAAAGGGCAACAACACAAGCAGAAGAGGTTGGTATCTATAATTAAAATTGTACGGTTGCTTTCGAAAATATTCATATATGTAGTACAAAGTTAAAAACCCAGTATAAAGAGAAGCAGTAAGTAAATGTTTCTGATGGTAGCAATTCATCCAACAATGATTGTTATCATAATAACAATAATTCATATACCTTTTCCTTTTCAATCTGTTCCCTTAACCGGGACAATTCCAACTCCTTCTGATGCTGCGCACATCAAATGATGAAATCAAAACTTTAATTTAGATTACAAGTTTATAAAAAAGATAAGTAGGACACAAGAATATACTACGATTGGTACCAGCATAAATTTGAGATGATTAATTTCGACTTGATTCTCCCTTTCATCGGTCTGTATTACAAAAAATACATAGATGGATGTCAAAATGGACAGTCAATGAAATTTGAATTTGTATAATAGAACATATAATGATGACCTCAACATCCAAATCCTTGTCAGAATTAGCACCAATTAGTCCTTCAGTTGATGAATAATCATCCCTACAAACAATTCAAATGACCAAATAAATGCATTTAGATAAAAAGAGTAAATTCATACTGTGCCAAAGAAAATAAAATGAAGTAATCTACCAAAGCTGAAAAAAGTGCATTATCCTATCATTCTCTCACACGTAAGTAGTGTGCCTTTTACCACCGGGGGTGGTCAGACATGCTGAATTAATTTTAAATGTTCTAGCAAGGGAAATACTGGGGAAAAAAATGACCTGCCGATTTAGCACACTATAAGCAGATATATAACATACTAACCTATGAGAGTGGTTTCCTGTTGCAGGAGGTGCAATTGGCTCCAATGTCAATGCACTTCCATTCAACATTGTAGCAGCATTATTTCCAGTAGGCACATGTTCTGAGCACTCTTCCCCAAGGTTCCTTGATTTATTTTCTATTGCATTCTCCATTTTAATGTATCCCTTGCTCTCTTCAGCACCACTCTTATTTAAAATGCTAGACCGATTATCTGAGCATCAAGCAGCCACAGAACTCATAATCAACTTTAAATTTTAACAGCACTAAACAAATAGATGTCAAAATTTTCAGTTTAATAACAGTAACACTTTGGAAGAATAGATATACTCTGTAATAGCAAATATCACAACTAAAAGACAAGCATATATTAGCACAGTGACCTTAACAAAATATATATACATATATAAATTAGCACAGTAACTCGATAAAGCTTGTAATTATCTACCATGAAAAGAAAAATAAAAAGAAAAGGAAAAAAGTGCCACTGATTGTACACTTGAAGATAGCACCATAGAACATATGTGGTTTAACTTAATGGAAGTCGGTTCTTATAAATAAGTATATGGACATTTCAGGTCAGTTAGGAGTGCAAGCTCAACAGGTGGCTAGAGAGGCTAATGGGGAAGCCGATGACCTAGCTAAGAGAGGCGCTTTAACTCTTTAGCCTTCTAGAGGACATTTTTATTGTTAGGATTATGCCCTAGAGCCAATCATAGAGATGATTGTTTAGGTATTAAGAATAATCATTTGATTTCATTTATGTATGTTACATTTATTATTGATTTAATATAAGGGCTTATTCTATTATGTTTATATGCATCATTTATATTTACATAATATGTTCATAGAATTAGAGTTGAAAATATGGAATTACAAAGAGTTGTAATTTTGAGATTGTTAATATATCTCTGTACTAAAGTCTTAAAACATTCCTAGTTGAAAGTTCATTATGATGGATAGTAATGAAGCATAGGACTAGCACTTGTTAGATTGACCCTATAGGAGAATAGCTGGTCTCAAGCTATTTGTATGGAGACACTACAACCAACAAGTGGGTGCCTATTATAAGAATAGGTACACCGAATGTGACAAAAGAAATGAGATAAAGTAAATGGAGTTTTAACCTGCCTGTCAATTAATTTTTCATTGTTATAGTGATACAAGTAATCCTTAGACCTGAGACACCATAGTTGTCTTATACATGTAACTTTAGAATTTTGATAACAGTAAGTGCAGATCCTTCTAGGGTCTGCAAAGGTGTTTATTGGCCCTATTGCTATATGTGTGAAGGCATGTGAGTGATCAACAAGGAATCCATCACTCTTAGGAAAAAGAGAAAGAATGTTTCATATATCATTCAGTGATAACTCATTAAATCCATGGGCCCATGGTAGAATGAATATGGAAAGGAGTTTTTATAAATTCATTATTGAGTTGTTATTCATAATTGAGTATAAAATAATTAAACTAAGGACTTAACAGACTTCCATGTCCTATTGGTTCAATTGGAGACATTGTGTAGATGGAAAGATATAATTGTAACTCATAAACTATAACAAAAGGGTTCTTTGTAGGATAACTATTCACCTCATTAAGGACAACACCATGAGCCATATGCTAGGTGTTACTCATGGTTAGTAAAAGTCCTAATTAATATAAATGAGTTATAATCAATTAGAGAATTGGAAGGAGTTCCAATTAGACCCTTAATGGAAAAAGTTACTATTGTGCATACCTTGTACTATACCTACTACTTGATGATGTGAACCCAATGGGTTACACACTGATCATGCTAAGAGAGCTTTAAAATCTATGAGAGAAAGGGTATTAGTGAATAAAAGAATAGTTTTTAAAAGGCAAGTTTGTATAGGACATAAACTAGAGGGGTTAATGTGTAATTTAGGGAAATTTACACATAATTCTATTTGAAATAGAAGTCTCCTTTAGCCGGCTCTAGTGGAGGCTATATAAAGCCTCATATGATGTGTGACATCATCACACTTGAGACTCCCAAGTGTTGGCCGAATTTCACAAGGGACTCTCTCTCTCTTCTCTTCTCCACTTCTAGCAAGAACAAGGAAGAAAGAAGAAAGGACTCAAAGCTCAAGCTAGGTGTAGATACTGTTGAAGGCAGAACACTTGGGTTGCTCATTCACTACTGTTCAGAATCAAAGCTTGGAGCAAAAAGAAGAAGACTTTTCAAACTGTAAGTAATTCTACCCTCTTCTAGTTAGGGTTTTGTTTGTATTTAAACATAATTGGATTCATGGGTTAAGGAATCGATTAGGAAAAGTTTTGTTTATTAATTCATTCCGCACTTTGTTTTCCTTCTAGTTCGATTCCCAACATTTATTCCTCTAGTGAGTCTAGTTTTGTTCTGATCAAGTTTCTCGGTTCATTTTGCATGCAATTGTGTAGTGTTTTGGATTTTTGTTCGACGAATTCTCTTCCTCCTCTTTGTATGCAGATTTCCTTTAAATTAATATTTTTTTTTCATAAAAAATAAATAAAGAAATAAAGTAATTTAACATTATATAAATCAGGACTTTGAAATTGAGACATTGGAGGCGTCTTTCATATCTTCTAACCCTTTTAAATTTGAGAGGAAAATGATTAACATATTAATTGCACCTGCAAATCTGCAATTGAGAAGTTGGCATTGAAAAGCAAAATGGAGAGAAAACATGGGGCCACGTGTTACTGTTATGAATGTTAAGAGTTACATTTATTTATAATGAGAGCACTTTTGTACTTTCACTTTCGTAGACATATTATACAGATAGAGCTCGCCCAAGTTTGGGCCAGCTCTCACATTCTCCATCATCTTCTCTCTTCCTCTTCTCCATTCTCTTCATTATCTTCTACCAATCATCATTTTTTATAATTTTAATCAAACTTTATCTTGACTTTCTATTTTATTTTGTGACTGAACCAGTAAGAATTTTATTTCAACAGAACTTTATTTAAAAATAATAATAATGTGAGAAACAAACATGTTGCATTATAGCCACCGCCCATTTGTGATAAGCTAATGATCATGCATTAACTGCGGGCTACAAATTCTATCATTTTGTCAATATAAATCACTCAAGAAAAACACAAAATATACTTTTCATAAGCCCTTAAGGAATTTAATTATCTTCATCAATAAATTTGTCCATAAGGTTTACATTCTTTCTAATTCATTTTCTAAATTACCCTCAAATTTCAATAAATAAATAAATAAATCATAAACTTATATAGTGCTCACACCGACAGCACAAACATAGTAGTGTAAATCATTGATGTCTCACTCTAAGATTCCAGATTATATAAATGTGAGCCATAGTGCCTACAGATTGGCAAATAAAACAGTGCTCATTCTGGCATAAAGGATTGATATCTCATTCTATCCTGAAAAAAAAATGAAGGAATACAAAAAATAAGTATAAAACAAATTGATTCTTTGAATCTGCCCTAAACAGCTAAAACTATTAACTTAGGATCATGAACTGACTGAGAAAGTATCAATGTTGAACAGTTCAAAGTTTTTGACGAAACCGAGACGAGATGACCAAAATGTAACAGTCTCAGCATGAAACGATCCAGTATATTGTGACAAGTTGAAGATATATAACAAATATATCTTCTTCTTTTTTAATGAAGTAAGTGTTGTATTAAAAAAAGAAAGGGCAAAGCCCAAGTACATAAGATATTTACAAGAGTTAATCACAAGAAAGAAAAGAAAAGAAAAGAAAAGAAAAAAACCCCAAGCTAAATCTTTAGCATATCAAGAAAGCCAACAAAGGAGGGGTTGTGGTCAGGCAAGATGACTGAGATCTTGCCAAAGACTGAGACACGATGCCCAGAACTTGGTGAAATTGAGATGTGACATAGAGATCTCGAGCATGATGGCCGAGAGGAAATTTATCTCAAAGCGACATAAAACCTTATCTCATCTCTATTTCCTTCGTTTTTTTTGGCCAACAAGTGAAAGTATTCTAGTTAGAAAATGCTAAATCTCTCAAAATCCATCCATTTCAACTCAAAATATTTCCATTCAACTTCAACTTCCTCTCTTTCTTTAAATTATGGATTTATGATTAATTCACAAATTTAGGCTTCTCACTTTAGATCTACACTCGTATTATGTAGATTTAGTGCTATTTGTTGAATATATGTGTACAACTAATGAAGTGAAAGTTCCAGATAGGTTCTCGTAATCTCGTAAAATATTTAAATCGCAAAGTAACAGTTTTCAATTTTATTAAGAAAGAAAACCCCTTATATTAATAATTTATTTTACTTATAAAATTTTCCAACACTATTACTGTTTTTTAATTAAAACAATTACATATTGTTAATCAACCAATATGGGATGTGGTACTTTCCAACACATATTTGATATCTTTTATTTAACAATTATATTCTTTAAAAAATATATATAATTTGCCAAGTCTTTTATTTAAATTAACCAAATTCTTTTATACATATTTATTCAACTAAATTCACAACCAGGCCTTTTATTTCCCAAAAAAATAAAATTAAATAAAAATTAAAAATTAAAAATTCATATTTAAAAATTGATCAAAAAGTATGAGTGCAGACATAGTGCATTAGTGTATTGGGTGTCCAAAACCCAAATATTGCATTTTTGTTCACAGTGCAGCAGTGCGCTAGCACCAGTTATGATATTGTTTACCATATTTATGTCATAAGTTATTTGTTCTACTTATTTGATGGTTCCAATGTGATTATCCTTTTTTTCTGAATTTTCTATGATTTTTTTTTTTTTTTTTTTTTGGGATATTTGTGAACATTCTTTCATGTGTAAAGTGTGAGATGTGATGACATGGTTGTGACCAATATGACAGCAACCGAGATACGACGACATCCACAAGGGAGACTTTGAACCATGCTATGTTGACTCAAGATGGTTCCTGTTTCACCTTCCAATATGGCCTCTAGCAAAGCTAACTTATCTCAGAGGATAGCTGAAATACAAAAGATGACAATAAAAAATATACAGTAGGGTAGGGTTGGGGTGTGAGTAGAGTCTAGGGTCTAGGGATCAAATACCCTACAATGTAACCAAAAAAATAAAAGAAATAAATAGGAGCAGCCAGTGAAAGGAGCTGGACATCCTTACAAAATGCCATACAAGGAATGATCTTAAACCTTTAACATTGTACCATAAAGACAGCAGTATATTCATGAACCCAATAGATAATTAACATTCATACATTACAAGCTCAAAATTTACGAAACACTGAGCACCAAGTTTCTAGTAACAAATAGACATAAAGGACACTCCTTTCTCGGTTTTACTAATTCATTTTTTCTTTTTGAGTAATAATTATTCGTTTATTTATTTATTTTCATTGTTAAACACAATAGCCTATGTTGAAACTAATACTCCTGTCAATATCCATAATTATATCACTTTTCAAATAATTTTCAAGCTGCCAAGTTGGGCACCTTGTATCCGTGTTAGGAACCAACAACAATACCTATCCTTGTTACATAAGGAAACACATATGACTAAAAACTATACCAAAAAAAAACCTATAATTTATCTATAAAAATACCTTCAAATGTATCCAATTCCCCGTTCTGAATAAACTTTGACACCTTTTCCTGCAAGCATGAATTGGTTGAAGATTCTATAGACATGCAACTTTGGTCATCAGAGTTGAGAGCTGGATCCATATTTGTACTACTGCAGTAGTTGTCTATGATGAGAACTTCAGTTGACAACGGAACATGCTCAACCAAATCATTTACCTTTTCATCCTGACCTTTTATAAGTGTATGAGGCACTCAATAAAAGTTGGAAACAATATAAAATGAGAATCCATAAAGTATATGAAGAAACATATATTGACCTGTTAGTTCATTGTCACAATCACTGGTTACTTCCTGTTTTCTGGTTAAAGTTTTCTCCGGCCCATCAGTCTCTGTATTTGTTGAGTTTGCAAGAAGCTCTCGAATAAGTTTATATCCTCTCCGTCGGACAATGTTTGCAAGGTCTTTCCTATGGGGTTTTTATGAAAATAAGAAAATGAGATGAATCAAATGCTAAATCACTTCTTTAAAAGAAAACCATTCTACTTGAAAAAGAAAATAATTCTTCCAGGCTCCAGATTAAACAATATATGCATACAAATATATGTGTGTGTATATATATATATATATAGACTTCCTCATTATAAATGAGAATGTAAATATCATAATTGAAGAAACTTTTTCATTAAAGAAAAATGAATCATTAGAAGATAACCTTCTTATAAGAGGAGAATTGTGCTGTAATAAATTGAGTTTTATAAAAAAACTCATTATAAATTTCATAATTTTTGTAATAAAATTGTTCCAACCATTATCTATTCTTATTTCTTTTTTTCTTTTGATGTGTGAACTTGATTATCACTGTTAAGAGATGATTATTGATTTCGAGTTATAGTCAGCTACTGAACCTTTGTTCACATGACATGAAGTTGCCTTCCCCGACGAGTTTTTGTTCAATGATTGACAAAGATTGGTGCAACAGTGTGTGCAAATATAGAATTGATTATTGAAACAAATAATAAGCAAACCATCTAGTGCAAAGATAGAAAGAGCTAATCTTTAAAGACTTGGTATTAATACGGGAAGCCTGGCAGTGGGAGAAAAAAAGAATCTTTTTTGCTCCTAGGAATAGAAAACACCAAGCAACAGCTCACCCCAAAACACCAAATGAGAGCTCAAACTTTAATTACTCGCATATTCAATATAACATATGATGATTTAAATTTTTTTTTTTTAATAGTAATATTTGAAATGAAAAAAAAAATAAAACATCATTCCCAAATTTTATGTCTTTCTGTTCATACCTTATTGTTCCAAAAAACAGTCACATACCCATTCAAACGGTACAGTTTTTTCTAAAAATAATCCTTTAGTTTTTAATCTTGAAATACCACATCTTTTCTGATATTTTTATCTTATCATCTTATTGAAGTTTCTTTAACTTTTTACACTTCTTTCCTTGTTCATTTGAGTTGGTTGATACATCAGGCGATGTCAAAATTCAACCTTAGTGCAGTAGCTCAACTGCAAGATACAGGGAAGTTTTGACCACAGAGTGGTGGACACAGACCAAGCCCATTGCACTGAGGATATTATATAAAAAGGGGCACAATTGGTATCAAGTACAAGTGATAACCAAATTACCATCTATTGCCCATTTCAATAAAAAAAAAAATCATCTGGTTAGCATTCTGGAAGCATCACAAGAAACAATTCAACATTTTTTTGCTCTCAAAAGCAAGTAAAGCCCTTCCAAAAATGCTAACAATTCAGTACCCAAGTTTTACAAACACTCTTAGTAATAAGAATATTATTAAAAATAAGAAAGAGGATGCAAAGGAAGGAGGACCAGCAGTCCACCTAGAAACCAATCAAAAATGACTACCAAAACAGAAAACTACAGCCTAAACTAGGAACAAACAGCCAGCCAATCCGATTTGATAACAAACAAAGGTATTCCCTCAAAGTCCTTCGAAGATGTAGCCCAAACTGATGCTAAAAAGTGAATACGCTCCCATAAATTGAAAACTGAGGACTCTTTATCTTCAAAAATCCTAGCATTCCTCTCAAACCACACCACCCAAAAAACCGCAAGAACTGCAAATTTCCAAAGGGTGGATGCCTTACAACTACGGCCAAAACCATAAAAATGAAGCTCAAACATAGCTATGGCTGATGCTGGAATTACCCAAAGACTCATTAGCCACTTGGAACAGCTTTTGCCACAACCACCCAGCCACCCAGCATTGCACAACTATTCATCTTTTAGTATGCATCAATTGCACAACTATTCAAGCTTCCTATAATTCATTTTCTATCAGTAACCCTTATATGAAAAAACAGAATCACTCTAGAAGCAGCCAAATGAAAAAATAAATAAATAATAGTAACAATAATAATAATAAAAGTTGAAAAATAGGAAAAATAATAATAATAATAAAGCGAAAAACAAAAAACAAGAGTAAAATTGTAAAAATTCAAAAACCTTCCATGCTGCGAAAGTTCCTTCGTGGACGGGACATGACCCTCTGGAAGTCCGACCGCAGAAACGAATTCCCGAAGATCATTGCAGAGATCTGCATCGCTCCTGAGCTTTCGACTAGCCCTACATTATATTACATACATAAATAATAGCCAAAAATGAGAACAATTACCAGTAAAAATTTAAAGAACAAACATACATACATACATATATATATATATATAGAGAGAGAGAGAGAGAGAGAGAGAGAGAGAGAGAGAAGAAAACAGAGAGAACCTGGGCTTCTTGATTGAGGAGGCGCAAATTGGGAAGTGTTTCGGAGGTGGGTGTTGGTGGCTGAGCAGCGGTTGGTCTGCATTGAGAGAGGGACTACGGAAGGCTGAGAGCTTATGGGGAGAAAGAGAGAAGAAGAAGCTTTGGAAGTGAGAGATTGTCGCCATGAGAAAGCCGTATGAGTTGTTGAGATGGAATTTGCATCACTGGAGAGGTTTGTTGGGGTTTAGGGGGTTTTTGATTTTGTGAGGATTCTGGTAAGGCTCAAATTCCTCAAATGGATGGAGTGTTACTGGAAATGAAGGTGTAAAGTGTACGGTGTACGCAAAATTGAAAAGGGTAAAAAAGGCTTCTTAGTTTTTTATTTTTTATATATTTTTTAGGATATGATTAAGATTTAATTATATCCCCCTATGGATAATAATTCAGATTTGACTACACCAAAAATAAAAATATAAAGATGCTACGGATGATAAGAAAGAAGAGAAAAAATACAAAGTTTCGTTGGATTCTTCCTAATGATAATTAGTTTAACTCGATGTGGTTAGACGAGGATATTTTGGCTGGTAAAGTGGCAGTTCTTTCTAGTTAGGGTTGAATCTCTTGTTAACGGCTTGCGAAAAAGTTTGATTAAGGCTAGGCTTGAACTTGGTTGATTAGTAAATAAGTCAAGTTCAAGTTTGAAGTTTAGCCTTGTTTAGTAAACAAGCTAGTTAAACTCAAGCAAACCAAAGTTTGATTAAGGATAAGCTTAAATCTCTTGTTAAAAAATTGATAAAGAACTTGTTAAAAGGTAAGAATAACCATTCTTCTTGATTTAGGGAAGAATAGCTATCTCCTTTTTAGAGGTTGGAATAAGCCTCCCACCAAGGAATGATCATTACATTCTCTATGCTACTAAACTATTACTTTTTGTTTTTTTTTTTTTTTTGCTAATGGAGTAAATCATTCCATTCCCTCACCTGTTCACTCACTCATAACAAACACAGCCTAAAAGAATGGAACCAAAGAATGCAGTTTTGAGAGGCCAAACAGGCCATGGCATGGGTAACTCTATTTGCAGCTCTCGGCATGCACCCTTATGAGTATAGTTGACTAGTTGTCTTAATCCTTCTTTGAAATTAGATTATACTAGCTTTATAACCCGTGCGACGCACGGATTAATTTATAAAAAATAATATTATTAATAAATTAAAGTTTTAACAAAACTCTTATTCTCTAAAATAGTAAAATATATTTATTAATATAATATGTCAATTAAATTGAAAATATATAGACAAAAATAAATAAAATAATTTAATCAAAATAATCTTTGGTGTGATGTTAGCATAATGTATTACACAAAATTTAATTATATTCTCGAAAAGATAAATTATTTTGAAAAACAATTAATTTAATAGTAGAAACTTGTAAAAAAAATGAAGGAACTGATACGTTATGATATTTGATGGAAAAATATTAAAATTCTCTAAAGCCTAGTCTATCCCACAATCATGGTTTTAACATGTTGGTATATACCAAAGCAAATATAGCCGTTGAAGGTATCTCGAAATCCGATAGTGGAGATTGTAAAATGCATGACAATGATAAATCTTGACCTTTCATGAAGTTTCGAGTGGGTTTTACAAAGAGTGAAAAACCATGAGGAAAAATATCAAAAATATGTTTGAAATTAGATCATAAAAAGATGAGAGAAAAGTCTAGACTGAGAAAGAGAATAGGAAAAAAAGCCAGAAGAAGAAGAAAATAAGAGAAAGTATAAATCTTTTCAACTTTATGTAATTAACCATATGGGAAGAATTTTGATTCAAATAGATTTTTTTTTTTTTTTTATTCATGTCAGAAGCAAATCGGGAGAATCTAAAGATTCTAGCGGATTGTGTTTTCTTTTTTAATCTTCCTTTTCTCTATTTGTCTTTCTTTTTAATTATGACTATTTATAATTTTATACGTTTAATTTTTAGGAGGGGAAATGAATAGGCATAAAGAAAACAGAAAAATATATTACAGTTTATTAAGTTTGGGTTGAACATTGTATAGTGTGGGTTTTCTAATCCGCTCACATAAAAACAAAGAGATATGTAGTGAACACCAAACGTCAACGTACCTCCACTATATAAGAAAGAGCAAATAATATAAATAAAAAAAAAAAGAAAAAAGAAAAAGGAAAAGAAAAAGAAGGTGAAGAATTTATCTTTTGGTGACCACTTCCCAGCTTGATACCAAACAAAGAAAGTTAGTAGTCCTTTTGAAACACTTATCAGGTCAATTTGTAGCAAGTTGACAGACAATATCATTTATTTTTTATAACTCATGCAACACACGGGTGAGGTCTGTAAATATAAATATTGTGAACAATATAAATTATATATATATAATACACAACTGTGTGGTAGTTCAGATGGTAAAGAACCGCGGCTCCAAAATCATAAATCTTGAATTCGTGTCTTCGCTCCTCTACTATCGAATGCATGGACTTGAGAATGATTTGTGCATCATGTAAATTAGTTTGGATCTAACAGTTTGAGATACTCCTTGTTTGGCAAAAGTGTATTTGCACAATTTTGAAAGCATTTTTATAGTTTTCTAAGCAATTTGATACGTTAATACATATTCTAATGTATCGCATTTTCTTTTTTAATCATTATTGCCTTTATTTGGCTCCCTTTCTGATTATAAATATTTATAATTTTATACGTTTAACTTTTGGGAAATGAGATGAATAGACATAAAAAAAAACGAAGAAATATGATATAGTCTACTAAGTTTGGGTTGAACATTGTATAATATAGGTTTTTCGATTTTCTTACATAAAATCAAAAAGATATGCAGGGTACACCAAGCGTCAACCTACTTATACAGCGTGAAAAAGAGCAATGAAAACCAAAAAATAGAAAAGTTAGACAATTTACCTTTTGGTGATCACTTCTCAACTTAATACCAAACATGAAACATTAGTAGTCCTTTTGAAGTATGTATATAGTCAATGTGTAACAAGTTGGCAGAGAATATTCTTTCTTTGGCATTAAGTTGAAAATTGATCACTAAAAAGTAATTTCTTCAAAAGTCACATCTTTTTGGGAAAATTACTTTTTAGTGATTCTTTCTCAACTTAATACGAAAAAAAAGAAAACTAATAGTTATTTTGATGTAAGTATACAGGTAATTTGTAGCAAGTTGATAGTTACTGTCCTTTTTTGGCATTAGATTGAACAATGGTCACTAAAAGGTAATTTTACCCTTTTCCCCAGTGTTCACAAACGGACACGTGGCACCAAAGGGAGGCATTTCCTCCGTTTTAGTATACTAGATATAGCACATGTGCGTTGCACATGAATATTTTTAAATAATATTAGTTATACAAAATAATAAATACATAAACATTTTATATTTTTTTCATAAATATTTTTAAAGATAAACATTTTATATATTTTTATATTTTATATTTTAAGGTATATGTTTAAGAATTATAGTTTCCATATTCCTATATATTTCTATTTATCATATAAGAATTATAGTTTCCGTTTCCTTTGAATTCCTATTTGTATTTTATATATTAAGGTATGTGTTTTAGAATTATAGTTTCCATATTACTATATTTCCTATATATGCAGAAGGGTGGGTAGTTGTGTATTTAAAAATTAAAATAAGGGTATAGTAGTCAATCAAAAGTTTTTCTTACATTCATCTTTTTATAGGTAATATAGATATACTAGCTTTAGAACCCGTGCGACGCACGGATTAATTTATAAAAAATAATATTATTAATAAATTAAAATTTTAACAAAACTCTTATTCTCTAAAATAGTAAAATATATTTGTTAATATAATATGTCAATTAAATTGAAAATATATAGACAAAAATAAATAAAATAATTTAATCAAAATAATCTTTGGTGTGATGTTAGCATAATGTATTATACAAAATTTAATTATATTCTCGAAAAGATAAATTATTTTGAAAAACAATTAATTTAATAGTGGAAACTTGTAAAAAACAAATGAAGGAACTGATACGTTATGATATTTGGTGAAAAAAGATTAAAATTCTCTAAAACCTAGTCTATCCCACAATCATGGTTTTAACATGTTGGTATATACCAAAACAAATATAGCCGTTGAAGGTGTCTCGAAATCCGACGGTAGAGATTGTAAAATGCATGACAATGATAAATCTTGACCTTTCATGAAGTTTCGAGTGGGTTTCACAAAGAGTGAAAAACCATTGGGAAAAATATCAAAAATATGTTTGAAATTAGATCATAAAAAAATGAGATAAATGTTTAGACTGAGAAAGAGAACAGGAAAAAAAGTCAGAAGAAGAAGAAAATAAGAGAAAGTATAAATCTTTTCAACTTTATGTAATTAACCATATGGGAAGAATTTTGATTCAAATAGATTTTTTTTTTTTTCTATTCATGTCAGAAGCAAATCGGGAGAATCTGAAGATTCTAGCGGATTGTGTTTTCTTTTTTAATCCTCCTTTTCTCTATTTGTCTTTCTTTTTAATTATGACTATTTATAGTTTTATACGTTTAATTTTTAGGAGGGGAAATGAATAGGCATAAAGAAAACAGAAAAATATATTACAGTTTATTAAGTTTGGGTTGAACATTGTATAGTGTGGGTTTTCTAATCCTCTCACATAAAAATAAAGAGATATGTAGTGAACACCAAACGTCAACGTACCTCCACCATATAAGAAAGAGCAAGTAATATAAAAAAAAATAAAAAAAAAAAAAAGAAAAAAGAAAAGAAAAAGAAGGTGAGGAATTTATCTTTTGGTGACCACTTCCCAGCTTGATACCAAACAAAGAAAGTTAGTAATCCTTTTGAAGCACTTATCAAGTCAATTTGTAGCAAGTTGACAGACAATATCATTTATTTTTTATAACCTGTGCAACGCACGGGTGAGGTCTGTAAATATAAATATTGTGAACAATATAAATTTTATATATATATATATATATATATATATCTAATACACACCCGTGTGGTAGTTCAGATGGTAAAGAACCGCGGCTCCAAAATCATAAATCTTGAATTCGTGTCTTCGCTCTTCTACTATCGAATGCATGGACTTGAGAATGATTTGTGCATCATGTAAATTAGTTTGGATCTAACAGTTTGAGATACTCCTTGTTTGGCAAAAGTGTATTTGCACAATTTTAAAAGCATTTTTATAGTTTTCTAAGCAATTTGATATGTTAATACATATTCCACTGTGTCGCATTTTCCTTTTTAATCATTATTGCCTTTATTTGGCTCACTTTCTGATTATAAATATTTATAATTTTATACGTTTAACTTTTGGGAAATGAGATGGATAGACATAAAAAAAAACGAAGAAATATGATATAGTCTACTAAGTTTGGGTTGAACATTGTATAATATAGGTTTTTTGATTTCCCTACATAAAAACACAAAGATATGCAGGGTACACCAAGCGTCAACCTACTTATACCGTGTGAAAAAGAGTATGAAAAAGAGCAATGAAAACCAAAAAATAGAAAAGTTAGACAATTTACCTTTTGGTGATCACTTCTCAACTTAATACCAAACATGAAACATTAGCAATCCTTTTGAAGTATGTATATAGTTAATGTGTCGCAAGTTGGCAGAGAATATTCTTTCTTTGGCATTAAGTTGAAAATTGATCACTAAAAGTAATTTCTCCAAAAGTCATATCTTTTCGGGAAAATTACTTTTTAGTGATTCTTTCTCAACTTAATACGAAAAAAGAAAACTGATAGTCATTTTGATGTAAGTATACAGGTAATTTGTAGCAAGTTGATAGATATTGTCCTTTTTTGGCATTAGATTGAACAATGGTCACTAAAAGGTAATTTTACCTTTTTCCCAACTGTTCACAAACGGACACGTGGCACCAAAGGGAGGCATTTCCTCCGTTTTAGTATATATATATAGATATAGATGACTTCACAGGACCATGGAGCATCTTCTGAAGAACTAATACCTTAAACAGGCAAAACAGTAGGTAGAGAATTCTCTTTAAACCAGACATGTCTCCACCTCTTTTTTAGAAACACAGATATGGCAAGTCTTACAACCTAAACATTAGATCAATCCCTTTCGAGATGAGAGACCATTTTTGTAGAAGTCACAAGGGCTAGCCTAGTGGTGATGGAGGATAGAGTAAAAGGTTAGAATTATGATAGTTTAGGGTTGCAATTGTACCCGAAAAAAGAACATAAAATGAAAAAGAGACCATATACTTAAGATAGACCTATTCTCTTGAACTACACAAGTTGTACAACAATATCCCAGGCTCAATTCCTTTTCTTATCCCTTTTTTTTTTTTTTTTTCTTTGCTACAATACATGAGTATAAATCCTACACTAAATAAGAGATGTGGAAAAATAGTTGAAACAATATGTGGTGCGAGATTTGTCCATCTATTTCTAGCAAACAATTCAAAGCATGCATCACTTCATCAAATTTATCACATTGAAACTGCCCTATTAGCAAAATTTCGGCCAACCATAAGTTTAAGTGAGTTCACACAAAATTTTTAAGTCAGACAAAAAATTCTAGTTGAAACAATATGTGGTGCGAAATTCGTTCAAAAACCCTTGAAACAAGAGGGGAGCTCATCAATACATTCACGAGCAAGCCCTCAAAATAGCCTTTTCTCGTTTTTTCACGATAAAATTTGAATTTTAGCCATCTCAACCCTTTTTTTGGGAAGGCCTTTTACCACCAGATGCCTTGGGCACATGGCTTATATAGTTCACATTGGCCACAATGCCACATAAACTTCAGGCTTCTTGGGGCAGTTCAAACCCAATATTTCACAATCTAGCCCAAGCCAACATGGGGCCTAGGCCTACGCCATGGCCCTTCATTTATCATCATCAGAAAGTCCTTAAAGTCTTCTTTTTGTGTTTGTGATTGGGCCTCCCTGGAACCCCACCAACAAGAATTTGGGCTCAATTCTCTTCGGCGTAACCTACTTTGCCTGCAAATTAAGAATGCAATTTACAAGTTTGCTCCCATTTTTTATTGACAAATGTTTAGAAACATCCCTCACCATTACCATTTACCACAACTGTTATCATCAGTGCCACCATCCACCACCATAGTCATTGTTGCTGCCACCACCCGCCAACATTGTGATCATATTGCCATTTTCAATACTCACCCTCACACCACAACGGTCAAATGCTGCCACCACCCACCACCACACCTATCGCCATCGTCACTATTTATTATGAATCGTAATTATGTTGTCATGTTCAACAAATTTCCTAGTCATTGACGCCGCCACCCACCACGGAGGGTTCCATTGTAATCACTAGCCATCAACACAATTATTATATTGCCATTTTCCATAACACATACCCCCACCGTTACCACCACCTTCTTCACCATCATTGTCGCCATTGTTGTTGCCATCACTCTCTACCAAAAGCATCACTATTTTCAAAGACGAAGCCATATTCAACTTAGAGAAGACAGCCACCTCCACTCATTTTTTCTTTCTAATTTACAATTTTAATATTTTGGGTCAGGATATTGTCACACCATAAAGTACTCTAAGCCCCATACAAAGTTTACATTTTTTAAGGCTTTATGAAAAATATAAAAGGTTTCAATGAAAACTAATCGCGTAATCCAATAGAAAACATCATTCTAAACAACTTTGTATGTAAAATAAAGTTTTTTCAAAATCTTTTTAGCGCATTTTGTAAAAATGAAACAGAGATTATAAATGGTCAAAAAGCCCACTTACATGATAGATTTTGAAAAAAATTTCTTCTACAAAGTTATTCAGAATGATGTTTTCTAATAAACAACATGAATAGTTTTCGTAGAAACCTTTTATATTTTTCTTAAAACCTTAAAATTGTGCTAGAAAGATTTTATATTTTTCTTAAAAACTTAAACCTTAATACCTTTTATATTTTTCTTAAAACCTTAAATTCTTAAAATAATAAATTTCAAATCCAACATATTTCAGTTCTTTAATTTGGAAGTCTAAGAACCAAATCCAATTTCCTAATCGGAACATACTAAGTACTTCTTTTAATGCTTACTTGACTTTTTACAGTGGTCGGTCCATAAAATTGTGCTAGAAGGATTTTGGGCTTCTCATGGTTGTTTTGAGGGCTTCTTTTGATTGTTTTTAGAGTGACACTATTGGCACTTTGCCTTAACTTCCTATAATCTCGATGCATTTCTAACTTTTCATACACTCACAATGTCCAGCACTACAAGTTAAGAGAGGAGTGACATTGTATTTCTGAACTTTTTTTTTTTTATGTTTTTTTACAATTTTTCATGAGAGTAAACACTATTAGGTTTTTCACCCTTCTGTCAACGGATCTTCAGTTTAGTGGCATGTCTTTTCCTTAAAGGTGGAAAAGTTTCAGGAGGTTATGAGTTCCGACTCTCTTCCGGTGTGTATATCTTACCTATCACAAAAAATGAAAAAAACAAAAAAAGAAAAAAACCGGTTTTCTCCCTTCCAATGTTGCTAACCTCAAGTTTCCTAAATTATGTCTAAAAATTATGTCATGCCAATATGAAGTAAGGATGCCAAAATTTTGTACCAATATGAATCGGAGTAGACTGATTGATAAGGAATTGGACCGTTAATGGAGGGAATTCAAACCCCAATTGGTTTAGAAAAGTTGTATCCATTTCGAATGAGGTTAACAATTCTTGTTGCCATATTCCACACCCCCCCCCCCCCCCCCCCCCCCCCCCCCCCCATTTAGTGTGTACAAAAAAGAATCAACTTCGCCTAGTGCTACATCTGCAGTCACATCCTCCCATACACAATTTCCCAAGGATAATTTAGGTTCTCAATTCTCTTATTATTAATTTTTTTTTATTATTATTAAATTTATGACTTAAGTTAGCTAGAAAATAAGATGTTCAACCTATTCCATTCTCTACAAACATAGTTCAATAATTCAATTTTAAAGCTTTACCTTCGGTAGCAGAGAAGTAAATAGATTTATCATTCATATATAGTATAATCCATATAAAGATTTGTAGCTAGCCCTCTCAATAATGGCATTTTTTTTTTTTTTTCATAAAAAACATCAATATTAAAAATAATGATATTTCTATTATAGAAAACTTGCCAAAAAATATTAGGGATGAGTAAAAGTGTAGAGAAGGCTAAGTAGTCAAGGTTCAAGTCTCAGAGGCGGTAGTGTAATGTGAATTTGATCTTTGAAAGTTCTACTCATGCACTGGAGCTATTGGTGGGGTTGAAGTCGAGTTATGACTCAATCGAGTTGAGGGAGTACCTACGGTTCCCCCACTTGTGGTCACACCCCCAAGTAAAATCGCTACGACTTGTTATCTCTCTTCTATTTTTTTTTTTTTTTGCTTATCAAAAAACTTGCCAAAGAATATCAATAATTTTTTCAAACCAACTATTAGAGAAATTTCTAGTCCTAGTACCATAACTTTATGCAAACTCACGAACCAAACAATAGTGTTATGATTATCATCACTATGGATAGTAAAAAGTAGGAGTTTAATTTTGTTTGTTTCTAGGTTAAATTAGAACCAAATTGACGTAGGTCAGTTCTAGAAAACTATACTCAAAACCAAACTGAATCGAACCAAACAATGATTAGATTGGTTTAGTTCTTGATTCTCCTTCATTAATTAAATGAGCTTCCAAACAATATATTTTTTAATGAAAAATATACAAAACAATTTTGGACAAATAAAAATCATTAAAAAAAGAGATCAAAACATGTATAAAACTCAATAACCCATGTCTGTAGAAAAATAAAAAAAACCAAACCATCAACTAAAAGGCACAGAAAATGTATAAAAATTTTAAAAAGTTTTTAAAAAATTATCAAAACAATTGCATGACAAACTAGTTATGATTTATTTATTTATTTATATTTTTTTCACTTAATGTTTAGGCCAATCAAAATTAAATTGGAGCGGCATTATATTTTATATTAATGTAATATAATTAATATATTTTACACAGTTTGGTTCTAATCGGTTTGGTTCTCAGTTCAATTTGGTTCTAAATCACCCTTGAATCAAAAATTGAACTGAACATGTCGATTCTAAAAAATTTGAAATCGGACCAATCAAACCTTACTCACAACCTAACAAAACTAAACCAAATTGCCCACATTAGTTTGGTTCCTCCTTAATCGGTTTGAACAAGTCATTTAAACTCTCATATGTAATTTTATCTCTAGTTTCCATTTATAAGAATGAGAAAATTGACAATAACCCATTTAGAAGAATGATTTTAGTAATTAATTATCTTATTAAAAGATTCATTAATCCTTTAACTCACATATGAGTATTTTTATTAGCAATAACCTCATATTTTTTTTAGAAAATTATAATTTACCCTAATTATTTGCTTGTAGGCACTCTTTTTTTTTTTTTTTGGTTATTAAGAGCACTTTATGTAACTAACTTGTTCTAAAAATTTTATAATTTTGAAAAACTTATAACTTACAAGATACAAATCTGTTTTTGATAAAACTTGTAATTTTAAAAACTATTCGTTGTGATTTTTGAAACAATATCCACTGTGATTAGGCAATTTTAGAGAAAAAAAATTTGTTACCATTTTGCTCTCAAAACAGCAACATGTTACTATTTTGTAAATTATACTGTCAAACAGTAACATGTTACTATTTTATTATATATTGTTAAACAATAACATGTTATTATTTGCTACATAAAAATGAGTTTTCTTTTCTTCTTTTTTCTTTGGACACAAAGAGATTGCAATAATATGTTATTCTTCTCTATATAAAAATGAGTTTTTTCTTTTCTTTTTTTTCTTTTGGGCAAAGAAAAGTTGTAAAAACAGACTGTGGTTTTCATCAAAGGTTTAGGAGTGCGGACGAAGGTTGGAGGTGGTGAGAATTTGGTCGACACATTGAGTCAATTAGTTGTAGCCAGAATTCAGAAACCTGGATCTATTAGTCGGCGGAGATGGAGACATCATTCATATGGGGAAAGAAATAGAACAAATTATATTTTTTGAGAGAATAGTAATTCTGTCAGTTTGGTGTCAAAAAAGATTATGAATTTAATAAATTTGTTTATGAGGCTATTGTTAAAAACTCTTATAATATAAGTTGTGGCCAAAAATCCCTATCATCATTTCTATATATATATATATATATATATATATATATATATATATATATATATATATATATATCATAATAGTATTGTATAAAGGTGAATATGGTCTACATTTAGACCTCTATCATATATTTCATATACTGTATCTTTGAAAGCAAAGTGCATTTTAAATCAAAAATCACATGAAGCCTTTTAATTTAGAAGCACCTTTTAATTTTCAAATTCAATTAACATTGTTTCAAATGATATTTACCATTTGATGCACCTTTTTAGAAGGTTCAAAAGGCATTTTAAAAGCTAAAAGTCATTTTACACATTTTAAAAATGTCTGATGCATTATTCAAAAATCCTTTTTGACAAAATGATTTCTCTTAAAAGGCAATTTAGGAAAAGTTACTATGAGCAAGTAGCTTTTGGGAATGCCGATTGTGGGAAGGTCAAAACTCAAAAGCCATTATATTTATCACATTATCCCCAAATTTTTGAGAAAAACTTCTATGCAACTATGACACAGCCACGTGCTGTCATAGGCCAATCAGGACCAAGATAAGCGAGATTGTTAGATACTTTTTGACCCCACAATCTCATTTATCTTAGCGCTGATTGGCCTATGATACCACGTAACCCATGTCACAGTTGCATGGAAGTTCTTCAAATTTTTTGATAAAGAAGAACTTTTAAAATATGAGGTCATCAAACATCAATTTTCTTTTATTTATAAAATTGACTTTTTTAAAAATGCCGTTCTCATAAATGAAATTTTATTTCGAAATGATATGCCAAACGAAATATGAAATTGTTTCCTACACTTCTAAGTCCCTACTGAACCCAATAGCAAATTTGATAAAAAAAATAAAAAATAAAAATATTTACCATAGAAGCTGAAGCCCACTACATTCTATTATCTGTAATATGAATAATGCTATTCCCTCCATTTCAATTTGATTGTCACATTTAAAAAAGCATGGTTTTTTAGAAAACCATTTTAAATGTTTCCACATCAATAATTATATTTGTAATATTCTAATTTTACCCTCAAGTATACAAAACATTGGAAAAAGGTAAAGTAGATATTTAAGAAATTAACTACAAAAGGTCATTGACTTTTTTAATATAACAATAATTTTATAACATCCCAAAATAAAAAAGGAATACAATAACATAGAAATAGGAATGGAGGGAGTATTAAATTTTAATCAACATCCTTTCACAAAGAAACACATGTGGTGTACCTTACCACCCTCCTTAATGCATACGCCAAGTAGGGCTCATTGCAAAATCTATTACAAAGGCTTGCAAGTGGAATAACATTAGCACTACATGAGATAAAGAGCATGTGAAGAGAAAATGCTAAGGTTGATTTGCGGCTTATGTAGCAATGATTAAATAGTATTATTTTATTTCAAATTGTTTGAGTTATTTTGATTAAACATGCCTATTAAGGTGATTTATTGAATGAGTTGTCATCTCAATTAGTTGTAAAATGAGCTAAGCTATGAACTTGACTTGAAATCGGCTTAATATAATGTTTGTTTGAACTTTCTCGTAGGATAAGCAAGTCAAATTGAAACATTGTTTTAAAACTTATCAAGAGTACTTCCCCCATCCCACAAAGATAAGCCAAATTTGACAAATCGCACAATTTAAGATAAGACATCATTATATTGACTACTTATTTATTAAATTTCATCTTTCCAAAAGTATCTTCTCCTACTTAGTGTTGGGTTTTATATTGAAAGTAATTATTAAAAAACAAAAGGTAGTATAAGAAAGCTAAAAACATTATGATTTAGCTTTTCAAAATAGACAAACATTTTGGAACAGAAAAAATAATAAAAATAGTCTATTTTTACGGGATGGAGGGAGTATTGCTCAAGCTTGACTCGATAAAATGCTCGTTCGAATTCGTTCATAAACCAAATGAGCTAAATTTGAGTAACCCATTACTCGACTTGAATCAGCTTGTTTACACTCTTAGAGTTATATTTTAAGTTTTTTAGTTTATCCTCTTATTTTATTTTGTGTTATGATTTGAGTAATTGTAATTTTATATATAGAAAATAACAATTTGAAAAAAAATAAAACAATAATATGCTTTCAATTTTGAAATTGAACAAATATTTTAGGATTTCTCAAAGGAAAAATTGTTTTTGAACAAAGGTGAAACGAAGGAGTAACAAATAAAAATATTAACTCTCTTTTGCTATGAAGACAATGAAAAACAGTTTATACAATGTGAATAAATGGACATGATTAGTGAATGTCATAAGTGTGTAATTTTATTTTCTCAAGTTTTTACATGATTTTTAAATCTAATGATTTCATTAAATCCCTAGCATAATTTCGTTAAATGAGAAGAAAAATGAAATTAAATAATGGATAATTTCCAATTTCCACTCCCGAAACAGGTCAAACTTTTGAAGTGTGGCGTTGGCAGCCATGGTAGGAGATGGGACCTAGTTAGCTGCCCATAGGGCCATAGGTAACCAAATCACTTCCCAAATCCCAATATAGACACGGCTGACCTTGGAGTCACTGACACGAGCAGTCTCTCACGTGCGAAGTCTGGTTTGTCGTAGCAAAGTTATCAATACACCTAGTCTCTGTCAGCCCGTGAAGGACACTCTCCAATCCCCATTCAGTACCATCCTCGCGTGTATTACACACGTTCGGTGAACGCGTGACGACCGTTTCAGCGGGAACAAAAAAAGATAAGACTAAAAATCAAGGCCGTACGTTTGACAGAAATGATTGATTGATTGTTGATTGTGAGAACAAACTAGAGAGGGTCAGACGAGGGATCACCGTAAACGATCTGAGGCCATAGCTTTCGCCACGGTTTACTCATCCCAGCCGTACACGTTTCCCAATAATGATAGTTTCCGCCATATACGCCACGTGGTGGGGACCAGGGGGTTGTTGACTTTGCACCACGTGACGTCGTCCACGACAGCGAAGCTCTCCTGTTGGTATATCTGAGTTACTGCAAAACCAACCTTGTTGTTAGGCGAAAATAACAGGAATGCCACTGCCACCCTCACCGTATAACACGCACGCACGCGCAAGAGGGGCAAACTGGCAATGAGCCTTGAGCCCTTGCGGCCCCACCCCCCCCTACCTACCCAAACAAACAATCACCATTAAAATAAAATTTTAAAAAAAATGTGGCAATTATAAAATGATTTGAATCGTCACATAAGGCCAAATGAAAGGGCCCCTAATTTATGTCCCAAAAAAAAAAAAAGAAAAAAAAAGGGTCCTAATTAGCACAGGATCCCCGACCATAAGTGTGGTTGACTCTTTTGTGATCATTTGCTTCCTGCTTTTTTGATGCGTCTTATTCAAAGCTTTTGGCATATACCATGAGGGCTGCTACGATTATACAGCAATTATAGGAACATATGGAGCCAACCCAACAGGTCCTTTATGTCGCTCATGCAATGACATGCATTAATTTCACTTAATTATTTTTTGTTTTGTTGGGTGGGGGTAGATTTTGATTAGGATGACATACTATTGTAAATAGAATGAATCTTGAATCTAACTATTACCTCTTTGCAATAAATTTTAGTGTAATTATTTTTCATTGTTTTTGCTAATGACGCGTTGATGAAAGAGAGAAAGTGGGAATTGATAATTGTTTAGGGTAATAAAGTGAAATTTAATTATATAATGGGAACAGTAATGATATGAAATACTAAAATGATTATGTATCGATCATGTGATCGTTTTCTTTTATTTTCGTTAGTGGTTCCAACAGAGGAGGCACAATGTCTATTGCTAATTGGTTTCAAGTCCATTAATTTTGTTTCAATTTTAAAATTCAATATATTTATATATAAAATGAATCTTACCTATAATTCGGAGAGGCTTCTGACACTGTTCCCTTGAGTTTTAGCTTAATTTAATTCTTTTAATTTTGTTTGCTTTAATTCTTACACCTCTCAATATCTTTTTGTGAGAATAATATTTTGCGAATCCAACCATTTGATTAGGTTCTCTATTCATGCACGTCATGCGTGCTGAATTTTAAATAAATCCGATATCAGGAAGTGTTTGATCTGTAAACTCACATTTTTTTTTATATAAATAAAATTATAATTTGGGGAACTTTATGAATGACATAGTTCCTAATATTCGATTTACTTGAAATTTGGCATACATGATGTATATAAATAGAGAACCTAATCCAACGATTGGATTGAGGAAATATTATTTTTATAAAAATATATTAAGGGGTATAAGAGTAAAAAGTATATATATATGATGAAATAACAAAGAATTGGGATAAAGTATTTTGTTACTTGAAAAATTCATTCAAACTCAATGAGCATTTTAAAAATATATTCAATTAATTTTGACATGTTTATGCAAAAAAAATTAGAAGAACCTTTGTGTTCGTATTATAAAGGATAAATAAAACTAAATATATATAATAACAAAAAGACCAAATAAAAAAGGATATGGGAACTCGTCTATTATTATTAACAAAAAATATATATATATATAAAGGACAACTAAAAAGCTCCTAATAATCAATAGACTGAATGAATCTAAATACTATAAATATATGAGGAACTAGAGGTTTTATTATGGAGTTCCCTAAGCCAACTATCAAATGATCGATAATTTTATAAATTGCAAGTAATTTGCTAAACCATATAACAATTGTGTGAGGAAGGAAGCAAGGCCCACTTTTATTATAATGTGCATATTTTTCCAAAAGTTCCAGCCAATACACGAGAACAAAAGACTTTATGGGCTGCTGGGGAAGGGGGAGGGGAGAATAATAATTACCTTGTCAGCCCCCCTCCCTCCTCCCTTGACCATCTATATCATAATCGCCATCTGCATTGAATCACATAAGCATGCGTCAACTTAGACATCAACGAAGTTGAAACTTACATCTAATAAAAGTTAGGTTCATGCATTATTGATTTAAATGATCGATAAACATAATTATTTGTATTCATTGTGGAATTTATCTCAAGATGGCTTCGAAGTTCAAACTATGATGAACGATTATCTAAGGGAGGCCTATTTAGGGGTGGATCTATATATCACCATTAGATGTGGCTCATGGGTGTCGCAGATAGACTTCATAATTGATATGCATGCATTTATTGTTGTACAACATGTCTTCTAGGCTCTCTTATTCGTGCTCTTCAGCAAACCACATGAATTATTAGCACCCGTGTCCTTTTACTTTTGCACCATGATTCGAAACAAAACAAGTAGGGAACGAGGGAAGTGGAGGTGACCCTCACATCGGGCCCTATAAATTAAAAAAAATAAAAAATATAACAAAAATAAAAAATAATTTGTGGGCGAATCTTTGCCTCAACAACTCTTGCAAGTCAATGCAAGTGAAGACAATTGTCTTTGTGCAAGCTTTTAGGTGTAAAGTATCCAATTATACACATGACATGCAACTCACGCAAGGAACATATAATTAATTTTGGTCTTGGCCATGCCTGACTAGTGATAATCATTAATTTTTTTTTTTTTAAAAAATTTGGAAACCAAAGTCTCCTATATTTAGGGTCAAGATATACTTGATCTATTAATTAGATGGCACCCCAATTAATCAAATTGATTCTTTGTACGTACTCCATGGCATTCTACTTAAATGGTAGAAATGAAATTCTTTTGTTGTTATTATTAGCCTTGTGAACAGTAATTTCGAGGAACGTTTAGCGACATCAAGCTGACATGGCGACATAATTTTCCATTGGAATTAAAACCCCCCCTTTTTTGGTAGTGACTTAAGCATTTGGTGGATTGCAGTTGAAGTTAAGTATATGCATGTACAAAGAGCTAGAGAAATGTTGGTTTTCGATCATGAATTTTCAAATAAAAGATTCCGCGGCAAAGAAGAAAAACACAAAAAATCAGTTTGATTCATGGAACCTAACTTGGCCAACTTTAATGAAGATTTTGGAACTGTGTTTCCGTGTCCAATTGCTCTTTCTCTGTTGTTTTTACTTTACGATATTATCTTTTCTAGAGAGGAAAAGCTGGCTTGAGGTTGTTCTCTCACTTAATTAGGTACATCTATAAAGTCACACTACCAGCCCTTTACATGCATGCATAATGCATTCCTTTTAAACTTTGTTTTCTTTACATAAAAAATGAAAAAGAAAAACAAACATAGTAAACGTATCCAAATTATAAATCATATCTATAGATTGCGTATATGCAAGTCTATGCTTTTTAAACTTTGTTGAGTATCTCACTATTCAAAATTCTGGCTGTATTTTCCACAATAAAATACGTAAACCGCCTAGTTCCCTAGTAGTAGTATATATATCTCCACAATACACAATAAAATTTTCAAAATAAGGAAAAATTAATTTTAATTTTCCATATTTACTTTCAATTCGATTGGGTTCTCACTTATCAAAATTTATCTTACACCGAAGAAAAAGAAAGGTGAAACAATGTTTGAACGTTGCTGCTATCTATATCATTATGGCTTATATATTTCGAGCCAACTGTGATTTTTTAGGGTGCCAACTTAGTCGGGATCCTACTTTCTTTGATGCAATTGGGTTTTTATTTATTTATTATTTTCAAAAAAGAAAATGTGATATGAAAAATATATATATATGCGTTGAGTAGGAGCTTGACTTGCATGGCGAAAGGATTTGGTAGGTTGAGGGGTTTTATCATAAACAATGATTGCATGCCACATTATAAACTAGCTAGAGATGCATAACAAGTGAATCGGGTATTAATGCAAACAATCATTAGCAAGTAAAGAAGAGAAATGTTAACGAGAGAGTACATGTGTTGTTAGGTAAGGTAACAAAGCATTATCTGTCTTAACGAATTATATACTTGGGCTTTTGAGCTCTTATCTTTTGCAATCCATTATCCTTTGTTATATAATATAATTTAAACAACTCCAACCACTCTAGGTATTTCTTTTCCATATATATATATATATATATATATTGATTGCTGCCTAATTAATTAGTTTGCTGCATATTATATATATCCATGTGTTGCTTATAAACATTGTTTTTAAATTACTTACCCGTGGCTTGCGAACCTTCTATGAGACTGTTCGAAGTGATGACACGTGTAACGGGGAGATTGGCCAATTTGTATTTATAGAACTTATAATTTAGAACTTTCATTTTTCATAATATGATATATAGGAACTAAGGCTTACTAATTAATTATGTAGTGCTTGCGTAGTTTGACTAGACGCTAGAATCAAAGAACTGCGCGCTGAAGGTTGAAAGTGGAGTATTATCTAAGGCGGTTTTTTCTTTCTTAAGTTTTTTCTCCCCCTACTTTAAGGCAAAGAACAATGCTACTCATCCCTCTTCTTTTTTTTTCTTTGGTTCTATAATGATGTGACATCAATTACGTTAACAACTACATCAATATATATATATATATATATATATATACTCCGTATATATATATTTGTATTCTTCTAAATGCATGACACATCAATAATATTCACATCATTTAGAAAAAAATTAGGAATTAATACCATTTCCCTTAAGGCAAATGGACATGCGAGAATGGGTTAACTATTGTAGTAGTTAAAATAATGGGTAAATTACAGGAAACTCTTTTAAATTATAGGTCAACTAATCTCACACCTGAACATTAAAATTGAACGAATAACCCACTGACCCATTCCTTCGAGCAGATCAGTGTTTGGTTTGGGTTTGATAATTATGATTATCATTCTAATCCTTTCTTTCCTAATTGATTGGTCCCTTTGAAAAAACACGTTTTTTAGGAAGCCCTATGAAATTCTTTCACATCAACAAATGTTTTAATATTCCAATTTTACCCTCAAGTTTACAAAACATTGGAACAAAACATTGGAGAAAGAAAAAAAATACCCTTTCAAGGGTAGTTTAGAAAATAAAATAAAAAGAGACATATTGACGTTTTGAATGTTATAATAATTTTTAAACATCCAAAAATGGAAAAGAAACCAATAAAACAGGAATGGATGGAGTAACTAATTAAAATTCTTAAATTCTAAATTTATATGATGATTCCTCACCTAACACCACCAAACTGCATCCATATATAACGGCAAAAGGAAAGAAAGAAAGAAAATTATATGAAATATAACTTATTATCATTGTTCTAAGAAATATGGGTTTGACTACTTGCAAATCTATTGACTCTAGAAATGGTATCAACATTATGATTGCCTTTTGATCTCTTGTTAAAAAAAAAAAAAAAAAAAAAAAAAAAAAACTGGCTAATTTATTATGATCTTTTATAGGGAAAATTCATTTTTTTTTTTTTTTTTTTTTGCAAATAGGAAAACCGTATAGTTACTTTTAGTTTATTTCTTTTCTGTAAATTTTTCCATAAAAAACTGGGGTTGAATTGGAAAG
Organism: Liquidambar formosana; assembly: GCA_039720395.1. Taxonomy (NCBI): domain Eukaryota; kingdom Viridiplantae; phylum Streptophyta; class Magnoliopsida; order Saxifragales; family Altingiaceae; genus Liquidambar; species Liquidambar formosana. Next base: position 33,649,841 of record CM077821.1, on the reverse strand, counting down.
CATGGATATGCATAGTTTAAAAGACAAAAATAAAAATAATATCGTGGAAAGAAAGCTGAAACCCTTGGGACAGAGGTAAAAACTAAAAAGTTCCTGCATGTGGATATGGAAGGTGCAACGTACGACAACAAAGCACCAAAAAATATTTCAACAGGTTAAGATTATTGTAAAAATTTTAATGGATGGGACCCAATTTTACCTTTAAAAAAATGGATTTAACTATCTCATAATTGACATTTCTCCTCTAATTTTATGGTTGGACCACAAATCAACTTTTCTAAAGTCTCTATTCTGGAAAATACGAGAATCATTAGCGTGTGTACCTAGGTCATGGCTGACATATTTCCTTTCATTTCCTATTTTTTTAAGAAAATTAAAATGATTAGTACGTATTTAAAATTGATGGGCCCTAATAATTAAAATCTGTTGTCGGTCTATCCCTCACATCAAATTTTATGTTTTGCGTTTCCTCTTCGAAGCAAGTCATCTATGATGCAATAATGCATTACACGAATAAATAAATTTACAAAAAACACAAAAACTACAACTATGTGTGAATCATATTAAGCACTAAGCCATATATATTTAGTCTTACAGATGGCAAATTAGCAACGGCTACGTCTGAACGCTGGACTTATGCAAACTCATATTCACCTTATTTGCAAGCTTACATACACCTTATTTATTTATTAATCGAAGGGAAAATTACAAAAATTCCTATAGATTATTGGATGAATATTACTTTACTATTCTTAATTTGAAAACCGAGCAAGGTTATCTATAACTATTCAAGGCTTTAAAAACTATATACAAAAGTTATCTTATCAGGGATCGCTGATGTAATTAAAGTAGGAACTTATCTTGACTGTTTATTTTCATATAAGAGTAAAAAATTTTGAAGTGACTAACAATTTTTAGCTGTTGGATGAAAATGCTTGGGTTGGCCAATACTAGAAGTCTACACCCAATTCACATCAGGGATCACTTGTGTGTAGAAATTGATAATCGTTTGGAACAATACATATTGTATTTTGTTGTACTAGTGATGCCCTAAATAGATAGAGGAAGTTGCATGCAGGAAGTGTAAAGTTATTTGATCTTGGGACAGGTTTAAAATACACAGTTTCCTATAATTATTAAACCTGGGCTTTAGACATACCCATTGGAAAGCATAACAAAGAGAATCCACTAGATGCTACAATTTCTGCAAAATGAACCCATAAAGAATTAGGTCTTAATCTATATATATAATTCTCATTTTCTCACCATCATGGCCTCATCGATGGGGTTAAGTACCTTAAACCTCATGAGCTTTTGAGCTAGCTAGCCTTATGAGAATTAGTGGATATCTGTATAGAGTGAATTGAAAATAGGACCCAACCTTTATATAGAGTTAAAATACTAGTGGTGTCCTCAAATTAGGATACTAACGCTTTTATAAAATTCACATCTTATTATATGATATAATGCCACTAAGGTGTCACTTAACCCAATGAACTTTTAAGATCACCACCTTTAATATCGTGTACAATTGACACTTTATACTAGACTAGAACATCAACCTTTTTTTCCCCCAAAAAACATATACAATCCATTATCAATGTAAATTTATATCTTAGAAAATCTGTCACAAAGAGTACTTAAAACGTGTGTATTTTATTTGTTTAATTGTGGTAATCCTATGCTAATATGCAACAATTGTGTGATTGGCCTCAATATTAAACAGCCATACTATCTTCTTGATTTTGGATCACAGATTTTATGATAAAACAACACCCAGATTGGCTTACTCTTTAGCGCCCAGAGCTCGCGGTGGGACCTAAACTTCGGCCCCAACATAGGCTGTGGATTGTTAAAGCACAATGCTTCCTAGCGGATATGTGGAGATAACTATCTGCATACCATTTACTGGACCAAAAACTACAACTAGCCAGTTTGTTTGCATGAAATTTTTACCCAAAAATGTCCAAGCTATTTAATTTTTAATCTTGGACAAGTCTATGAATGTGAATCCTCTTGGACCCATCATATCCATGATTAACTTCTTCACCTTCACCGGCCATGGCATGGGCATCAACTAGATGGGAAAGATTTTTTATTTTTTTTTTAATGGTTTGTTGATAACTTCTTGATTAGTTATTATTCTACTGATCGTACATATAGAACCTACTCAACCGAGTGATCAAGCTATTAAACGAGTTCAAACTTTCTAGAATTCAAAGTGATGCTGGAACTTAGTTGTATTGATTCAATAATCAGTCTGACCAAACTAAAGGAAATCAATCAATAGACATTAGCTTCAAATTTAGATTGCAATTAAAGAAAAATCTTTAGGATCTTAACTAGATCAATAATTTTACGCAAAGGACTGTGGTCTCATCAATTAATTGGTCATCTTGTGCGGTGCCTATCATCTGATGTGCCATTTACCTAAGAAAAAAGGGTCCGCCAAGGGTTATGTTGTACGCCCTAGCCAATGACTTATGGACCGCCCAAAACTAGGGAATTAATTACAGCTTTCCAGCTTGGTGTATATATATGACCAACAAATCATATGGATTAGAGGTACATTAAATAGTGTTTAAATATTTGGTGATACGTCCTGTCTAATGGGCCAAATTCGTATTCAAACATTATGTCAAGATTGATTAAACTTACTATTCAGTTGAAAATATAGGAACAAATTGAGAAAAATTGACCCTCTCGAAAATTGCATTAATTCAGATAAGCTTTGGCAGAAAGAAGACTTTTTTGCAATTAATATTGGGTTAAATAATCACATTTAGGCTGTCCAAAATCAAGTGTGAAAATCACGTACATTTTGGACATCTTCATATATGTTCTTCCCTTTTTTTTTCCTTCTCATTTTTCCAAGAATCCTAAAATCCCACATAACCTTAACCCTCGTTTCTAGCACCCCTAAAAATAATGGGGTCAAGTTTTGAACTTCTAACCTTCTTTTCATAAATAAAAAAAAAAAAAAAAAAAAAAATCCATAGATTTACAACTAATTAGGTCACAAGAGTACTAGTGCATGCCAATTTCATATTCAGGAGGGCAAAGACGTTCCCATTAATTTGTGAATTAAAAAAAACCATGAATCCAACAAAAGGCACACGGTTATGATCACCCCGATCGACTTGATAACTTATTAGTGTCTACTGAGACCTGAATCCTTTAAAAATTAATCAGGGGCCCAAAATTGCGCAATTTGTCTATATATATATATATATAGACACACATATAGGGAAGATGATCAGGTAAGCACGTGCTGATATAATTTATGTCAACACCCGCATTGGGAGTTGTACCTTATGCATTAATGGGTTATGAGGTACATTGGACCAATGCAAGGAGTACAACCCTTAATGCATGGTGCTGATATAACTTATATCAACACGTGCTGATAGGATCATAACCGCACATATAGACACATGGATAGTATATAAATATGTCTACAAATAGGTGTATGTGTATTTGTAGGGGACCAATATTTGTTATATTTAATTGGAGGTATGGATTAACAATGGTTCATGGTTGATTGAGCCTACGACTTGGTCTAGAGCTTGGAAAATGAAGCCAAGAGTAGCCCATATATATATATATATATATATATATATATATATATAGATATGTGTGTGTATCCTTTTCAATTGCATATGTATAATGTATGTCATTGCTTAGCAGACTTAGGATTCTTTGTGAGAGAAAGAAGAGACCAAGTAAGCTAGCAAGGCTAACTAAGCAATGGAAGGTCTCTGCTAATATATTTTTTGTAGATCGGGTTGGATTTGTTTATGATGGAAAGTTCTCAGTAAAGTGGGTTAGAAACTGATGATTGAAATTAGATTGGCCTCTCCTTTGACTTCAATTTCTCTCTCTCTTAATAAATATAGGACCCTTACTTTTCAAAACCCAAGTCTGTCTTCTCTCCAAAGGTACCTCCAACTCTCAAAGCCCATTTTGAGATAACACTTGATTTCACAGAATATCAGAGAGAGAGAGAGAGAGAGAGAGAGAGAGAGAGATGGGAAGGGCACCATGTTGTGACAAGGCAAATGTGAAGAAAGGGCCATGGTCGCCTGAGGAAGACTTACAGCTGAAGGAGTACATAGAGAAACACGGGACAGGGGGCAATTGGATTGCTCTCCCACAGAAAGCTGGTAAGCTTATTAATTTCAAGAGAAAATGGACTACACCCTCTTCATATATGAAAATGATTGTGATTTGTATGGTTCCTTCTGTTTTTATTTTTTTATTTTTTGTTTTGATTATCATCTTGTAAGGGGTTTGGTATGTATCAGGTCTTAGGAGATGTGGGAAGAGCTGCCGATTGAGATGGCTCAACTATCTCAGACCCAACATTAAACATGGGGAATTCTCTGATGATGAAGATAGGATCATCTGCACCCTCTTTGCTAGCATTGGAAGCAGGTACTATTATCTTTCTTTTCCTTTTTTCTTTCTTCTTTCCCCATGATGTATTGTCTGTTTCCCATCCAAAAATTCATTGTCTTTTTGTACTAGTGTTGATCTTCTTATTTTAGGAAATAGATCTTTTAAATTTTTTGATATTTCTTCTTTCACATCTTGGAAGTTTTCTAAAATTTTAATCACAAGGAAGAAATATAGAAATTTAAAAATTTAAAAAAAAAAATTTTGAGAAAAAAAAGGGAAAAAGGGAACTGGGAATTGAGGAAAGACCTGCATGTTCCAAGAATCTGCTATTTTTAGATAATTATGGAGGAGCTTTGCATGCACACCAAGTTTTGATCTCCCATGAATACACCCAGTTGCAGTTACAATATAAAAACATATAGTACTTATATTTAAAAGTGATGGATTTATCTCCTAATGGAACTTATTCCCACCAAAGTGCAGGTGGTCAATAATAGCAGCCCAGTTGCCAGGCAGGACTGACAATGATATCAAGAACTACTGGAACACCAAGCTGAAGAAGAAACTCATGGCGTTGATGCCACCAATCTCTCAAAGAAAGACTCAGCAATTGCAAGCTACCTTCTCATCTCTTCTTCATCATTCTTCACCTGCACTGTCATCATCACCACCATCATACAAATGCAGCAGCAACATTAACACCACTTATTACAACCCCGCTGCTAGGTCTTCTTTCACAGGTCTTGAACCAACCATTTCAGTCCCATCATCAAGTCTTGTGAACAGAACTACTACTACTGCTACTGCTACTACAGGTCTTCCACACCAAGAGAGCTTTGTGGGGCCCATGCATCATTACCAAGTGAAAGACGGTTTCCTCATGTTTGGAGGTGAAACTAGTTGCAGTTCTTCTGATGGGAGTTGCAGCAACCAGAATCAACTCACCCATGCCAAGGACATAGACTACGAATATGGTGGATCTAATTGTACTGAACAAATGGGTTTCCAAAATTATTTCTACAATGGGGTTGAAGAAAACCACAAGTTCATGCTTTCGAATGGTGGTGGTGGCGGTGGTAATGGGTGGACCGAGAAGCCAAATGGGGTTTGGGGAGAAACTCCAATAGTAGACTATGGTCTTGAGGAGATTAAGCAGCTAATTAGCACTAACAGCTGTAACAACTTTTTAGTTGATGAAAACAAGACAGAGGAAAGGGTCATGATGTACTATTGATGCTGACTATGAGTAAAATCACAAAAGATTTGAAGGGTAAGGTGTGTGGTAGGGTTGAGATTCAGATTTGGACCTCAGTTTGTGTTCTTGTTGGGAGGAAACACTTTTTTGACAGTAAGTACATGGTTAAAAAGTTTTCCTTTGTGCATCTCTTTTGGGGAAATGATGTCTGTGTTGGTACAATTGACTGCACCCTTCTTGAAATAAATGTTATGGAAACTGGAGAAGCCATCATATTAATTTCAAGAATCAAACTTCAAACTTCAAAGCCAAGCATGCACTTTTTTTTTTCTCCCGTCATGTTTTTTTTTTTTTTTTTTCTTAATGCAAGTATTCACTTATTTTTATGATTTTTATATTTTATTTTGTTTTTCATTTGAATCTGGTCATCAAGCCCATGCATAGGGCCTTGGATTTTTATGGATATTATCATGTGAGAGTTTAAAATTGACTTGATGTTAATCCTAATCTCAGTCTTCTTAAACAAATGTCTTAATTTGTAAATCCAACACCTATACTGCAATGGAAGACGGATATCACCCGAAAAATCAACATCGATCTCATCAGCCTAGTCAGTTTCATTAATTTAGATCTTGTTCGAACAACAATTGGGTGCACGTAACGCAATCCTCCAATCCATGCCCATCGGCTTCTGCTGATTAAAGCAGCGCATCATCTTTCAATTTCTGATTTTTAATGTTTAATGATCCGTGTGATAATGCATGTTAACTAAGTTTCAATCACTGTTAACCCCATGATTAGGACTTGTGGGGTTTGGAGGGAAAAAAAAAGGATTGAATAAACAATGAATTAAAGATTAACAAATCCAACTTGGGGAACATATAATTAAAAAAATGGGAAATTGCAGTCTTCTTTAATGTTGGCAATAGAGAATCCTCATAGGGAAGCAGTCCAAGGGGCACCAAAAATGTATGATTTCAGGATATGATGCCTTGAGTAGATCATTGATTGATGGGTTTTCTCTTTCTTTCTTTTTTTCTCTTGTTCTTTTTTTGCTTTGTTGTTTGGACAAAATGAATTTTTTAGTCTTTCCCAAGAAAATTAAAGAAAGCAAAGTTGAAAGATGAATGCATTGACCTCTTCGCCATTTTTGTTTGCTTCTCAGATTAGATTAGAGTAATGGGGTTTGCCAGCTATAGCAATCTTTTTAATTGTGATGTAGTAATACTGTGGTGAAAAGGCTTTCTAGGAATGTCTTTTCTAGTGGAGTGTAAAAAAGGTCAAAAGGTGTGGCACCTACTGACCCATGAAAATGTTTGCCTACTTTTATTTTTCCAATTTTTTTTTTTAACAATTCATTATTAGTGTATTTGGCTATGCTATGTTCACTGTACACAGAGGATTAAGTGATTAACAGATGGATTTTTGGACGTTTGTTGGAAAAGTGGGTATCAGAATTTCAGTCTGGGCCTTATATGAGTCCCTCACTCTTTGCTGCTTCCTTTTTCACCTTTAGGGAGCTAATTGACCATCCAATTAGTGCACATGTTGGGACCCATATGCGCTGTTTGAAGTGGAAAAAAGAAAAAAATATAATTGGTCAAATATTGTTGGATGAGAAAGACATCAAACATTGATAGGTGCGTGTGATTTAATCCACATGATATTGCCTCCACTCTCGGGTGGAAGAGTTCATTCTTTTCTTCCACTCATATTTCGCCATATGTCCAAATAAAAAAATAGAATTAATTATGTATATGCATTTCTATATTTACATAATTGTGAACACATTTTTATAAATCCATATGTGAGTGTTATATTTTTATATTAACATGAGTGTGTATCCACGTATTCATATTAATTTATTTATTTGTTTGTGATTTTGAATTCATATTTTTCTAAAATATTTATGACACGTGGCAGAAAATAAATGGAGGTGGGGAGGAACTCCTCCACCTTAGGGTGGAGGCAAATAGTGTCACTTTTTCATAAGTTCAAAACCTAATTGAGTGCCTCCAGCATTCAACACTCCTAAAGAAAAATTCATCAATAGACCTTTGAAAATGCCCTCATTGTAACATTTTCTACTACCATAAATAGCATGGGTGGAAGACTGGATCATGGTAGACTGACCAGCAGAAAGTTTCGTAGCTGTAAGGTTGGCTAGACGACATGTATCATATTTTGCCGTTTGGACTTGGTTTAAGAATTTCCTTTTGGTTTTCTGAGACAATCCACGGTATAACACCCTTATCAAAACTGATTAAATAGCACCAATTTATATGCAAATGATGGGATTATGATCTCGATCAAGGCCAAGATTGACTACATTAGAATATAAAATTATATGTATAATTTCAAAAAGATCAATCATAAACATAACTATATATTTCTATTTTTATTTTTATTTTTTGAATGAATAGCTCGTGTATGAGCCAAAAAGGGTAAAAAAAAAAAAAAAAAAAAAAATGAAGAGAGTTTTGCTTGAATGGACAGTAATACAGTCTAGTAACCTATTTAACTCGATTTTTTGGTTGATCTATTACCTAGCATAGTTAGTAAAATATGGGATGGAATTACTATGTGCGGAATATATTTCAGTTCTTCTTTTAAAAAATACAATTAAAAGTTTGGCATAAAGAAACGGAAAAAAGAAAAATATATAGATACAAGCATATACGGGTATAAAACGAATTTTAATAAAAGCTTCAAGACCGAAAAAAGAAAGAAAGAAAGAGAAGATGTGTTATGTTATTTCATTTGGTATATCACCATTTTTATCAGATTTTATTAGAAATTTTATAAATTACTGTTAACAAATCAATTATATTTAAAATAGTAAATAAATAAAGTCTTTTTTTTTTTTTTTTCCTTAAAAATTTGCTTGGGAGGAGGGAGGAATTCAACTAAGCCGATGGTTCAAAAATTAGTAAGTATATATGTGTTCATTTATATATATTTTTAGTTTCTTGTCTTGAAATATTTTCAGATTTTGTCCCACCATCATATGAAACAAGGTCAGTATAAGAAAAGAGTAGATCTAATTATTCAATCTATAACAAACCTTAGTGGATTAAGTGTAGAGAGAAAATTACAATAGAAAGCTTGAAAATTAGATCTTGATTTCACAGAATAAATTAAGATAAAACTCAAATGATCTTAAACACTGGTAGTGGTCTTATTGATGATTGTAGCAGGGACCAGCTAGCTAGTACTCCCTCTATCCTACAACAATGGTTCTTGGCCTCAATTAATCATTAGGTTTAAATTGTTACATAAAGTCAAAGATCTACCATTTTGTATAGAAAATAGTGTTGCCTCATAAATTTTGATGGAACAATATCCCATAATAAATTTTCTTCCTTTTTATTAGCAAGGATGTGGCAATTTGTGAGGGGTTCCCTCACTATCTCAACCAACAACAATGGTTCTTGGCCTGCACTCATACTTTAAAAGGCAGAAGGTTTTAAATTCAATTTTCATCACTCTCTCGGGCCAATCATTAACGAGATTTATCCTGTTAACCAATAAAAATGGGTGAGGAACTTATTCATATTGAGAGCTATACCACATTCTTCAAGTAGTATTCATTAGTCTCAACATTATTAGAACACCTTGTTACCATTTTCTGTCTTTTGAATTTTTTTTTTTCTATGTAGCATTATGTAACTTCTTTATAAACCAATAAAAGCCTTCTTAGTTTAGGGTAGTGGTCAAGAAAGTTAGCTACGAAAACTTATTATGAAGATTCAAAACCATAACTTCCCCAATTAAGGAGAGAGAAATACTACTAATACTACTTACTTTTGAGCTCATTTTGGCTTTTAAATGAAAATTAAATAATTTTAGTGTATCATATGTGGTATTGAAGGCATAAATTCATCAACGACTCGATAGAAAATATTCAAAAAAATGTTGATATCCTAACAAACGAGTGGCATTTCATGAATTTCTACAATTGATCTTATAACATTAACTATATTGATAACTCCGTATTTTTTTTAATATTTTCGATAACTGATTTGTGCATTGAATACTATGTAAACTACATGGTAATTGTTTAACTGGGTCTTTAAATTTTTCTTCATTATAGTATATTTTTCTTTAACTTTTACCTGCTGCAGGTTGTGGACTCCAAACCCATATAAACTAATCTAAGAACAAAGGGTTTTTCCAAATCAAGAATCTTCAATACTTAATACAGTAAGTTATGACCGGACCTGTTAATTAAGAGCCAAACCCCCCCTATCTACTTACTCTAATACAACCTAAACAATCATAGGGTTCAACCATACCGTCCGGCAGCCGGGCTTAAGGTCCACTTATTGTTAAGTAAATTAAAATTAAAATTTTCATTAGCTGGTATCCAATGAGGCAATCACACGAGGAACGCAAGTTCCAAAATTAATTAGAACTGAAAACTCAACAATACAATATTAATTAAAAGACGACGCTTCACGTCAAAAGCACGAGTTCGAAAAATTGGAACTAAAATATCAACATCCAAAATAAAAAAGCCTATTAATTAAGGTCTTCATTTTCTTTGTTCCTGTTTCCTGAATAGATTAGTGGAGAAAATTTTGGATTAGTCCTCTAATGCACAGACGTTAATTGAAGCCATTAAATTCAACAGGCCTTGGAAAAATGCAGATAAATTAATAAATGAGCAGTCCTTCATTTCCACCCCCCCTTTATCTTAAAGGCCTAACTCTAGATTCTGTGGAATTTAGAGGACACAAGGGCGGCCCTGCCTTCTTCCATCAGCTTACCTAAATAAAAGTAATTGATTGGCCCAGTCAAAATTTCCAGTTGGCCAAGTATACATTTTTCATTTCATTTAAAATAAAATAAAATAAAATATTTTAATTTTTTTAAAAATATATAATTAATGGGCAGTGATGTTTCTGTTGCGTAACCTTGGGTTAATGTTGAAATGCCATCGATGTCAAGAAATTGGCTTGAATCAGTAAGGCCGATGGCTCAACCGATTGTGGGGTTTGCTTCACGGACTCAACAAAAAAGAATTGAAGTGAGAAAGCAACATAATGGGAATGGAGACTGCTACCAAGAGAAGAGACACGAGATGCGGTCAATCCAACTGAACTTTCAAAAAGGAATACAAGTCAAAAGCCATCTCCTTTAAATTTAATGTCCACTTCCCTAAAATCTCTTGTCTTCACATGAGATTGTCTTTTACCTAAACTTCCCTTAATTGAGATGTTGAAACTTGAGAGCACATGAAACAAAAAAAAAAAAAAACAAAAAACAAAAAACAAAACAATCATGTGATTGTCATATTTATGAGTGATTTTGGTGACGAGTGTATTTTCTAAGAAAACCAATGACCGGAAAAGAGAAAAAGAAGAAAAAGAAACTAATTCATTCCCACATGGAATCCACATGCCCAATGAGAAAAAACCCGCAAGTCATGCTTGACAGAATTGGAAAACATAAGTGCAAGACAACCATGCACCAGCGAGTATGCAGTCTTTAGTACTTTCCTAGAACAAACTGTCCACAAAAATGCTTCAGGCATAAAAAAAAAAAAAAAAAAAAAAAAACCTTCAGGTGTAAAAGGAGCAAAATATATCTGGGTGTAACTCTGTATTTCCTTTGTACTATTGGAGAGTGCAATAATTGATGCATGAATATAGGACATGAGGCCATGATGCACAATGTAAAACAGGCACCCAAAAGGAACTGCATAATCGGGTCATTGTTGATGACAGTATTAAACGACTTCAAAAATGGAAGGGGAAGCCGTCTTTCCCTTTCTGGTGATGCCACTAACAACAAAGTATTAATCTCGTATTATGCATATTCATTGAGAGCATAAAGACCAAAAATGCAGTCGTAACAATATGCAGCCTAATTAATCCAATTCCTTGCCTAATTAATTTTCACAATTTTATTGACAATCAAAACAAACAAAACCGCAACCCATTTGGTGATCATGAAAGCAGTATATGAAATTTGTTGGGTTAAAGGACATTGTTGATGTGATCCCTCCAAAATCAGGTAGCAGTTGCCTAGCTAAGTTACAAAAATCTATCCTGAAGGTAGCAAAAGCCAAAAGGATATGGCTCCTCTATAATAACAAAAGAAAAAGGCATACTTATCCTCCGTAATCAAAAGTTTACAATTGTTGCTGTCAGCCAGCTATCACCGAGGAAAGCATACCACAACAAGCACTGATTGTGCACTGATTGTCTCTTTCATTTCAAAAAAACAATGGAAGATCTGAATAATTAAAAATGCCCCTATCTTTATGGAGAAATGCTAGGAACACCATTCCATACGGTAAATACTCCTTTCCGCCACTGGGGCTGTAGCCCGCATGGCACGTCTTCCCCTTGAAGGGGGTGGGTTTGGAGGAGCCAGGTGTGTGTGTAGTGGGGAAAGGTTATGGGAAGGGGGATGGGCTACCTCTGGTTTATAACCCAAGGGTCCATTGGCTCTCCTTTGATCCCATCCCAAAAGGGGGGGGGAGAGAGAGAGAGAGAGAGAGAGAGAGAGAGAGAGAGAGAGAGAGAGGATAAAAATATTTCATGGTGGAGGATGTTCCATAAGAGATTTTAGCAGTAAAACTTTAGTCTATAAATGAAACTAAACTATACTACGAATACATGGTCATGCACAATGTTTCGACCATATGATTTCATTTGATGGCAACTTTTGGCAAGTCTCAAATCTCTATGTAAGTCGGCTGAACTGACCATAGAAACTGAAAGTTATGCACAACCTATCTAAATTTCATGTTCTAATGTAACATGAAAGAGCAAAAAGATGGAAAACAGAAACAAACATGGCATTCATTATGATAATGGAAAAGAATATGCACTGTCCAGATAAACAATAATAAAATAAGAAACAATTGCAACAAGTACAATGTCAAAACAACACAAGTAGCAGAACTATGCTGCACAAGAAATTCATTTTTTTTCATACTCCTAAACAAAACAGAGTCATCCAATGAAAGTAAGGGGATGAAACCAGACTATTGAATTCTTATTTATTTGCATTGCAAATGATGTGAAAGTCCATGAGAGAAGGTCCCCAAACACAAGAAAGAGTGTTATGCATTTGGTATCAAAAATCTGCCTTTGCATTTTTTCTTCTTCTTCTTCTTCTCCATTTTTTTGGATAAAAATTTTAGATTTAGTTTTTCGTTCTGTTTGATTCCATACCAAAAAATATAATCATAACCTCCTCTAATTAATTTTTGAAGAACCTAAAAAATTAAATAGAGGAGGGCTAAAGTCACAATATCTATGTAGACAAATCGTCAAGCACAACTCAAATCAGCAAATCTTAATCCCAAAAGGGTAGGGGCTTTGTGGAGATGTGTACAGTTGAAGAATTTGGTACATGCACATTCCAGCTCTGGACCTCCCATCATCAATTTTTTATTGTCACTCACAAAGCCTTATCCCAAGAATTAGGACTTTGTTTTCCACAATGTTATATGTCACCCCCCACTCACCCTACAATTAAACATTAAATAGAAACATCAATCTTTGATTGTTTTTCCCAACATGAGCAACCATTTGTGGGTAATTTAATAACAATAACTCCTACCATTTAAGCAAAGTAAAGATTTAAAAATAAATAATAATAATAAAAAGCATGGAAACAAACTAACCTATTTGAATTAGTAGTAAGTAACCTTCCAAGGCAGCTTGTCTTGAAGACAGTTTCCATTGATACAGATAAAATAGAGGAAGGTTAAAGTCACAACATCTATGTAGACAAATCTTGAAGCACAACCCAAATCAGCAAATCATAATCCCAAAAGGGTAGGGTTTTGTGGAGATGGGTAGAGTTGAAGAATTTGGTACATGCACATTGCAACTCTAGACCTCCCATCATCAATTTTTTATTGTCACTCACAAAGCCTTATCCCAAGAATTAGGACTTTATTTTCCACAATGTTATATGTCACCCCACACTCACCCCACAATCAAACATTGAATAGAAACATCAATCTTTGATTGTTTTTCCTAACATGAGCAACCATTTGTGGTAATTTAATAACAATAACTCCTTCCATTTTAACAAAGTAAAGATTTAAAAATAAATAAGAATAATAAAAAGCATGGAAGCAAACTAACCCATTTGAATTAGTGGTAAGTAACCTTACAAGGCAGCTTGTCTTGAAGACAGTTTCCATTGATACAGATAGCAACCTGGCAGTGTGAACTCTGCTTCATAACAGCATCAGCAATATTTTCTTTTCTGGTACCAAAAAAGAAGAGTTTAACACCCAATGTTGACCGTAACATAACTTGAAATAGCATTTAATCCAGGTACATCAAAAACATACAGGAACACTAGATCTCTTCTCATCAATAGTAATGTAATCAAAGCCAATATGGCTCCTGATTAACAGCAAAATGCAAAACAGTCTTACCAAGGGATAACTTGAGACTGACCCACAAACAACTTTTACCTCTATTATCTTTTACAGTCTTACCCAGGGTTGAACAACCAATTCTCTTTGTTGCTTCATCCAGATTCTACTAAATATCAAAAACAGTATAGTCCAAGATTCCATGAAATATTTTCTGAGAATTATGATGAAATGCAGTTACAAAATATAATCATTTCCAGTAGGTATCCAAATGTGACTTAAATTTATTTTTTTTTCACAAATCGATTCTCTTCATGAAAGAGAAGACCAGGCCACAGTTAACAGTTTTCAAAACACTGCTAGGGATTAATAGGTCTATATAGATTCCATCACAAGGTTAGAATTTCTGCCAATAAAAAATTTGCTTAATACTTTTGATTAAAGGGTGTGTATAACATTAATATCAGGCAGCAGCAAGAACTTTTGTCAAACTGCTAAGTTGAATCCCACAAGTTCTAATCATAGATCCACAGGTGCCTTTCAGCTCTGCTATGAAGCAACTGCTTCAGAAGAAATATTTTTATCTTCATCTTCAGTCCGCAAAATGTGGCTTTCACATTGGCTCTGGCATGAGAAGTCAAGCTAAAGGGATCAAAATGCACTTAAATCAACTTTCTTGACTGCAATGAATATGGAGCAGACTTCTTGAATGAGTGCTAAAACAAATTTGGACTTTCAGGTTTCTAAGCAAACACCCGATGACATATGTCTAACGCTGCTAAATGAAATGAAACTGGAAACTAATTTTGGGTTTACAGGTTTCTAAGAAAATTCAGATGATATGTTTAACTCCTTTAAATAAGATGAAGCTTGACACCATATAAAAAACAGAAGAATAAAAGGAGGACAGAGGAAAGGCTTTGCTTCTTCTAACCATTTGATATCAAGACTCTGATATTGTAGAACAAGAACAAGCTTTTCCCTCATATAATTCATAATTATTGGGTCACAACTCATCCAAGAAGCATCTGAACAACGTAAGTGGTCCAAATTAAGAATTTAACAGGCCTAATCTCAAACCTAAGTACCAAATTGACACATAATACACTCATATTTATAGCATGTTCTGAAGATGAAATGTGTAAAGGGGGAAGGGAAAGTAGAGGGAGAGAGAGAGGAGAGGAGGGGGGGGGGGGGAAGTGGGGGCGGATTGAACTTCACTAATTCACTTCTAAGATCAAAGGGAAAGTCTCTTGAACATGAGATTTTCTGAAATAAAATTATAGTGGGAAATCTTGAAGTGGCCAATGAAACAGACAATTGCAAATTATAAATTCAATATTAACATCAAGTAAACATTGAAACTGAGTACAACATTCGGGTTTTGTACAGAAATACAACTTTCTTTATGTACAGAATCACAAATGATGATCAAAAGAATGCCACAATTCATCTATAAAAAGTCCCATTGCCAATAGACCTTCTCAACAATCCCTCCACCACTCCGAACAGCAAGGTGGAGTGTTTCAGAAGCAGGAGGAACCCCCCAAAGTAGTGGGACTGCAACTGTCATGGTCAGCTTTTCATGCAAACCTCCCTTGCTAGCCTTCTCTGCAGCGACAACCTGAACTTTAAAGATACACACAATGAGAGGATGTAGAAATTGAATGTCCATAAAAACTGTAAGCTTCCTAAAATAGTTTAGATAAACTGAAATATATATATATATATATATATATATATATTGTAATTTTTGCAATATATATATATATATATTAAAAAGCCATATCTATATATATATATATATATATATATATATAGATTTTATAACCATCATAGAAATACATTAATGGGATTGTGCACTGATCGACAGATCAGCCGTAAATAAATGCTTCCAACTACAAACTTCTCCGGACCAGTTATATCTTTGTTAACAAAACAGCTATTTGTTGACGCAAGCATTTTCTAAAGTAGGTGATAATACAGCCAAATAGGGACATTCAAATCCGGTGGAAGAAATGATACCCTCTAAAACTTGGGAAATATATCCATCTGTGTTCAAATCACATACGATTTACATGGGATTGGAAACAAAGCACAAACACTTAGCCCATTAGTGGCCATACAGTGTGCATGAAGGCAATAGTAACTTTTGTATGTCCCCAACTCGGTCATTTAAACCTAGTTTTCATCTCTTTATTGTAACACTTTCCAAGCCCTTTGATCATTTCGGTCCAAATTCCTCAAAGGTAGAGATATATTCATTTCACCACCATATAATTGGGCCCTTCTCGATTGCTTAGAAACTCACAACATGGCTGTGAAACCGAGTCACCAATTTAGTGTGATTCGAAAAATTGGAGAAGGGTGTGAAATTAGGGCAATAAAGGGAGAGACCAATAAGTGATATGATTTTTAAGATCCAGAGTCAGATTATGATTTATAAAACTTCACAGTTTAAAGTGCTTGAAGAAAATCCAGAGCCAGTATAGTCCAGTTTTCAGAACAATGATAAAACTTTCCTTTTCCTACAATAAAATCGATCCATCCCTTCTGTAATGGGAAACACTTAATGCTGATGCTGCTTCAATTCATAGACCATGATAAAACATCTGCTAAATTTTCCCCTCCAAATTAATATTAGGCCTTCTAAAAGACTAAATCGGAGGGACCAAAGTAGGGATAGTTTAATAAATATTCAACAATCATTATGAAATATCAAAATGATTAAAACAAATAAATAGACATAATTTAGTTGAATAACAGCATACCTCCCCACCATGCTCCAAAACAGTGTCTTCCACAACATCGCTTAGCATCTCAATGGAACGGCAAAACCCAAAGATACAAAGCCTTCTACCCAGATCAAGTCCCTGAAATGACCAATTCCCAAATGCATGAGTCAAAGGACTTGAAGAATCAAAGCATCACCCAAAAAAGTGCCATAAGGATCTTTTTGAATGAATGAGCCGAAAGCATCATGAAGCAATCAAGGATCCCAACTAGGTTGACACCCAAGATGCTCCCCATCTTGTGCACATTGCTCAAATATTATTAAAAGAACAAAAAGAAAGAATACTGAGAATACAAAATAAAGCAAGATCAAAAAAGAAATTTGGTCTGCACCACAAGGACTGCTTACATTTGTGGCTGCTATATCAAAAAGTGCACCCAAACATAGGCTCTGCTTTGGATCCATGTAATCACTCTCCTGAAAACGTTGAAATCTTTGAGAAGTCTTGGACCTCCCTTGCTTCTTCTGTATGTCAAAAATACAATATGGAAGCCAATTATATTAAAGCTTCAACTATAAGATGGGTTTAAGAGAAAGAATATATCCAAGAAACTTATATACATTCTAGAAGCCCATGTCTGTAATGTTCAGTAATTCATATATTACTCCAAAATATCTATTTAAAAAATTTGAGAAGTTTGATTTGATGTACAGAAGGAACCTGGAGCAGGTATCGGGAAAGACATTGAGATTTAAATGTGGAAACATCTTCCATCCACTAAAACAAAAAGTCTTGGCGAACTTAAATCCACAATATTGCAGAAGAGGTGGTTTAAACCAATGAGCGATAGACAAGTTGCATGATTGTTAATGGAGTCATTTAAGTAAGGAAAACCTTTAATCAATCAAAACACAGAAAAGTGTTCCACTTGCCAATAAGTAAAGAACTTCCCCCAGCAAAAAAAAAAAAATTTAAAAAAAAATGTAAAGAACTTATCATCACTAAAAGCACCAAGATACAAGTGGTGCATTGGAATGACCAAATTCTTAATTCTTGCAAACTTCTTCCTTTCCTTTTTATTTTTATTTATTTTTATTTTTTTGCCCTCTTTCGAAAATAAAAGATACCCAAATAATATAAAAAGGGTATACATCTGAAGAAGGGATACGTCGAGGGACCATGGAGCCTCCAATCTGAATGAGCCCTTCAGCCGTGAACAATGTGACTCTCTCCTCAGGAACCCATTGAATAGCTGCACACTTACAATAAATGCTAAAATTAGGAGGCAGGTAAACAGTAATGGAACAAATAAATAAAGAAAAGGTTTCATTATTTTTCATTTCCATTTAGTTAGCGCTTTACATATTGTTGATACATTACAACCATGCCAGCACTTTGCCATGTAGTCAGTTCTATAACTTTTGCAAAACATTACATATCACAAAATTCCACAAAATGCTTTGAATATTTTTATCTTTGCATGGCTGAAATTTAGTGACAAGCACCTTGCCACATGACATATAAACAACATGCTTGAAGTGACACCTCTTGCTTAAAACCTCGTACTCAAAGAGACACCTCGAGCTTAACATCTTCTGCTTAAAGTGCCACCTCATGCTTATAACACCTCATATAGCTATGTGTCATGCAATGGTGTAATATATGATATGTGTTGCCACCATGCACATAATTACAGATAATGCAACATATAACATGTGTGTGCCTCCGTACAAGCTGTTGAACTTTGAATAAGCTATTGGTCTTTAAATAAGCTAATGAAGAAGAAAGGAAGTCTAGAGACTACAACATGTATGTTTAAGGCATTGCAAAATACCTTAAGGAGATATTCCTATGGTAACCAGGTGTGTTAAGGAGATATCCTAAAGTAACAAGACACCTTAAGGAGATATTCCTAAGATGACCAGACTCCTTAAGGAGATATTCCTAATACGAACAGGCTCCTTAAAGAAATGTTCCTAAGGCGATAAAATGCCTTAAGGAGATGTTCCTAAAAATGATATGACATCTTAAAGAGATATTCCGAAGCAATAAGACAACCTTAATAATAGGGCATTGCTCCCATTTGATATTCTTTAATGATTAAAGCATTTACTATAATGGTCCTATCTAACCAATGGTTGAGATCTCTCCCATTGAGAATAAGGTTGTCAGAGATGCATATAAAGCCCATGCATGCACATTTCATCAATACACATTGCAAAGTACTGAGTATGCATCAAGGAAGCCCTGTCCAAGGAAGGTTTCCCCCTCCAAGGCTAGTGTGTGCTCCTTGTCTATGACTGGCGTACATCCTAACACTTAACATCTGTCCAAGTTTGTGGCAGGACTAAGAAAGTCCTTAAAATACTATAGGACTTATGTTGGTTTGGGCAGTTAAAACACCGTGTTGTGTTACCTAAACTGCACTGGTGAAATGACTAAAGAGATTTTGACTTGGTGGTTAGAGTGAGGACGACCGGGGCACTTGTAGACCTTACCTTTTGCCTTGGCTTCTGTAGGGAAATGGGGAGTAAGTAACTTGGCTACACATGTCCAGAATCAGGACACATGTCAAAACCTAATTTACACACCAATTGGAAGTTGTTAAACTTTTATTGGACCTTTAAATCAACCGATAGTATTTCACACCTATCTGGCACCCGTGTCAAGCCTTCCTTGCTAAACCCACAGAGTTCTAACTTTATGATGACATGTGTCCATTTCAGTACAAATGTTCATCTCCTTCCCAAACACTTGGCTTACATGTATTGGACTAGATTTTGGTCCAATTAATGCAAAACACGTGTGAGACACATATCACAATCACATCAATCGTTGCTATTAATCTTCTACTACAAATAGCTTTCATTCTCTACAATTGGAGAAATGGAAAAACTATTACAAGATCATTGAAGACGACTTTAAGTCATAGAACTTACAAAACCATACTATATTACCTTTTTTTCAATAACTAGCTATCAAATTACATATACCAAGTCAGAAGTCTGAAATATGGCCCAGAACTTAAGTACTTTCCATTGTCACTCCTAATAGACATTCTCCACAATCGCTTCACTCTTTCTCTCAAATCCAACTCTTTATTGTCATTCCAAGAATTACGAGACTTAGTATTTTAGAAGGGCTAAATTACTAAGTACATCTCAGCAGTGACAGTCCTAGTCAGTATTGTCAACAGTAGCTGACATACATTAGCATCACAATAGCAAGAACCCCACCTATCCACATAGGGTTAGGGGAGGGGTGTGTGTGTTTTTGGCTTTGATTGATGCTCTGAAATTTGACACTTGGATTAGGTTTCTAAACTAAGCTATTCTCTCCCTCTCTCTCTCTCTCTCTCTCTCTCTCTCTCTCATATATATATATATTATAACACTTCTTAAAAGAAGACAATAACCCATTTTATCAAAAGACCCACTTTTAATATATCTTTGCAAATGAAGCCCTATAGTTCACCTTACTTTCATATTTTTATATTTAACTTCGTAACATTTTTAAAAGAGCCCTGCATTTATTTTTGTCTAGTTATATAAATGTTTTAACCCTCAATTAATAATATTATTCTAATTGATAACATTTGTTATTAATCCAAATATTTTATAATATAGTCACAAAAAAACACATTATAAATTTTTTTGGGTGGCGTTATTGCCACGGCCCAAAAGATTATTGCCATAGTTCCCAAAATTAAGATGACTTGAATGGACCGTTTACCCTTCAAAGTCAAAAGATCCAAAACCTATCCTTTTTCTCTCTCTCTCTCTCTTACCTTGGTTACGGTTGTCACTTTCTCTCTCCATACCCACGAACTCCTCTACTCCATCTCCATGATTGACAGTGAGATTAGCTACTTCTAGAGGTTGGGAAGAAGCCCTACCCTTGCTGCCGTTGAATTTCATATCGGAAAAATGGGCTTTTTTTTAATTTATTTAAATTTTCCGTTGGGATTATTCACTGAACTTTATCACCGTTGTCGACCCTTGCCATCACCTTCATCATCAACACCAACGATAGTGATGATCTACAAGAAACATATCAAACCAAAAAAAAAAAAAAAAAAAAAATGAAGAAAACAAAACAATGGTGTTCTTTTCATCTCTCCATTAAGATTTAGATCTAACTAATCTCCCAGGCCGGGAAAAATGGGCTACTGTTTCTACCCATTCTCACCAAACAATGGGGTTCTCTTCTCCCCCCACCGACCCTATGACAGACCCTTTCATCTTTCTCATTTTTTTTTTTTTTAAATTTTTGTTTTCTGTAGATGAATCGCCAATTCACCAGGGCCCTTTTATCCTCTTCTTCTTCATCTCTTTTTTATGTTTATTTTTTATTTTTTGTGTTGGGAATGGCGTTGCAATGATTGGGATGTTATTCAGGAGAGTTCACGTTTTGAGAATTGATATTGCCGGAAAAATGGAGTTTGCCAAACAAAAGAGAGTTGGGAACTTGGCATGGTGTTTGTTTGAGTTTGGATGCTTTGAATGGGGATCGAGTTATTGCCCAAAAAATAGAACCACCACTACTCAAAGTACCAAGGACTCTTACAAAGCTTCAAAATGGCATTATGGAGATCCAGAGGCCAGAGCAAAAAAAAGACAAAAAAGAGAAGAGTACCGAGGACCGTCGACTATGGAAATGGAGTAGAGAAAGTGGAAAACTTTAGGTAAGGGAAGAGAGAGAAAAAGGGAGGTTTTGGGTTTTGACTTTGAAGGGTAAAACGGTCTGTTCAAGTCATCCTAATTTTGGGAGCTGTGGCAACAACCTTTTTGGCTGTGGCAATAACGCCACCCTTTTTTTTTTTTACCAGAAACAAAAATAAATCTATTTTTAGATAAAATTACAAAGGAGGACAAGAAGTCCTACAAGAAAATAAAACACACAAAAACTGAATAAAAAACTAGACAATAACCCTCAAAAAGAAAATTGCATCCTGCAAACAGCGGCCACCCAATCAGCTGCAATAACAAACAAAGGGATACCTGAAAACTCCTTAGATTTTGAGGCCGAAAAAAAAAGCTAAGAAAAAAAGCCTTGTCCCATAAACTCCGAGCATCCTCAAACATCCTAGAGTTTCTTTCCAACCAGAGAACCCAAAATATGGAGAGTATAGCACAACTCCACGACATCAGAACTTTCTTGGAAAAGCCAAAACCTCCCAAAATCAATAAGAAACATGCTAGAACAAGCACCAGGAGAAACCCAAGAAATATCAACAATCTGAAAAAGTCTAAGCCCCATGAAATTCACAATTGAACAATATAAAAACAAGTTATCCACACTCTCAACCTCCCTATAACACATCACACATCACTAGGGAGATAAACAATAAGAAAGTCTTCTTTTCTGAAACAAATGGTTCATATTAATTCTACCAAGAGAGATTGTCCAAGCAAAGACATGAAAGTAAGAAGGTCTTCTTTTCTGAAACAAATGGTTCTTCTTAATTCTCCCAAGAGCAACTATCCAAGCAAAGACCCGAACTTTCAGAGGCACTTTTGATTTTCAAACCATCTTAAAATAAGGAAAAGAAGGAACATTGGGATCATCAAGTAACAATTTTATAAAATATTTACATGAAAAACAACCCAAAAAATGAGGATTCCAAAATCTCCTATCTGGAACTGACTCTCTCAAAACTAACCCCTCAAGGACCAATATCAAAGAAGAGAGCTCTAAAATTTCCCTATCATTAAGATTCCTAAAAAATTTAAGTAAATAGTTTTGAGCTACCCGGTCAAGAACTCCATGTGATACTAGCCAGTAGCCACAAGGTTTTTTTTTTTTTTTTGGTATAAATATATGACATTATTGATTTATTATTATGACATAAATGATATGTATTTATGTGACATTTAAATCTTAACTTTGTGTCTTCTTTTTCTTTTTTTTTTTCCTTTTTTTTTGCTCAACGCGGTGCACTTTTTGGACCCTACACACCATATAATTGTCTTATAGGCATTTAGTTTGTAATCTTTTGATTCTAAACTTTTTATTTAAGCCTAATCCAATGTTTTCCAAATTTTCAATGGAACTGTCCATATTTAGCTAATAATATTTGTCTTATCTCTAAATCAATATCAATATTTTTAATATATCCATCAATATATTCATATTTTTGGACCCTTGATATATTCATCGATATCGATATTTAAGTCTTTGGATGTGTCAATATAATACACACACTCACACACCAACCCACACAAACATATTTGACAAATTAATTATCTATTAGCTTGTTAAAAAATCTATATTTGTTACTCATAATAATTAGTCACACAAGAATCCCTGATTTATACATAAAGAAAGAAGACATCATTCCTAGCAAAAGGGTAGAAATGCATGTCATAAACCCTTATGTTTTTTCTTACAATTGTATTCCAATTCTACACTAAAAAATGTCATATCTTAACAATCAAAGTGTGTCTGATACATGTTTAAGAGTATCCAAGTAATATTGGATACAGGTCCAAAATAATTTCTTTTAAATATATGTGTGTGCGTGTGTGTATATATATATATATGCAGTCCTTCTATTATCAAGTCACCTGGTATTAACAAAACTCTACCTAGTGATTTGTATTTTTTGAATCCAACCGTTGGATTAAATAGCCTTCTTCTCATGCAAATGTTCCATGCAAAAAATCAAGTTGATATGAGATTGATTGTTATTCAATCCAAAAAGTGCATTTTTTAATCAATAGCAATTGCTCATTTATGGACATTTTGAATGAAATAGCTCTTAATCTTAGATCAACTCGATTTTTGGCACGCATGACCAACATATGAATCAAATTTAATCCAACGTGGCCAAATACGAGTCACACGTAAGAGTTTTGGAGCGCGCTTGATACAAAATTGCATTAGGTGCACCTAATAATAAAAGGACTAATATATATATATATGTAATTTTGAATATTTTTAAAAAATATCAAATATATATCAGGGAATGTCCAAGTAGTATCAGTATTCAATGCATATCCAGTACAAATACGGCTCTTTTATAGAAGAATCTGTACTACTTAGGAGGATGAGTGTGGCTAGGCCCGAACCCAAAGTTATTTTTTCTTCATTAAAAAAGGAAAAAATCCTTCATAGTATCAGCTATCATAAATTGATTCATTTCAAAGTTGGGTTTTGGTCATTAGGAAAAACACATACCCCTTAACTGAAAATGGTAAGTCTTCTTGCTGTTAATGGATAAGTAGGGCACAAGTGTTCATAACAAAATTCTAAAAATAAGCCTGAGAATATTTAGCAACAAATTAGGCATTACAACATCTTTAACTACTTGTAAGTGCTTCTAAAACCACATTTCTAATCATCTTTATCAAAATGGACAGTCAAGAAGGCATTAATCAAGTATTACTTTGAAATAGCATTCTAAATTCTACGAACTGAAAGGTTGTGGATAAAACATAGACCGCAAATATATATATATATATATAGTCCTTCTATTATCGGGGGTACTCCAAAAATCAACCTAGTGATTTGTATTTTGTAGATCCAACCTTTGGATTAGATAGCCATCTCATGTAGGTGTTCCATGCCAAAAATCAAGTTGATCTGAGATTGATTGCTATTCGATCCAAAATGTGCATTTTTTAATAAATAACAATCGCTCATTTATGAACATTTCAAATGAAACAGCTCTTAATCTTAGATCAACTTGATTTTTGGAATGCATGACCAACATATGAATCAAATTTAATCCAACTGTTGGTTTGGCCAAATACAAGTTGCACGTAAGAGTTTTGGAGTGCACTTGATGCAAAATTGCATCAGGAAATCCCTAAAAATGTTCTGTTTGATTGCCTAGAAAACATTGGAGAATAAATGAAAACTTGGGAATTTTATAAAAGGTTGTAACTGGAACAGAAATCACAAAATCCCTTGTTTCATTTTCTTTTCCTACAGCAACCAAACGGATCGTAAGAACAGAACCACTTGATTCAGAACTACTCATCTACATAAACACATCAAATTCTTCAAAACTTTCTCAACTAAAAATGAAATCAAATTCATCCAACCAGATCACACTACGATTCTACTATGAAAAAAAAAATTGAGAAACGAACAACGTACCACCGTGAGCGTCGGTGGAATCCCAAGGGAAGAAGCTGAAAGGATTGTCGTCGCCGAGGAAATCGCCGGAATCCGAAGCTTTTGCAACGAATCGTAGGAGACGCGCGGGTTGAGGGCGTAGAAACGAGAATCTCCGAGATGAAGTGAGAGGAGAGGATGAGGAGAGAGAGGACGAGGTTTCCGTGGAGCGAGGAACAAAGCCGGCGGGAGAGAAGGTGGAGAAGCACAGAGCAGAGGTCTCCGCCATTGTAGAGAGAGAGAACGAGAACGAGGAAGGTGGGAATCTGAGAATAATCGTAAAATAGGGGAATGAGAAAGTGAGGGAAAGGGGAAGGGGCAAGGGATGAAAGTTTTGACGCCACACGTAGAATGCCACGTGGATTACGGACGTTATTGCACAGGAAGAGAAGCTTCAAAACCGGGTTTGAAACGGTTGGTCCTAGACTCTATGCTTGTTTGGACGAAAAATTATTTTTTGGGTAAAATACATCTATACCCCTTTTATTTATTGACTATTACACTGACACTCCTATAGTTTCTGAAATTACACTGCACTCCTTCACTTTAAAAAATAGTATAAACTTCATCCCATCTGTCAAATAGCCGTTAAAGACTTTAACGATTATTGCTGACGTCAGGCAAAAATGGGTTTAAAATACCCATTTTAACCTTTTTAAAGCCAAAACACTGCGTTTAGTACCAAAATGCTGCGTTTGGTATTTGGCCCTCTGCTATCTCTCCTCTGCTTCATGAAGTTCCAACGAACTCTATATTTTCTAGCGAAAAAGGGGTCGCCTCAACAGCCGCTCCAACCATAGCGATGGGTTACCTCAACAGAAGCAAAAGAAAATTATAAAGAGAGAGAGAGAGAGAGATGAAGGAGAAGATCTAAACAGGGGGTCGCCATTGCCGGTGTTTCAACCCAACGGTCGCCGCTGCTAAGGAGAGGATCCATTTTTTTTTTCCCTCCAAACCCTTGTGCCTCCTCCCACTGCCAGCCCCCGACGAACCTATTAAACCCAAATCCCTGACGAATCCATCAAACCCAAATCGAAACCCTTCCCCCACTGCCAGCCCCCAACAAACCCATCAAACCCAAATCGGAAACCCATCAAACCCTCTCGTCATCCTTCCTTCTCTCCTCTGTTTTCATCTATTTATTTATTTTTATTTTTTTTTTCTCTCTAAACCCCCGTGCCTTCCCCCCCACTATTAGAAGCCCGCCGTCGCAGCTCCTTCTCCCTCTCGTCATTCTTCCTTCTCCCCTCTGTTTCCTTCTTCTGTTTTTTTTTTTCTCTCCAAACCCTTGTGCCTCCCCCCACCACCACCTCTGGTGGAAAAAAAAAGGAAAAAGAAAGAGAGATGAAGAAGAAGCCTTGCGCGACAGAGACAAAGCCTCCTAATCGCTGGAATCTCGCTGCTGCTGCCATCGGTCCGCGGCAGAGAACGTCGGAGTGTAGGTGGAGGCGAAGGATAAAGATGAAGAAGAAGAAAAGGGGTTGTGCCTTTTTGTGTTTTAATACACTAAAATGACTGTGTTTTACTAGAAAGGTTGTACTTTTTTGTGTTTTAACATAGTGAAACACTAAAACGACTGTGTTTTACTAGAAAGGCATTTTCATCATTTCATACTTTTGTTCACTCCGTTAATTTCACCATTCTGACAAGGGAGGTCAGTGTAATTTCAGAAAGTATAGGGGAGGTCAGTGTAATAGTCAGTAAATACAGGGGGTGTAGATGTATTTTACCCTTATTTTTTCTTGGAAGAAAATTTGAACTTCAAGCTCGGAATTAATTGACGGTTGTGATTAAATTAAGTCCACGTTCCTGGTTCTAAAAGAGCATCCCTTTTTCGCAAAATGGCTCCAACTTGTAAGAGCTTTAATGGAGCAACTAGATTAAATATTAAATACTCAATTAATTAGTTTAAGAAAACTAGAAGTGTTGCACGTGAATTTTTTGTACAGAAATTTTTAGAAAAATATATATTTACTGAAAAATTATTTATGTATAAGAAATTAAAAACAAATACTGGAACGCTAATACAATTATAATTTGTGAGCAAATTTCATAGTATTTCATATTCTTCGAACTTGTATATGAGTGTTCATTATGTGTGATATATTAAAAAAAAAATCTATAAATTAATTTCTTTGACAAATGGTCAAGATTTTAGGCCAAGAAATACCACATGACAATGCATGGCAATTAGGCTCTACATTTTGAGTATCATTCCATTATTTTTCATATATATTCTTTCGGATTTGATAATGGCAGCTTGTTGTTTTGGAATTGGTGCATGCATACTTTATGTGGCTTTAGAAGCTTAAAAGTAAAAATTAATTAATTCGTAAAGGCCTCGTTTGGTATGTGGGATACACGATTAGGTTAAGTCTATCCTTCCCATGTTTTGTATTGTTATTTAAGAACCGGATAAGTTATCCAATGGATTATAATATTCTTTATACGGAGGATATAAATAACCCAAGGCGTGGTATCATTTTAACCTGGGATGAGATATTCCCATTTAAAAAAACACAGGGATAAGTGTAGGTTTCTTTTCCAGGAAACTTCTCGTCGTCTTCGCATTTATCTTCAAAATTCAAGTTTCTTTTCCCCGTTATCTTGTTTTCCATACTCTTCATTGTCTTGATGAAGGTTTGGTCTTTTTCTTTTTCTTTTTCTTTTTTGGAAACCCCATTTATGTTCTATTTCTAGAGAAAAACCATATCGCTTGCTTGAAATATGGGTTTGAATCTGTACAAACCACAACACTTCTTCAGATTTCACATCATCAACATCTTCTCCTATTTCTTCTTATTTAGGAAATGGAACCATTTCAGAGGTTCGTTTGTTGCTCTCGATCTACCCCACTCTCTCTCTCTATATACATATTTATATTCTTTTATCCCATGTCTGGTTGCGAAGAAAAATGAGGAAGAGGAACAATGCTAAAACGAAAAATATAAAATACTCACATGATGTGGTAGAGATTGGATGTTCCATTTCGTTTCGTTTTTTAATTTTTTTTTTCTATATTGTCTAGCTTATTGCATCCATAAATGCATGTTTAGCAATTTTGTGTAATAGAAGAAGAAAATTCCCAACTTATGATCTTTATTCTAGCAAAAAATATTTTCATAATTTAGAGCTTCAACATCTAATATTTCAAAGCTCAAGATCCCAACTTCATTCATGTGACAAATTGCTTGATGTGTTTGTTACTTAATTTCTAGTGAAAAGATGCAAGATTAATTTCTTTGACTTATGAAAGTGAATGAAGGTAATTTGGAACAAAAATAAAAAATGACCCTTTTCCAGCGTAGCAATGTAATATTCCAAACACTAGATAGGAATTGCATAAGCATTTCTAACGTTATATCCAAACCTCTGCCAAACACAGATGGAGGATAAGCATGGATAAACAAGGTATATAGTTATCCATGGAAAAGCTTATCCTATTTAATCCTATCCTATCCAACCTCTGAATCCAACATACCAAATGAGGCCAAAGGGTGAAATTAGTTTTAATAGTTTCTGTAGAAAGAAGTAGTTGTCCTTAATGTTGAAGCCTTTGTTTCCATTTATAGACAAACTTGCTTCTATTTGGAATGCGCTAATTATATGTTGTCACTTTAGTTTTAGTTATTGGGAATTTAATTTATGAATCTCTAGAATTAGTTTCTTTATTTTCTTAGAATCGATCATCATCCACAAGTAAATTTGCATTGATTTCCTAAAATTAAAGCTAATTCACCATAAATAAAAACACCCCACACACAGACCCCTTTATTCGCATCTCTTTACATGAGACATATGAGGACCCGTTTTCTTAATAGGGATTAATACGGCTTAATATATAATTAGCGTAGTTAATCCCTTGATTTGTTAGATAACTTAATGTAAGGGTAATCCATTTGTATGATAATATGATATTATATGTGTTTTGATGCTTATTTTGATGAATTGAGTATCCTAAGT
Source organism: Liquidambar formosana (assembly GCA_039720395.1). Lineage (NCBI taxonomy): Eukaryota > Viridiplantae > Streptophyta > Magnoliopsida > Saxifragales > Altingiaceae > Liquidambar > Liquidambar formosana. Next base: position 33,621,079 of record CM077821.1, on the reverse strand, counting down.
GAGTATTGGGCCTTATTTGCAGTTTCGGGTTAAGTTGCTGAAATTTGGCTAAGTGTGGGAGAAAAATAAATTTTTGTAAATCTTCGTTTTTAAAGATAATTTTTGGCAGTAATAGAAGTTTATAATATTATAAGACTTCTGTGATTTTATGGGATTTTATTAGCATGTTTGGATTGGGTTCCTCACATGTTTGTTTTAGAAAAATCTGTCGGGAGACGGATTTTGTACTAAAACTTGGAAATGAGATTTTGATATATTGGGAATTTGATTTTTCTGATATTTTATTTGAATTCAAATGGGGGGTTATTTGTTTATTTTCATTAAATAACTTAAAGTAAAAGGATAATATAAGAATGAAGAAGATTACTTAAAGTAAAAAGATGAAAATAAGGCTGATGTCTGTGTTAATGGAGAGTTGCCTGACTGACTATCTATTTTCAGCTGTCTGTGTATTTCAGATGGCTGAAACATGTTTCAGCCGTCTGAAAGACCATTTTCAGCCGGCTGAAAGTTCATGTCAGCTGACTGAAAATTCTAGAGAGGAATGTTTTGTGTTTGGCACTTTCAGCCAGATGAAAATATTTTTCAGCCGTCTGAAAGTGTCGGCGGACAATTTCAATAAAGGGTTAAAATGACCCTTTTGCCCTCCTTTTCTATATAAACCCTTAACTCACGAATTTCTCTCCATTCTTCCAGCCAAGAGAGAGAGAATGAGAGAGGGAAAATGATGGGAAGGTCGTGGGTAGCTCGCCGGAGCATGGCAACCCCGATCTGACGCCAACAAGCATGGATCTTGCATTATTTGGCCCGATCTACAAGTCTAAGGTGGTAGTTTTGCATTTTCATCACTCATCCATGAGGTAGGGGACATTTTCTCATTTTAAACCCTTGTTGCATGGGGGTTTGGGTATAAATCATGTAGTTTTACATGTATTTGGTAGTTTTTGCATAAATATCATGCATGGGGTATATATTTGCTAAGTTTTACAAATTGTGGGAAACCTAGGGTTGGATTCACATCATTTTTGTTATAAAAATGTTGTTTTTGAAATCATTCATTTGGAAATGTTTTATAGGGGTTATTCATTGTGATTTTTATGAACCCACCTGTTACATGGTTTTCTTGGAAAATTTATATATATATATATAAAATTTCCCGGTTTATATGGAAATTATGGAGTTATTTCATATGGTTTCCAAAAACAAACCTATTATGTGGTTTTTGGAAAATTTATATATAATTTTCTGGATTATATGAGAATTATGGAATTAATAAATGAAAATAAAAGTGATGATGCTATGGTAATGAGGGCTACTGGAGTCAGGATTACTGCGGTCCCAAAGGAACGAGATGTCTTGCCGTGTCTTCCTATCCTTTAGTCCTGGGCTACATGCCCAAATATGAGGTTACTTTCTCGTCCAAGTAGGATCATAGTGTTTCCTAATGATGGGGTTACTTTCTGGACCAAGTAGGATCCATAGTGTTTCCCTTATTTTTTTGCGTGCGAGGGCCCCGCATGACCTGGGGAGGATTTATCAGTTTGAAAAGCTGATGTTATGGATTGCCGAATATGGCGGCTGATGATGATTGGCTTATAAGGCCATGATATGATATTAGATTATGATGGATAATTCATTTATAAAATGATGACTTTGATAACAAATAACTTAAGTTATTTATTACCTCTTTCAAAAAGGAAAAAGGGGAGTTGGTATTAAATGATTTAACTTTCACAGTTTATTTCATTTTACCTGTGTTAGTTTTACTATTAAAAGATTATATTGCAAACTAATCAATGGTTTTGCAAGGTTTTTGAAATGTATATAAACCATCGTTTTTTTTAAAAAAAAACCTTGGGTTATTTTGAGAAATGTTTTCCTACTGAGCATGTAGCTCATACCCCCACAGTTTTCTTGCAGGTCATATTTTCAAGCTAAGCTGACCTAGGTTTTGGGAGCACGTTAGCATGCTTACATTCATGTAGAGAATATTGGAGATAGGCTTGGCATGTATTAATTTTAATTTCATAGCCTGTAATAATTAATTGAGTAGTGGAATGTATATTTGAATGAGACCCATGTGGCTACGATATAGTCGTAGATTTCTTTATTTTTGAAATATTGTGTGGATGGCTGGAAAGGCTTATAAATGCGTTTTCTACAGGTTTTATGACTAGTCGATAACTTGGTATGTCCTATTTACAGACAGGACCATGCCGAATTTTCTAAAAATATTTTCAAAATGATTATTTCTATTAAACATCCACCAAACTTTGCTCTAAAAATGGTTTTCTTACTACTTAATTAATGGCCCCATTTCGGGTTGTTACAAGACATGTTAAGTCGTACTTGTTGAAGGTGGGAAACCTTAAGTAACAATAATTTAAACATAATAAATTTAAGATGATTGGCCAAATTAGAAGTAACAAAAGATTTATGAAACTCCTCCAGCAACTTACTACAATTAAGAAAATAAATGACTCTCGCAATGATTGACAAATCCATAACACCTCAATACTTTTGATAAAGGAGAATTACAATTCATTCGGTCTCGAATGTTTTATAGGCCCCATGTGAAATAAAGCCTTGCTAAAATAGTCTATATACTAAAAATAAAAAAATAAAAAGAAAAGGCTTAGGGCATGTTTAGGAACTTTAAAAACAAGATAAGACTAAGTCTATTTCATGGCTGTTATGTGGTTTTTAAATTAATCAACTCACTGTTAGTTTGAAAAAACTTTGTTTAATTATGCCTTGTTTTCAGGGAAAAAAAAAAGGAAGGAAAGAGAGACTTACTAAACGTATAGTGTGAAATCAAAACTTGCTAAACTTGTTTACAACTGGCTAGGTTTTTAGGTTTGCCACATAAACCCTTACTAAGGCAGTTTATATTGTCTCCATCAAGACTATTATTAGGATTACTAACAATTTCAAGCACAAAAGGGATAATTGGCCATAAAGTCCCTAAAAATGATTCATTTTTCGTAAAAATCTAGTGCCATTTTCTTTAATACCTAAGGTCCTCATGTTTTAATTTGTTATTGGTAAAAGTCCAATTATCTTATTTTTTTAAAATTTTTTAATTAAGATAGATTCGCCTTTGTAACCACTTGGAACATTATTCACATGAAGTTGTTGCTGCCCTTTTTTTTTTTTTTTTTTTTTTTTCAAACTTTAAAATATCATAACTTTCAAACTATATGTTTGTTTTTTTTCATAAAATTTATATTTTTGGAGCCTACCTGTCGACACATTCGAAATAAGATCAAGATGATAAGAAAATTATGTATAAAAAAAATGGATTGACATAGAAATTCTCTATCAATTGTGAAATTTTATCTATTATGGCCATCTAATAGATAATTATTTTTCAATTGATAGAGAATTTCTTCTTATAACAATAGATATTTATCTGTCAATTAGAAATTTATAAATAGATAAATTATTTCTGTCAATTAACCTCAAAATCAACAATTCATACTATTATAATTCTTATAAAAATACATTAGTTCATATTATTTTAATAATATAAATATTAACTTTATAAATTTGAAATGTTATTTTCTATTTATTAAACCTAACCATATTTGACAAAAATTCTCTATCAATTGGATGATGATTGATAGAGAATTTCTCAATCAATTTTTATTGCTTTTATACAAATTTTTATATTTATCATGGGTCTTCTTTTATACATCTCAACTTCAATAGGAAGATTCCAAAAATACCAATTTTTGTGAGAAACGGACTTGTAGAACAAATATTATGGAATTTTGAAGTTTGAAAAACGTTAAATTGATTAGTTATATCATTGTAAGAACTTTCATGCATTGAAAGTGTATTGAAGGTTAATTTTGTCCCTAACAAAGTCCAAAGACTTTTGGCATCAATAACTTTATGCTTGGACCTGATGAGGTAGAGATCTAATATGAGGGACCTCTGACGAAACCTCCAAAAATCAATCCCTATTGGCTAAGGTATGATTGAAGAGGGACTAATAAAAATGCCTAGCCATACGTTGTGATTGGTCTTATATCTTGAAAAATCCATGCTCTATCCCCATTTTTGAGACAACAAATATTGTATTTATCTTTCTATAGTGGGTTGGCATAGTTATTTTATTGTACTTTTATTTCTAGGACCGTAGACCATAATATGATGAACTAACTCTTTTATACACATAAAGAAGCCCCAGCAATCCATATCACTTTTCTTGAATGGATTGGCACAATACTTCTCTCATGGAAGAGTATAATATATTTAAATCATTCTAGTTTTGAGGCTGAACCATAAAGGTACTCATTCACATTTTTACTACGTAGATCAAATGCGTTTTGACCTTTACTTTTTTTTTTTCCTTATCTTTTTTAGCAAAAGGAAAAATATTATTAAAGCTAAAGACGAGTACAATGAGATAAAAAAAAAATAGTCACAGAAACATCCTTGACACAGATATTCAAAAGTTTCCTAAGAAAATTATTATAATCCCATTCACAATAATTACAATAAAGATGATTGACCAAGATTAGTTGCATAATCCTGTGAACCCCAGAAAACGGCCCACAAGGATTTGGCAAAACAGGAGTAAAAGACAACTAACAAAAAAAGAGTCGCCACCTCATTTTTTAAGGAAAAGAGGAAAACCGTAAAATGTTTTGTTTCCAAAACCTCATGACTCCATTTTAAAAGGAAAGGCAAAGTCTTTAAAACTATAAAATTGGATTCGGGGGCTAAGTTATGATGTGGGAAGGTTCTGGGCTAAGCCCATAGGCACCCACATTGCCTGAGTTGGTCTCTTAATTTGATTGGACTAAATTAATGACTTAATGCTTGTTTGGGATAGCTGCAACTTATGCTATTAAGTAGAATCAAAAGAGAATCAGAAGAGAATCAGAAGTTGCTAATAGCATAAGAGAATCTTCTTTGTGTTTGGGAATTAATTTCAAAATTGATTTTGCTGCCATAAGTGATTTTTGTTTATGTTTGGCAAGAGTAGCTGTTGAAGTGATTTAACACTGAGATGACGATATTACCCTTAGAAGTAGTATTTTTGTTGGTTTGGCATCCACCAAAGTGATTTTACAAATCATCATATCATTATCCATTATCCAAAAAATATGAGAAAAAAAAAGGAAAAAAAAAGGGTTTTAATGAGAAAATTTTAAGAAAAGGAGGAAAATAAGGTGTTTAAGAGAGAGAGAGAAAGAGATTAGTTTTACTAGGAATTTTGGTTGAAGAAGAAGATGGCCGCAGCTGGTGCTCGCAAAGAGAGAGAGAGAGAGAGAGAGAAAGGAGGCAAGAGGTGGGAGGAGTAGCTTCAGATTTGATAGGTGGGATGTTATGTTGTGGGCGTGAGGGTATGAATGGTATTATTTTGTTAGGTGTTGAAAATGTGAAGGGTACATTTGGTAATAGAGAAAGTTTCATTAAACCCTCAAACTGATTCCCGGTCATTGAATCTAAGAAGCTGGGGTACCCCAACTTCTCCAAATGGGCCCAAAAATCTATTCTCATATCCAAAATTGATTGTGAGTAAAATACCCAAACAGGCCCAAAATAGCTTATGGGCTCCAAAAAAGATTTTGGGCCTCCCAAAATCTAATCCAAACAGGCACTTAATCACATGCAAACCAATATCAATCAATAAAATACAATATGCATATCAATCACAAATCCATCCTACTCCTCTAGCAATCATATGTGATGGACAAATTCATCCTAATCCATTAGCAACCATATGAGATGGACAAACAAACAAAACAAAGAAAATAAAACAAAACTAGGATACTTAGATCCTAGGGCGGACTTGAACATCAATTGAGTGCCTACGTACCATGCATGGAAATACATAGATCAAAGTTCACGTAGTTCAAATAGAATAGGGTTAAATCCTAATACGGACTCATGGTAAAAACCCTAGGTTTCCTTATTCGAAATATATTGATAAATAAACCAAGTTTGAAACAATTGAGGAAAAGGTACTTTATTTGATAAGGAAGCCTTTGGAAATCACCATACGTCCATATTAAGAAATAATCCTTAGAGGGAGAAAAGAAAGAAAAGTTAAGAAAAGTGAATTAGGGCACTTGCACACCCTATTTACCTTGTGCAATTATCTCCATGCAATAGCAAAATTAAGCGATAACAACTTTATTTGCAATAAGGCAATTATTGCCCCTGTTTGCACCCTTACAAGTGCTCACAATCATGCAAAAAGAACAAAGCACTAATCAGGGCAGAATCATATTAAGGCCTAAAATCATCCATTAATCATGCAAACAATAAGAATAATGAATAAGCAAGTACCCTAACACAATCCTACATGCAATGACCTATGTAACATGCATAGAAACTAAGAAATCCACTAATATGAATGCAAAACTAGCATGATTCCACTATATGCATCATATATAGAATGACTATGATGAGCAATAACTCAAAAAGTTAAGCTAAACATGCTGTATGAGACTTTTGTGAATTTAGAGTTACCGAAACCCTAATTTCACAAATATGCCTAACAACCTATGCAACGACTCTAACATATGCTCAAATCATCATGAACATCATTCATATTATATATATTAACTAACAAAAACATCAATTCATGACAATAATCACAGCGAATAAGCTATATGAACTATACATGATTTAAGAAGAGAGAGAAGATAACATCTTCAAAACCTTAGCAAACTAAAGTTATTTAGGCATATAAAACCATAAATCCTCTTAAAATCATTCATATCATATCACAAATGCATTGAATTAACCTAACATGGGGAACTACTACATGCACTAGAACTATCATAGAAGAAGAAGGAGAAGAAGAAGGAGGAAAGCTTAAGTTCAACAATTGAAAGGGTGTTTACTTCTTGTAGAACCTCTCTTGCCTTCAAAGTCCTTGTTCTCTTGCTTGCCTAGGGTTGAAGAGCCTCCCCTTGATGTCTTTTTAGCTCTCCAAACTCGTAGCTCCCTCTCTCTCTAAGTATAAAGTGCACTTCCAGCCCCCTATGTGCTGAATATCATGTTCTTTATATAAAGGACTGACCTCGTGAACCTAATGTTTAGGATTAATTCATTAGATAATGATCCTAGGGCTATTAGAGACTCTCTTGGTGCTCAAACAACTCAAAGTTACTCAATTTTAGAAGGAAACAAGTTACAAGGGTGAAAAAACCTGTCAAAAGAGGAAGGAAGAGGTAGAATCCCACTTAAAGATGGATTCCCTCGGGTGACCAGTCCGGGATTGGATGGCTGACCGTCTGGCCCCTAGACGATCACCCGAGGGCTCCCATCAGCAATCCTCAGTTAGACTCCTTCGCCTTCCGGAAGTCTTTCGGGGGTCAAATTAAGTCTGATTTTGACGAAATAAAAGCCAAAACGACCATGGTTTGATGAGGAACACATTTTTAGACATTTTAAGACAAAAATACTTAACCATGGGTGCGTGGTTAGGTTTTACAAAGGCGGCTAACCGCTGTGCACTACCGTCGCAAAGCCAAGGTTTGCACACAAGGTTGAGCCAAATGCTTTCCAAACCAAAATCCAATCTTTTTAAAACATGTTTATGATGTAAATAAAACCCAACTGAAGTTAAATAAGAGTAAATTGAGTGGGTCTTATGAGTCAATTTAAGCAAACCAAGAAAGGGTCTTTTAGCCAACTTGAACTGTTATGAGTTAAATTGATCTTAAACCATTAGTTCATCAAATTGACTCTATATATAGACTTTATATATCAACTATGAACTTTAATTGAAAACTTGGAGATCATTTCAAAGTCAAATGGAAAAGATACAACTTAAAATACAATAATGCCCTTAAAGTCACAAAATCTCTAATTGACTATTGAAACCTCCTCCAAATCAAACCAAAATTCATATGCATGATCCTTAATGCCTTAAAAACCTAATGCAAATGCCTAGACTCAAAAATAAAATAAAAACCTACATGAAATGATGATCTCTAACTAGAATGACAAAAATAGGGTGTGACAAATCCATTGCTATGTTAGCATGTCGAAATATATGTTGAAACTTGATATCTAATATCCCTACTCTAATTTGTAATTAATTATGTTGTTTTGGGTACATTAGCGATTTGTTTCGATCACTAATTCGGGATTAAATAATTTTGCTTTACTTGGTGTTAAGTTTGCAATCATTTTATTTTTTATTTTTACTTTTTGACGGGTCACTTCCAAGGTTTGGTGATGTGTTCAAAATTTTATTTATTTATTTTTTTCTTTTTGGAAAGGTCATAAAATTTATTTTGACAGTGTTATTTATTAATTTGAAGTTATCTCTTGTTATTTGTACACGATAATTATTTGAGATATCTTTATTTTATTTTTAAGTAATAAATTATTTTAACGTGGACCCTAAAGTTTTGAAACTTAATTAGACATCATGTGTTATTTGAAATTAGTAGAATTAAGCATTATTAACTTTTATATTTTATATATGGATCTAAACCTTATGTTATATTTGGATCTTTATTTTATATTGGATCGTATACATTTTGGACCTAATGTTATTTTAGATGTAGTAGGGTGAGCCCAATTGGTAGAACTCATGCCCAACCTATTTTTGCATGTAGGACACTTGTCCTAAAAGTGGAGAACTTATATTTATAATGGTTTAAAGGGGCAAATCAGCTCCATTACACTCATTTTTCAGCAAACCAAGTTTAGAGAGAGAGAGAAAGAGAAGGAGAAAGAAGAGAAGAAGGGGGAGAAGAGAGGTGTATGGCCCTTTGTATGAACCATTTAGGGCTTCTCCTTCACTAAATTTTCAGCATTTCACTTGTATTTTCTTCATCCAATCAAGGTAGGTATATATTTCTATTTAGTAAATCAAGTATACTTGTGAGATATAAAGCCATTTACTATTTTTATTGAACTATTTTGTTTGATTTTTGAATTTTTGCGAGAAATTTTTATTATGGGATGAATACCTCATGTGTATTGGAGAAATCTTCTTATATTCTTTGTATGTGAGTTAGATTACATGGGAAAAATGATTTTTATTATGGATTTCAAACATGCAAGATTATATCCATCAATTTCGAGTTACAAAAATATGGTTTGTGATAAAATGATGATAAGTTGGGTTATTATTTACATGTATGTGTTTTAAATTGAAGTTTTGGTTAAATTATTTTTTTGGAATGAGGTTATTATCATGGTTGAACATAAAAATCCAGATCTTGTGGTTTATTTGTTGCTCTCAGAAACTATTATGAATTGTTGTGATATTTGGGAGCCTTATACGTATTTCATTGGCTTGTGATTTGTGTTTACTTTGAAATTATTGGTTGATTTTGAGTATATATATAGATACTGTCATGCCCCAAACCCGAAATAAACAAATCTAAGGGTGCGAACTCAAATCCAAATTTAAAAAATAGAACCATTCAGAATCTTTCGATTATCTATGGAGTAACTCCAAAAATTAGATTAAATCACAACGTTAATAGTCATCAAATACAAAAGTATATAAATAAATAAATCCTCCAAATAAACCTAAGTTGATCACATTGTCTGATACCCCAAACACATCGAGTTAACTATCCGTCCACTGATCACTGATATGAAAAATAATTGTAAGGGTGAGAATAACATACACGAGAATAAGCTAAGCTAACTGCACGAATATTTTCAGAAAATCAGTTTATACAAATCATATGCTTTTCAATAAAAATCTATTATAAAGATTTATCAATAAAATATTCAGAATCCATTAAAACCATTGTTCAGATACTTTAGAAATTCACATCAGAGAATAGATCGGAAACTAATTTTCATAATTTCATATCATAACAAAATAATTATATTTGAACTCTGGCTAACCATACAAATAACTCAAACAGATTGACCCAAAGGTCCAAATGATGCTCCTATCAAGAGGAGACTTAAATAAAGCATTGGTACCTGTGGACCCCGGAAATCGGGCCCACCAATGAGAGTTAAAAGGGAACCTTAGGGTTTGAAAAAAAGGAAAAGGAGTCGCCACCTTATTTTTTAAAGGAAACAAGGAAAACCCTAAAAAAAAAAGCAGTTTTGTTTTAGGAAAACAAAAGAATGACTCCATGCTTAAAAATGGAAAGGCAAAAAGTCTTTTGGAAACCAAGGATGGTGGATTCGGAGGCTAAGTTACGATATGGGAAGGTTCTAGGCAAAGCCTATAGGCACCCATATCGCCCTAAACGGTCTCTTAATTTAATTGGCCTAAATCAAATTCTTAATCACACATTAATTAACAATTATCATCACAAGACAGCATGAATATCATCCATTCATTCATCCATATAAGCAATTAAATCAAAGAAAAACAGAAAAAAGAAAGAAGGGAAGGAAAACCTAGGATACTTAGTATCCTAGGGCGGACTTGAACCTCACGAAGAGTGCCTACGTACCATGTATGGAAATACATGGATCAAAGTCCACGTAGTTCGAAAGGGAATAGGGTTATAACCTAATAGAGGCCTATGGTAAACCCTAAGTTTCCTTTCATAAGAAATATGATAAGTTTTCAAAAATGAATGATTCTCAAAAGATCTTTAGAAAATATGGAATCTTATAAAGATAGAAACCTTAATTTAAAAGGCATTTTTTTTTAATGAAAGGAAACTATAAGGATTGCCATATTCCCTATTAGGAAATAACCCTAAGAGGGGAGAAAGGGAAAGTTTCAAGGAAAGGAAAGAAGGGTGAATTGGGGCACCCTCATACCCTACTTACCTTTAAGCAAAAGCAACCTGTCAAAATAACCACCCTATTGTATAGGATAATTACCTTATTTGCAAGATTTCATCTTGCAAAAGCCAAAATAACCACCCCACATTGGTGGGGTAGTTGCACCTGTTGTACCTGTCAAGCACCTGCAATTTCCATGCAAAACATACCAAAAATACTAACCAACCAAGCTAGTTTCCAATCAAGCAATTATCATGCTTAAACCTAGGCTAACACATGTTCAAAATATCATATCAAGGACAAACAACAGATCTGGACAAAATTGAAAATAGGGCTTAAAATCCTTCATAAGTCATGTAAACAACACGAATCATGAAATAAAGTAAACTCTAACTCAACCCTATATGCAATACCATGCAAAAAAACCCCTAAAAATCAACCATATGAATGCTCCAAATATTATATTTAGGTTAATAAGCAAATCTGGACAGAATGGAAATAAGGTCTATATTCATCCACTAAATATGCAAACAACATAAACAGTGAACAATTACAAACCCTAATTTAATCCCAACACCATGACATGCATAAAAACCCTGAAATCTACTACATGAATGCTGAAAATATCATAGTTATCTAATATGCCACACATATATAGCAACTATGAAGAAAAAACAGAGAAAATCCCTATGCTATCATGCTATATGCAACTAAACCCACACAAGGATGATAAAAACCCTCGAATCACAATGGTGCATAAAATCACATGGAATAACACTCTAACATACTAAACAGCCCATGAATATTATCCCAAACATGCATTCTACCTAATAGAAACAACAAAATACGATAAAGACATAAGCTTTAACATGCAAAAGAGTTATTTCATGCAGAAAACCAATTTCAGCACTAAGGAAACCCTAGAATCCCAAACATGCAGTAAATCACATGGAATAACATTCTAGCACACTAAACAGCCCATGAATATCATCCTAAACATGCATACTAGCTAATAGAAGCAGCAAAACACAATAAAAACATATGCTTTAACATGACATAATGCTATTCTATGCAAAAATCCTAACTTTAAAAGAGAGAAAAGGAAAGGGAAAGGTATACCTATGGTGAAGTACCCTTTTGCTGCTGTAGAGAGTCCTCATTCTCTTGTGTACTGCTGGGAATTCCTTCAAGCCAAACTCCAGCCCTTCTTTAAGCTCTCTCTATTACTTTCTCACTCAAAATTTAGGTTAAACTACCCTAAGGATGGCTGTCATAGCCTCCAAGTCTCACACATGCCTCCCACTTCAGAAAATTGCCTCCCCTATTGCTGAAGTATAAGGGGGTATTTATAGGGTTTGAGAGAAAGCCCTCAATGGTTGGGATTAAAACCCTAGGTATTGATCTAAGGGCTCTTAAAGGTTCCCTTGGGGCTTAAGTAGGTCAACTAGGGCTGAAAATAGAGTTAAATGGCGGCTGGAGGCGAGCAAATCCGAGGAAATAGGAAGGGAGCCGCGTCAACACTCAAAAAAGGAAAGAGGCTCGGGTGACCGTCTGGGGCTGGGCGGCTAGCCACCTGGGCCCAGGCGGCTAGCCGTCCAGGCCTGGGTGGTCACCCGAGGCCTTGTCAGCTTATGCCCATTTTTGACCCTTTCGACTTCCAAATGTGTTTTAAGGCTCAAATCAACTCTGATTTTGATGAAACGAAAGCCAAAACGACTGTGTTTCGAAGGGGAATGTAATTTGAGTCACTTGAGGGCAAGAAACCCTAGCCATGGCTGCATGGTTGGGTCCTACAAAGGCGGTTAACTGCTATGCTTCACCATTGCTTAGCTTAGGTATGCACATAGGGTCGCACTGAATGCTTTCCAATTCAAAATTCAACCTCTCTAAACACATTTGGGGATGAAATTAAGACTAATCAAGGTCAAATGAGTAGTCATAGAGTGAAAATCATGAGCCGATTCGAGCTAACCCGAAATAGGTCTCTTAACCAACCTGAGCCTTATTGAGCCATTCTAATCCCGAACCATCAATTCATCAAATTGAACCCATAAATACCTCAAATGCAACCATATGAACTCCAATTGGCAACTTGGAGATCATTTCAAGGTCAAATGGAAAGTTTGTGACCAAAAAGACGATTATGCCCCTCAAGTCACAAAAGTTCTTATTAGCCCTCAAGATCAACTCCAAATCAAACCTAAAATTCATACACATCATCCTCAGGACCCTATAAACTCAATGCAAAAGACTAGACTCAAAAAGGAAACAAAAAGACACATGAAATGACAAACCCTAGCTAAGGTGGCAAAAATGGGGTGTGACATTACCAAATATCAGTATTATCCCTTACTAATCGGGGCCAGAACATTAGAACCAAAAAGAACCAAAGGCCAATAAATTAACCCCTACTGACCAGAGCTAGACATCAGATAGCTAAACCAAAGCTCTAAATACATTCAAAATTAAATTATCAAATCAGAGACATTAACTAAACATACATTCATAAATCAGTAATTTAAATCAGAGAATTGTTCAAAACAAAGTAACGAATAAATATATTTTGCTTGGCTTATGGAATACATTTTTGGATTGATACAAGAATTGATTGCATAATACGATTAAAATCATTTATTTTAGAAATAGAAAGCGGCATGTCATACTCCCACTTACCTTAAATTTGTCCTTTGATAGCCCGAATGAAAATAGCTTCTAGCCTTTTGAATATTCAATCTAGACCCAATATTTGTCATGTACCCAAAATCTCAAACTCTCAAAATATGCAAAAAAACTCACAAAATTCACCCTCAACTACTAAACTCTTTTGACAATCAGCATTCCATAAATAAAAATCTCTCTTGTTCTCAGTTTTCTCTTCTCATTCATCATCTTTCTCAACATACTAATAATTATGCGTACCATGGTTTGTATATATGTAGATACAAGGAGACATACAGGAGTAGGAGTGAAAATCCCGTGTAAATGGACTTTCAATCCATATAGGTTGGTTATGTAATACCCATAATTTTTAAATAGGGTATTAAGGGTTTAAGCTGCTGAAATTTGGCTAAGTGTGGGGAAAAAGTAAATTTTCGTAAATCTTCATTTTAAAGGATAATTTTTGGCGGTAATGGGAGTTTATAATATTATAAGACATTGGTGATTTTATGGGATTTTATTAGCATGTTTGGATTGGTTTCCTCACATGTTTGTTTTAGGAAAATCTGTCGGGTGACGGATTTTGTACTAAAACTTGGAAATGAGATCTTGATATATTGGGTATTTGATTTTTCTGATATTTTATTTGGATTCAAATGGGGGGTTATTTGCTTATTTTCATTAAATAACTTAAAGTAAAAGGATAATATAAATGGAGAAGATTACTTAAATGTTTTGGATGAAAATAAGGCTGATGTCTGTGCTGATGGAGAGTTGCTGACTGACTATTTATTATTGGCTGTCTGTGCATTTCAGACGGCTGAAACATGTTTCAGCCGTCTGAAAGACAATTTTCAGCCGGCTGAAAGTTCATGTCAGCCGGCTGAAAATTCCAGAGAAGGGTTATTTTGTGATGGGCATTTTCAGCCAGCTGAAAATATTTTTCAGCCGACTGAAAATATTTTTCAGCCGTCTGAAAGTGTCGGCGGACAGTTTTAATATATGGTTAAAATGACCCTTTTGCCCCCTTTTTCTATATAAACCCCTTAACCCATGAAATTCTAGACTCTTCCCCTTCTTTCCAGCCAAATAGAGAGAGAGAGGGGACGGTGGAGAGAGAAAGAGCTTCTCCCTCCATTTTTATGGGTTTTCATGCATAAGGGGCTTGGATTTCGATATTTCTAGCTTGGATTCACTCATGGTTTACCTCCATTTCGGATTTGAGAGGTAATTTCTCATGTATAAAGCTAGGGTTTTCATTCCTTTTTTGGGATTGGGTTATCATATCCTTACATTTTGTGTTTATTCATGGTATTTGTGAGGTTTGGTCCCATTCTGGAGTTGGAATCTCCATTATTTTCATCAAGCATGGCATTTGGGAGCTAGGGCTTGGATTGGGGGCATACATGTGCATCTTAGGCTTGGATCTACACACCTATAACATTAAGATCGCATTTTTCTACACGTTTTATGGAGGTAGGTGCAATTTACATAGGTTTAAACTATTGACATGATAATATGGTATATATTATCACAGCATTTGGTATTCTTGGGCCTAGAATATGTATATAATTGATTTATGGAATAAATTTTGAATATGGAACTTTGGGTATTTGATAACATAAATGGAATATTATGTTTATTTATGAGCTTGATTTATTTTATACATTCTATGGAATAGAGATGTATGGATTTTATGGTTAATTTCCATATCCATTGATGTTTTCGATTATGATTTCAAGGCTATAATTATAATGAGAGTTATGTTGTTTATCATAATTTTGGGTATAATTATGATGTTATTTGATTATGGGTTATATACCATATCTTGGAGATGATTTTGGTTTAAAAGAATCATTTTATGGTTTATCGCATTGCATGTTGGGCATAATCATGCATTAAATGGACTAAATGAATACTGGGTAAAAGTATTGCATAAAAAAGGGTCATTGGAATGGACTACTTGCAGTCAATGGGACTTTGCGGTGTTTTCCATTCCTTTGGTCCTGGGGTATTTTCTGGTTCCAGGTAGGAACCCTTGTGTTCCCGAATCAGAGGCTACTTTCCGGTTCCAGATAGGAACCCTTGTGTTGTCCTCTTGGAGGTTGGGTTTAAAATCCTCCGTTTCCGCGCGAAGACTCCTGCGGGAGTGGTCGGTAATAAATGGATTTAATGTAAATTGGACATGAGTCACATGCATTGGGCATTATGCATTATTTATTTTAAGTTATGGGTTATAACTTATTTTGGGATTTGTAATATACTCGGTTAGTATATTTTGATGTAAATGATATAATCGGTTTTATTTATATCATTGCTTTAGTTTACTATGTTAAATTGTATCTACTGAGTCGTCGGACTCATGCCTATTTATTTCCATGTTTTTCAGAGATTATTTTCAGGTGGATTTATGCTTTATACAGGGATGCTCTTAATGGGAAATTACCTATGTTAATTATTGATGTAATTTAATGGAAAGAATATGTATTAATTCATTCTATTCGGCCAATGGCCAATGTAAATGTAAATTTAATTCAAGATGGTAATTTTAATTATTTATGGTTGCTTATTTGTGGAATGCGACGCATGAGATGATACCAGTTTTATGGATGGCATGGAAATTTTTATGTATAGATTTTTATAATAGGTTTTTATGATGGAATGTCCTATCTACGGATGGGTCATGTCCGAAAAAGGAAAATTTTAAAATAGTTGAGATTTTAACACGTGTCATCCATGTTTTATCAAAATATTTATTAAAATAAAGCTCGTTTTATTACTATTGATCACGGCTTAATTAATTTGGGTCATGACAGGTTACTTCTGGTTTTCTTTTCCTATCCAAATTCTATCACAAAAATCAACTTTAATCCACAGCACTAAAATTTAATTAATTATATGAATCTCTAAAAATGCGGGGTATTACAGATACACACATTTGTTATTGGAGTTTATGGAAGTTTTGAGACTCAATTGATATTATTAGGGATGGTTTTGTGACACTTAGTAATTGTGGACTATTTGTTTTGGTTTATTAATTTGGATTTTATAAACAAAAATATAAGAATCATATATAAGTTTGTATGATTATTCATTTCTTTACAATTTTTAGAACAATTATGTAAAATTATTTGCTCAATATTTATTATGGCAAAATAAGTGTAGACATGTTAAATGTCGGTATAAGACTTTATATTGTAAATAATAGGGATATTATATTGATATGAAATTTACTTTGCTAATTATGGGATTATTAGCATGATTGGCATAATCACGTTGCATTGACATTCATTATTAGCATAGCAATGCATTGAAAATTGATTTAATAAATACTTAATTGGTAAAAGTATGAAGGGGTCATTGGAGTTGGACTAATTGCGGTCACTGAGTTGTCTTGTGGTGTTTTCCACTCCATTGATCCTAGGGTATTTGCGGTCCCAGGTAGGGATGTTTCACGGTATTCTCAAATTGAGGTTACTTATGGTCCTAAGTAGGGATGACGTGTTGTGTTGTCTTGAGTTCAAATCCTCTGTTTTCGTGCGAAAACTCCTGCGGGAGTAGTTTGGTAATTGAAGAATAATGTAATTGTACATGGAGTTGCATATTGCATCATAACATAGCATTCATTTACATTAAGTTATGGATATATAACTTATATTTATTGGTTGTTTATTCAATTAGCTAATAAACTCTATTGAGATATTTTTATATTATTTTATGAAAATACAATAATATGGAAATGAATTTAAGTTTGTACTTTAATTTTATGGGTTAATTAAGTCTTTGATATAGAATTGAACTTGGATATTTTCTATATCACATATAAGAGTATGTATTTTATATATCTTGTGATTTTAAATGGATTTTAAAACCTTAATAGATTTTATAGAAATATGTAACTTATTGAGTGTTAGCTCACCCACTACAGTTTTACAAGTTTCATAAAGATAAAGATGTTATTTGAGTTGCGGTATTTTGATGATACTATTAATGGAAATAATTGCATGTTGTTTTGGGAGGCATTCGATAGGGTTGATGATATACTCTATGATAGGCTGTGAATTAATGATGTATTAATTTATGATTGAATGTAATTTAATTATTGCCGAGGTGTATTTATTATTTCGGAATTGTAATAATTAATATTTGGTTTTGGAATCATGTGGAATATGAGGTAAGTAATGATATCCTATATGGATAGATTTACTATACTTTTTACACTATTTTTTTAATAGGTTATTGATTTTATTTGGCAAGCCCATATTACGAATGGGTCATGCCAGATTTTTTTATTAAAATAATGGTTAAAATTATTTTATTCTCACTTACATTTGGATTTAAAACTTGTTTTATATGAAAAATTCAAATTTCAAATTGTCCTAAAATCAAATGCTTTATTAAATCAATCATATTTTATTATCTTTGATCAGAACTCAATAATTATGGATCATGACATTACAGATAAGGAGCTGAGCCAAAAGATTTATATCCTTGACAATGTTGTGAATAATTCACAAACATGGATAGTTTCTTTGAAGAACATGAATTAGAACCTAGGAATCACTTCCAATGATGATATGAGTAAATTCTCTTTTCCAAGCTATCAAAAGACCTTACCTTAAGGTTAGAGATTTTCCACAAGGATAGAAGCATTTGTTGGTCCCACGAATTTCCTACAAAACTAAATTAGAGGTTAGAAAAAATTCAAATAGTATTGAATGACTGTAGTTGAGTTGGGATTTCTCTAAAATATGGATTTTAGAATGTTGGGTGTAAAAGTGGTATTTTCTGTACAAAGAAAGCTCCTTTAAAAGGAGTCTTCTATCCTTATCCACAAGAGAGTTGTTGGGACTTCCATAACAATCTCCTTTAAATTTTGCAAATAATAATTTAAATCAAAGGACTAGATTATGCCACTTCATCAATTCCTCAACTCCCTATTTATATTGACTTGGTAAACTCTCCCTAATGGTTCATTCTAGTCAAGTTACCTACATTGAATAGACATAATCCAATGTTTGTAGTGCATAATAAATACAATGGAAATCATTTTATCCAACGGATTGAGATTTTATATTTTCGGATTTAACCATTAACCATGTCTTTAATATGAACGAGAGCTTGTAGCAACATAATCCAAAAACATTTTCAAATGGAAAAGAGCCTACTACTAAGGGACAACCATAATAATTGCCAAAAAAAAAAAAAAAAAAACCAACTACTAATGATCTACGTTTATATATCTTTGAACCATTAAAATTGATCAAGGACCGTAGGTCATAAGTTTGAGTCCCTATTTTCTCACTATTGGATGCATGAGCTTATAGGTGGTTTATGCATCACATGGGGATTAGTTTGAGCCTAATAATAGTCAACTTGATTTGCATTTGTTTATTTTAGAAAAAATTACACTTGGACTCCTTAAAATTCAAGCGAGAATCACTTTACATCCCTTTTGAAAATTGTCACTTTCCTACCCTCTGTAAAGCAAATGTTAATATTTTAAAAGAAATTAAGTTATGTGTAACACATGTGACCAAAATTGTATGCTTCACTTTTAGAACTACATACATCTATCCCAAACCACTGCCAGATTTGGTCTCATTATGGACTCATCACTTTTAACAAACCCATTTAAATCATCATCATCATTTTTGTCCTGTTGTGAGCGCCGTGTCCTGACCACGCTAGCTCGGGAGTACGCCACGAACCAGGAGGGTTAGGGTGCAGAGGGAGTCGCCACCCGATTTAGCTTCGGGAATCGATTGACCCCTAGCAAGGGTCCAACTCGTTATAACCAAAAGATTTTAGGCTCAGAGTTAGGGTACATTATTGGAAAGGTGTTAGGCACCCAACAACGCCCAGTCGAAAACCGGCCCCCACAAGTGTTTTGTTGGCTTTAATTAACAAGAATTATCAATTGGATTTACCCCTATTCATGCGATATGCAATTTAATTCAAATGATATCACGCAATGATGGCAAATAAATGAATTATACAAAGAATCAATACAATAAAGGACTAATCTAAAGAAAGATACAAAAATAAAGAAATAGTCAAATAAAGAATAAATAAATAAATAGACAAATAAGAAAATAAAGTATAAGAGGAAATAATCTACTAATAATGAAAGAGGATCAAATAAGTAAATGAATGGTTTAAATAAATAACTAATCTAGAGAAAGAAATAAATAAAATATGGAACTCATCTAAATAAAGAAATGATAATAAAAGAAGATTGACACAAAGAAAAAAAGATATATGAGGGATAAACAAATATGGTAATAACCTAAACTATGGAATAGATAAAATGTGGAATCAAATGAGTGTGGAATGAATAATATAGAATAAAATAAATATAATAAAAGAGTCAACCGATCATACAAAGGAAGTGCGTATGCACAACCGTAAAGTGTGTACGCACTTTCGATTTATGCGTACATGCATTATGTTCATGGAACCCCAAAGTTAATGAAATGCTTCCACAACTAATAAAATATGTAAATATATAAAAGAACTATGATAAAGTCTTAAATCTATATGCACACAACTAGAAAGATTAAAATGATAAAAATAAAATTAAGAAGGGATGGGAATAAATCAAAATTAAGTAAGAAAAAAAGAAACTTTAATATAATGAATGAAAATACATATGCGGAGATGAATACATCTATTTTACTATGCGATTATATAAATTAATCGATGCAGACAATTACTTATCATGTGGAAGACGAAATAAATAAAAATCAAAAGAGAAAACTAAATAAATAAATTTACTAAGAAATGAGAAACAGCTAAACAAGATAAATATACAATCATGAGGAAATGCGAGTCATGTAAACAACATGTTCGGACATTTGAAAATAATAACAGGCTATTCAAATAATGGAGAAAGAGATGGAAAAGTAAGCGTTACCCTTAGGTTGGGTGGTGTGTAGAATAAAACTTTGATGAACTCTCCTCTTCCAGTATCTGTGATTATAGCCGTCCTTCTCTCTCTTAGCTTTTTAGGTTTGTAGAAGTGGTGACTAAAGAATAGTTCCCCTCCTTTCCAAGTTGAAAGTGGTCTATTTATAGAGGTAGTATTAGGGTTTTATTAGGGTTAGGTAGGGTTTCTAGAAGCTAAAGCCATCATGGGTAAGAATCACACAAGGCAAGAGAAGGCTACCAAAAGTAAAAACAAGGCAAGTTTGTCTACGATGTGCGTACGCACAAATGAAATATGCATACGCATATCCGACAAATTTTCGCTCGTTTTTACCTCAGACCAGGCTGTGATCATGTTAACCTTTTAAAGATTATTCACCAAAATTCCAATTAATTCCACCCTTCATCATCGGGTTTAAAGGGGTTTTGAAAAGTCGAGAAGTACAAAATGGGATGTCAACACCTGTAACAAACCCTTGCACATAAAGGAGTACGTATACATCAATTATAGAAGATTCCATGATTAATCTCTCTTTGTTTTGGTCATTATCATCCTCTGATTCGATACCCACAACTACACCTAACCCTAACAAGGTTTCATTAACCAATCATAGCCATCCATCATACTTTTCAACTCAAGAAACCCTCTAACAACTAGGGGTGTGACTCAGTCCAGGTGGGCGGAAACCAGGACCAGACCAAACTAATTCGATTCTTTAAATAATGGATTAGAATCGAACTGAATTTAGCATATATAGAATAGGAAAAAAACAGTTCGCTTCGATTCTCATTTTTTTGTTTTTGGTAAAAGGTAAGAATTTCATTGAATAAGTATTATTATTTATTGAATAATACTTGTATATGGAGTATTATACATTAATATTAGAGTAGTACTACCCAAGCCGACCCTTATGGGCCGATAGTGAGACAAAAGGGGATATTTTAACAAGAAAAACAGTAGCTCACTTTACCAAAAAAGGGGGATGAAGTCAACTTCCAAACGAGGAAGGAGCCATTTGAGGGATTTGAGCCTAAAACATCGCGCGATCTTTATTGAATTTTAGCAAAATCTTTTCACCCATTTTGGTTCAAGATGAAGTAAAGGAAAAAAATCAATGAAGTTGAAATTATCCAACCCTAGAAGAAGACAACTTCGATAAAAGAAACCGAAATATATGGAAAAAAAAATGTGCGTATGATTCTGAGAATTTTTCTTTGTGGGTGCTTGACAATGATATTTTGTTAGCAAAAAGCACTAATTTTTCAGTCCTTGTTAGATTTGTACATTGTTAAAGTATGTTTAAGTCGAAAAATAAAAGAAATTGCATGTTTTCTTTCTTCTATTAGGGTTCGCACATGATGTTTTGAGGTTTAAGAAATGCTTTTTTTTCTTCGTATAATGATATCAATTGATATAGGTGGACTTATATCTATATAGATTTGTCAAATTTGTAAAAAATTTCATGAACTTGTAGTTTCTATTTATGCCGTTTGAGGTTTGACAAGCAAGTTGTAATGTTTTTCCTCAATTCCAGTTGATTTTTGATAAACAATTATCTAAAAAAGTTTGCTTTTAGTGTACTATCTAGTTAACATCATTGTGGATGAAATGGAATTTTTTGCTTTGTGTGATAGGATCTAGTTGAGATATCTGGATTTTTCTCAAAACAAGTTGGGGTGACTTTGATTAGGAAAAGCTAATATTCCTCTTACGTTTTTTTTTTTTTTTTTTTTTTTTTTTGTTCTTGTAGGTTTTAAACATCAAATTGTGAATGTTCTGCCACGAGTCCAAATATCTAGTTGATATAGAGTATAACTAGATGTTATTATAGTTTTCTTTGTAATAGATTTTTCAGGCTCTCTAATGTTTTTGGTTTTTGGTTTTTGTTAGGTGACTTTGAGTGGAGAATGGGTGTTCTCCGTTGATGATAAGGGTATTTTTTGCTTTTAGTGTACTATGTAGTTAACAGTCTTATGGATGAAATAGAATTTTTTGCTTTGTGTGTTAGAATCTAGTTAAGATATTTAGTTTTTTCCCCAATCAAATTGAATGAGCTTGAGTGGGGGAAGTTAGTGTTTCTCTTGCAGTTGTTTTTTCTTTTTTTCTAATCTTCTATGGTTTGAGCTTCAATTTGTCAATGTTTGCCTCGAGTTGGAATATCTAAATGATATAAATAGAGATTAATTGGATATTATTTGTATTGTAAAGGTGAGTTTTTCCTTTCAAATTATTGTGTAAAGATGAGTTTGAAGTTTGTAAGGTTGTGATACTATCTAGTTGAGATATCTAGATTTGAAGCCAAAACAAGTTGGATAGTTAATTTTTGTACTTTGTAAGATGTAATCTAGTTGGGACATGTGTTTTTTTTTTCTTCAAATTGTTTTGTAAAATTGAGTTTCAAGATTGTGAATGTAGTGATTTTATTGTTTAAACAAGAGTTTGAAGTTTGTAAGGTTGTGATACTATCTAGTTGAGGTATCTGGATTTTTTTGGGTCCTTTGATGTTTTTGGTTTTTGTTGGGAGACTTTAAGTTGGGAATGGGTGTGATCATCTTATGGATTTTTTACCCCATTCATGTATGGTTTAACACTACAATTTAAAATGTTGTCGGTTCAAGATGTAATATTCAGTTAACATATATATAACTTAGAATGTTTTTTTTTTTTTTGGGTACATTATGATAGAATATAGTTGAGTGGTCCTCTTCTTTGAGGATTGAGCAACATTGTTTACAAATTTTGTTTGTGTTATGTAATTTTTTTTTTTTTTTTTTTTTGTTATTGTTGGTACGATATGAGAATTTTTTTTCTCTTGAATTTTTGGTTTGTTCTGAAGGGATCTAGTTGACATGTATATAGCTAAGTGGGTTTTGATATAGGTGATATATGGTTAATGATCTTATTGCTACTAAAATCTAGTTAAGCAAGGGAAATATGCAGATAACTGATGTTAATATATAGTTGACATGCATGCTTTTGGTCGTATTTACCATTTTACTTAATAGGTGTAGTGAGGGTAATTGAAGTGTGGAAGAAGAAAGTGTATTACCCCCAATACAGGTCGAAGTTGATAACTTTATACGAGTTTTTCAGTAAACTCAAGTTTGAGAAGGTGCATGTTAATATCCTAGAGTACACACCATTTTGGTATATTTTTCATGGGTTAATGTATAGCAACATGGATGGAATATAGTATAAAAAGTTGTCACGACCCAAATTAATTAAACTGTGATCAATAATAATAAAACAAGCATTATTTAATAAATCCTTTGATAAAACGTAGATGACACATATCAAAACTTCAACCATTTTAAAAGATTTCTAGGCATGACCCATCCGTAGATGGGACATACCATCATAAAACCTATTATAAAATCCATTCCATAAAAATTTTTATGTCATCCATAAATGTAGTATCATCCTATGCATCGCATTCCCACTTATACGCAATCATAAATAATTAAAATTACAACCCTTAATTACATTACATGTAAATTGGCCATTGGCATGAATAAAAACTAAATTAATACATATTCATTCTCATGAAAAATACATTAATAATTAATATAATGAAATTTCCATTAAAAGCATCTTTCACCTAAGATAGCAAAAACCAATCCCTGAATTATTTGAAAAACATTTAAAATAATAGGCGTGAGTCTAACGATTCAGTAGATACAATTTAAAATAGTAAACTAAAGCGATGATATAAATAAAATCCAATTTTATAATTTAAATCAAAATATACTAACCGAGTATATTAAAAAGAATTCAAATCAAGTTATAATCCATAACTTAAAATAAATAATGTCGAATACCCAATGCATATGACTCATGTCCAATTTACATTAATTCCATCAATTACCGACCACTTCTGCAGGAGTCTTCGTGCGGAAATGGAAGATTTAAACCCAACCTCCAACCGCACAAGGATAGAAAGTAGCCTCTTTTTCGGGAACACAAGGATTCCTACCTGGAACCGGAAAGTACCTGAATTTGGGAGCACAACTGTTATCCCTGCTTGGGATGGCAAGAAACCGGCAACCCAAGACCAAAGGAAAGGAAAACACCGCAAAATTCCTTGACTGTAAGTAGTTCAATTCCAATGACCCCTTTTATGCAATACTTTTACCCAGTATTCATTAAGTCCATTTAATACATGATTATGCCCAACATGCAGTGTAATAAACTATAAAATGATTTTTAAACAAAATCATTTCCAAAAAATGCTATATAACCCATAATCAAATGACCTCATAATTATACCAAAATTATGATAAACAATATAAATTCCCATTCGGATTATAACCTTAAAATCATAATCGAAAGCATCAATTAAACATGGAAATTAACTATAAAATTCATACATCTATATTCCATAGAGTGTATAAAGTAAACCAAGCTCATAAATAAACATAATTCCCATTTTATGTTATCAATTACCCAAAATTCCATTTCAAGATTTATTTTATAAATCATCTATATATATATATTTTAAGTCCAAGTATACCAAATACTATGATAATATATACCATATTATCATGTCAATAGTTTAAACATATGTAAATTGCACTTGCCTCAACCAAATGCGTGCAAAAATTTAACCTTTGATGTTGTAGGTATGAAATCCAAGCCTTAAGATGCACATGCAAGCTCCCAATCCAAGCCCTAACTCCCAAATGACTTGGTTGATAAAGATAATGGAGGTCCCAACTCCAAATCACCACTAAAACTCCCCAATATGCATGAATAAACCCACAAATGTAAGAATGAGATGATAATCCAAAAGATATTATACACCTTAGCTCTAAAATGTGAGAAAATACCTCTAAAATGCAAAAAGAGTTGATGAGGATGAAAATCTATGCCAAAACCCATGAAATCTAAGCTCAAGCCACCATGAGCAAGCTTCAAGCTCCACCAAGAGGTTGGAGAAGATGAATCCAACTATAATAATGCATTCTCAAGCATCAAAGTGAGGTAGGAGAGTGAAAAAGAACCCAAATCCACAACCATACGCACGTAGATTGGGCCAAAATACGCTAGATCTGAGCTCGCCGGCTTTGACTTGAGGTTGCCGCGCTCCAGCAAGCCGCCGTCGAGCCTCCACCCCCTTCTCTCTCTCTTCCTTTCTCTTTTTTTCTCTCTATATGCTCAAAAAGACTAGATCTAGTCTTTAAAAATCGTGGTGGAAGGGTTTTTAAAAAGGATGAGGGGCACATGCGTTATTTGATGCAAAATAAAATTTTTTTTATATTTTACCATATCCTGATCGATCGGAGTTTGAGGCCCGATCAATCGGACCATGGCAGAACCTAATTTAATTATTCCAGGTACCTCCGATCGATCGGCCTTAGGGCCCGATCAATCGATTCTTGCTGAAAATGCCTAATAACGAGCCGAAAAGCGTTCAAATGCTAACCATGCTCATTCTAACATGCGTATAATGCAAAATGACAATAACCCTTATGTCATGCATCATAAAAAAGCGGTCCAAAGGTCATGTGTACCGCACGTGCAAATCATAAACTGACAAATCGTGGGATTAACCATCTTAACCACAGATTAAACCGTCAATACCCTATTTAAAAATTACGGGTATTACAAAAGTTTGATAATGATGTCGCAAAGATAATTCAAATGTATGATGCTAATAGGAAGATGTTTAGATTAGGGGGGAAGCATGTTACGTTTTGGAAGAGTGATGTTGCTCTCACATTTGGGATTGTTTCGGGCTAAGAGATGTTTGATATTATACAAGGTACAAAACCAGCCAACTCTGTCTTCCTTTCAAGATGTTTTGAAGCTGGGGAAACATTAGACAATAAAACAATTAGAAGGAATATTCTTGAGGCTGCCTAAGGTGAAACAATAGAGGATGCAGAAGATATAGTGTGTTTGAGCTGCCTATTTATGTTCATACACCTCCTTTTCTCAATTACGAGATAAAGTATCAGTTAGGGCGCTTTTCAACACAGTAGAAAACTTAAGACATGAAGAAGTATGCATGGTCAAAGATGATTTATAATAATCTCAGCAATAAAATCCACCGGAAGCATGCAAAACCTGAAACAATGGTAGGATGTGTCATGGCACTTTTGGTGGGTATCGTTAACTTCGTGTTTTTAAATGTTCAATATTTAATTCTACTGATTTACTGAAAAATGTGCATGGTGTGAATTGGTTGTGCGAGCATACCACATTGCTTAGGGACAAAGTGAGGCCAAAAGTTCCCAAGGTTTTTATAATGGAACCTAAATGAGCTCCATCAAATCCTAAAAAAAGGGGCCATTGCAAGCCTCACAGATAAAAAGGTGACATGCCTCATCACTTAACTAAATTATTCACTTCGTGTTAGACATTCTAGTTATTAACATGATATTCGTTGTAGGTTCTTGGAGAAGAACTTGTTTATACAACTATGGAGCTAAATAAATGTGCATAGCTAGAAAAAAGAATGGGTGAGGATATGTTGGAAAGGCATGTGCAAGTGGATGACTTTATCGCAACACAGCCCATTGATGGATTCTCTAAAAGATGTTCAGAAGAGATTGGATTTGAAAACTTTTATATCGCAACAAAGCAAAATCTGACACAGCTTACAAGTGAGGTCTTCCATCTAGATGACATAAACTTGGGGAAACAAGAAGGGCTGAGTGTGGTTGTGATAAAATAAGCTTGATTGGGGATCAGATTGCACGACAAGGACAGCCTTCCAAAGAGTCAAATAAGGGTGAACTTGCTAGAGAAGGAGAAAGCTTGCTTGGGAGGCAGATTACACACCTTAGACAACCATCCAAGGATTCAAATGAGGATGCACATCAGTTGAGGCATATGGAAGAAGTGAAAGCTTCTCCTGAGCAAGAAAATAGTCAACTGAAACATAAAAACCAAGCCTTACAGGAAAAGATAACTAAATTGACTGTAGACTATGAGAAACTTTGCAATTGAGTTGAAGAGCTGGAGTGTCAGATCATAACCCAACCTTTTGAATCAAATATAGTTAAGGCAACAAAGCATATGGAAGTGATTAGGCAACTGAAAGGAAAAGAAATTGAAATACAAAAGCAAAGCAATACAATTGCTCAACTGAAAAAATAGATTGAGGATTTGTTAAAGCTCGTTGGGTCAGCGGATAAATAGAGGTCAGTAATAACAAGGATAAAAACAAAAACAAGAAAGCACAATTAAGACCTTGACTTTAAGTATCTCCCTATTATGAAAGTAGCTAAAGCTTCAAAGGGGAGAACACAAGGAGCAAAAAATGTGGATGATTTTGTTCTAATTGATATGGACAAAATGGAAAATAAACAACCAATCGTTCATCCAAATTATTCTCATTTTCCAAATAATGACATTACAAGACAATTGGGAAGGGAATATTGGCAAAAACTGGTGCGGTTTTCCAGAGTGGTGGGTGCAAAGTAAGTTTGCTTATGCTTGAAACTTTTTTAATTTTTTTATTAGGCATTCCAAGGGACAATTTTTGTTAGTACACTTGATCTTATTATGAAATCTAGTTAAACATATGTAAATATGTTTTTCCCCCAACTCAACTAGAAAATAGGTGTTGCATACTTATTTTGTAATTTAGTTAAACAAATACAGTTATATTATTTCTCCTACTCAACTAGAAAATCGGATTTGTGTATTTTTTTTTTCTTCTAGATTCTAGTTAAACATAACTAGTTATCAGTAATTCTATTATGTTGTTAGAGAACAATGTAAAATTTGACTAAAACATTGAATTTGAAATGGTAGCAGCGACAAGATATGGATTGGCCAAAATGTTAATAGAGTCACATATGCGGAACTTGAAGACGTATGCATAGACTAAAATATCCACGATATCTTTGATATATCCACGATATATCTGTGTATCCTGTACCCCTCGATACAATATCTAACTGATATATCTTTTCGCAAAATATCTTTACAATATTCTTGATATTTTCGATATTATTGATAAAATCTCGATATATCTCGATATATCTATAATATCTTCTTTATTTCACATGGTATCGTTAATATAACGAATATATTCATTATATCGACGATATAGAAATATTCATTTTTTTGTTATTGTATCAAAATTATCATCTCTTGTTTTTTTACTATTGATTTATATAAATATTTCAATTATACTAGTGGCTTAAATTAGTGTTATGGAGTAACAACTTTCATTTACTTTGTTAAAATATTAATTCTTGTCTAATATATATTTAAATTAGTTATTAGAGTCAAATCATTGTTCTCAAAGTTTCAATGGAAGTATACGTGTTTAACTGACAATATCCCTCATATCTCTGAATCAATATCGAAATTATCGATATATTCGATATATCCGTGTTTTTGGACCATCGATATCGATATTTAAGTCCTTAGACGTATGGATGAACAAGAGTATAACTAACCCGGTAAGAAAATTCAATTACACATCATACATTTAGCAATTTAATATCATTTGTGTTGTTAACATACTTGTAATTGCAATGTATGGGTATAGAAATCTATGGGTGACATGAACTACACGTTTTAGGTTATTGATTCATATATGGAGATTTTGGATACGCAAATGGATGATCAGTATAGAAAGTGTGCGAGAGCTTTTTCTTCTTAAACTTCACATTGGTAAAATATTTTCAAATTAAATACAACTGTTTCTCATATCTTTGTATCTTATTTAATGTAACAACTAATTAGTAGAAAAAAAAAAAACACAAAACAAAATAACCAAAATAGGCGTGTATCCAAAACTCAAAGTCCAATGATTTGCGAAAGCTTTTGGTGGACAACAATATTATTCCTACAATACTGTACTAATATGTGTTTATCATGATTGCAGCAGATCATCACTTTACCCTATTTGTGTATGAGGCATACGTGAAATAATGGTTCTTTTTCAACTTGTTGCATCCCCGTACTCGAAACACAGTTGATACGCATGTTGGATATGCCAACCAAGTGGTAAGAATTTTTTTTTTATGAAAATGTGTACAATTTGCCAACACAATATGAAATACTAAATGATCTTATTAAACAGAAGCAATATATTGAGGAGCGTTGGGGAGAACAAGGGTTATACACACAAGAGATTCGAAAACCGCTGCATGTTGTGCAAAATAGTCCCACAAACGCCTGGATCGTAAGTATAAGTAAGTATAATATCTTTTGACAAACCATACCTTGGGGGTTTTTTATTCAAACTTTTACTAATTTTTACAACCTTGATTGTGGTTATTGTACTTTAAACAATCAAACGTTGGGCGGATGGAGTGGACATGGTTACTAAAATGACAAAGGAAGATTGCAATATTTTTCGTGCTAAGATTATACACACATTTCTGAATCATCATGGATCATGGAATGAGGAAGGAGTCATAAAGGTTGTGGAGGCACTGAACACAAAGAACAAGAATAATAATCTGATTCCGCTGCGTGGTGCCCCAAAAAACACTCGTGCATGGAAGATGAGGCTTAGGAAGCATACAATTGCACATATATGATGTCAATTACAATGGCAACATTAAATGCTCGTTTTTTTGTTATTTAAATTTCTGTATTTTTTTGGGTTAACACATGGCTCCTTCCCCACTCAAAGTCGCCTAACAAATATATATCTAGTTGACATAGAGATTAACTAGAACTTATTATAGGTTTTTTTTTTTTTTTTTCCCTTGTAATGGATTTTTTGGGTCCTATGATGTTTTTGGTTTTTGTTAGGTGACTTTGAGTGAGGAATGGGTGTGCTCCTACTATCATTCAGGGTTTTTTTTTTATTTATTTATTATTATAGTGTACTATCAAGAACAATATTGTGGTAAAAAATGGTATTTTTTTTATTCTAGTGTACTTTTTAGTTAACAATATTGTGTTAGAATCAAGTTAAGATATTCAGTTTTTACTCTCCAAATAAATTTGGAGAGTTTGAAGTGGGGAAACTAGGGTTTCTCTTGTGGTTAGAGAGTTTGAAATGTTTTTTTTTCTAGTTAACAATGATGTTTTTTGCTTGAATCTAGTTAAGATATTTGGATTTGGTTTCCTATTTTTTTGATTTATTTGAACACATTTATTATTATTATTATTATTATTATTATTATTTGTAAGCACAACCCAAAAGTTCAATGAGTGTTTCATAACACAAGACGAGAATAGAAAACCTCATCTACCAACCTGCCTAAGTTAATCTCTGGGACACGAGTAAGAAATTGTATCATTTTTTCATACAATATGTTGGGAATCGAACTAGAAAGGAAAACATACAAAGGCGGAATAAAAATTTTCCTACGATTCCCAAACCCATGAATCCGATTATGCATAATACAAAAACAATAACCTAACTACCAAGAGAGTTAAGGTTACTTACAGTTGATGAATGTCTTCTCCTTTATGCTCCAAGCTTTGTCTTCTCCTTTTTGCTCCAAGCATGAACTCCGGGCAGCAATGAATGAGTAGTCCAAGTGTACTGCCTCCAACGGTATCCACACCTAGCTAGAGCTTGATGTCCTTTCCTTCTTTCCTTTGTTGATGCTAGAGTAGGAGAAGAGAGGAGAGAGAGAGAGAGATGTGAAATTTTTTGGCCAGCACTTGGGAGCCTCCAAGAGTGCTTCAAGTGATGATGTCATCACATTATAAAAGGCTATTTAAAGCCTCTTCCTAGGGCCGGCCAAGGGGGGATTCCAAACCCTAATAGGTTTTGTGTAATTACTCTTAATTACACAATAACCCCTCTAATTTGTATCATATACAAACTAAGCCCTTAAAGAACTATTCTTTATTCACTTATACCCTTTCTCTCATAGACAATCAAGCTCTCTTAGCATGATCAGTGTGTGACCCATTGGGTTCACATCATCAAGTAGTAGGAATAGCACATGTTGTGCACAATGGAACACTTTCCATTAAGGGTCTAATTGGAACTCCTTCCAATTCCCTAATTGATTATAACTCATTTATATCAATTAGGGCTTCTACTAACCATGAGTAACACCTAGCATATGACTCATGGTGTGGTCCTTAATGAGGTGAATAGTCATTTACAAAGAACCCTTCTGTTATAGTTTATAGGTTACAATTCCATCCTTCCATCAACACAATGTCTCCAATTGAACTAATAGGGCATGGAAGTCTATCAAGTCCCTAGTTCAATTACTTTATACTCATTCATTAATATCAACTCAATGATGAACTTATGGAAACTCCTTTCCATATTCATTCTACCATGGGCCCATGGATTTAATGAGTTATATTCAATGAATGCTATATGAGACATTCACTCCCTTTTTCCTAAGAGTGATGGATTCCTTATTGATCACTCACATGCCTTCACACACATAGCAGTAGGGCCAATGAACACCTTTATAGACCCCTGAATAGGATCTGCACTTAGTGTTATCAAATTTCTAAAGTTACATGTATAAGACAACCATGGTGTCTCAGGTTTAAGGATTACTTGTACCACTATAACAATGAGAAACTGATTGACAGGTAGGTTAAAACTCCATTCAGTTTATCTCATATCTTTGGTCACATTCAGTGTACCTATTCTTATAATAGGCACCCACTTGTTGGTTATAGTGTCTCCACACAAATAGCTTGAGACTAGCTATCCTCTTATAGAGTCAACCTAACAAGTGCTAGTCCTATGGTTCATTACTGTCCATCATAGTGAACCTTCAACTAGAAATGATTTAGGAGTTTAGTACAGAGATATATTTACAGTCTCAAAATTACAACACTTTGTAATTTCATATTCTCAACTCTAATTCCATGGACATATTATGTAAATATAAATGATGCATATAAACATAATAGAATAAGCCCTTTTATTAAATCAATAATAAATGTGACATGCATAAATGAAATCAATTGATTGTTCCTAATCCCTAAACAATTATCTCCATGATTGGCTCTAGGGTATAATCCTAACACAATAGTGGTACACTCCTTGCTAAAATGATCTGTTTTTTCTTCATCAGTGTAAACCTATGAATTATGTACACAAACAGCAAGTGTTGTACTTCAAGAAAGATATAAAGCGTCAACCACAGAAACCCCCTAAACCCTAGACATGGCAGAATGGCTATATATCTATATATGTTTGAATTGTGCTTGCATGTCAGAGAAACAAAAATAATTACATAATGAAGAAAGTAGTGATTTTATACTGTAATAGATTTTGTGTTGAGAAATGTTCAACATGCCAATTATCGATAGGAAGAAGTGTCTTGTGTTCCACAGATCATAAATAACAACTCAATGTGATGCATCCTATAACCTCCTTTCTAATGCCTATAGAAGTTAGGGTGACATTTCATATGATTCTTACTACATTATCAGTGGAGTTGCTAAATAAAAACTAAGATTGGAATGTTTTACCCACTGACCCCTTATAATCGGAATCTAGTTAATGCCCATAGAAGTTAGGGTGACATTTCATATGATTCTTACTACACTATCAGTGGAGTTGTCAAATAAAAACTAAGATTGACATGTTTTACCCACTGACCCCTTTATAATTGAAATCTAGTTAGATGGCCCTCTTCTTTAATATGCCTTCATTCCAAAATGTGGAATAACTTAACTAGGTTTATATAGATTGAAAAATTACCAATCGAGCATCTTGCATCATCTTGTGAGTCTAAATTAGAATAAAATGCCAAACATTGAGCATAACAATAATCCTAAAAATACTCGATGGGAACTTAGTAAGAAAATATCTTGCTACTGAAAATATTTTCATTATCAAAATGTCAAACATTGAGCACCAACCCGACCCAAACAGGGGGCATATTGCAGTTAAAACTATAAAACCAAACATGAAGAGTAAAAAACCAAAAACATAGAAAGAATGCAACATTGAGCAGAATCAATCTATAAAAAAAAAAAAAACCAGTTTTAAACAGTGAGAAAGTTATATAAAAAAAAAAAAAAGAAAAAGAAAAAAAGTGGAGATAAAAAAACCATCATTAACACCTGTCCCCTCTGCCACCCCACTCTTTCTACCTCTTTTGCCATTTCCCCTGTATATCTTTGGTCCTAACCGCTTGAATGGTAGACGACCTTTGCTGCGAACCTTCAATGGTGACTAAATCCTGAAGCGATTACTTCTATCATCATCCTCCTCCTCCACTCTGATGCCATCGTCGTTGTTTCCTTCCTAATTCAACAATTTCTCATGCAGAACCTCAAGGTTTTGCTTTGCAAAATCATACATGTTGCCAGACTTAATAGCTATCTTAGATATCTAGCTACACAACAAAGACAAACTATCTTGGCGAACATATTCTTCATGAGTTTCAAGGTCATCATAACAATTTGTTACAAAATTATGGTTACGCTTAATGTCTTTCCTCCATTGATCAATGATATAATCAGGTGTAAACTGGAAAACATTGTTCTTAACCATAACTTTTAGGATATGTCGACATATGATCCCTTTGAACTCAAACAGATGACACAAGCATAAAACCTCAAATCTCAATTCATTAAACAAAACATTATACGCCTTTTGCCTTGCCAATCCATCTTTGCCCTTCGATACATCTACAATTTTGTATGTTGAGACACACTTATTAGACACCGCGGGACTAACGTTGCAATATAGCATCCCCCTAACTTCCATTTGGAATTCCCTGACCATTTTATCGGTATACACACGTTGGAACTGTTCCTCAAACTGAAATTGTGAAATCAGCGAGATTGTGGATGAATAGGACCCAAAATCAGTAATGCTCTCCTTATCGATCTTCTCTTTTAAAGCACCATCATACTGTTCCACAAATTGCTTAAGTGTTGTATATGAGTTGATATATTTATCAGAGAAAGCATTCATACTTTCGCTTCGTTGGGTTGTTGACATCCCAACCCAGAATGACTCCACGACAAACACCAGTATCTACCTTTGCCGATCAACATGCAATGAGTGCAACCATTCATTTAAACCAAGATTGAACACATCTAACATCTCAACCCATTCCCCCTCAAACTCATTCACTGTAATGCTGTCGTATACTATACTCTTCAGTGTTTTTTTGATTAGCTTATACTCTTTAAATCTACACAAATTGTCTTTGATTTTTTTCATTATGTGCTACACCACGCGTGTTTAGGAAGACCTCAGCAACCGCTGCTTGAATAGGTTTACATTGATTGGTGACAATTGCTTCTGGTGCGTGCCACGATATGCATTCTAACCAACATCTGCAGGATAATATTACATCGTAAACATTTGCTTACTTAAAAACAAAAACAACTATTACAGGAAGAGTACCGTTAACTTGATCACAACATAAGTTGTCCGGCTAATGTGTGAGCACCGTGTCCTAACCACGCTGGCTCGAGAGTACACTACTAACCATGAATGATTAGGACGGAGAGGGAGTCGCCACCCTATTTTGGCCTTAGGAACCGATTAACCCCTAGTAAGGGCCCAACTCGTCATTACCAAGAGAATCAAGGTTCGGAGCTAAGGTACGCAGATGGGAAGGTGTTAAGCACCCACCTATGCCCAGCTGAAATCTGGCCCCCCACATATATTTTATTTGTTTTAATTAAAAAGGACTTAATTGAATTCAACCGTTAACCAAGCATTTATGCAAAATCAAACAATGGCACATGATGATGAGAGGTAAAGAAGAATTAACAGGAAAATATATATACAGGAAAGAATACTTAAAATTAAAAGAAACACTTACACAGCCTGCAAAAGAGAAAAATGGGGTTAATCTATAAAAATAGGGTCATGCACATACAGTGCCTCACTTATGTACGTACGTACATGCCTCCTGATGATGGTGTATTATGCCTAGACATACACCTACTATGCTGCTGCCAGGTCAGAAGGCCTATGAACAATCTGAATCATGCTTTAAAAATGATACTGATGTCCTAGATCTAAATGCGAAGGGTACATTTTGATATTGTCAACAGATTAATACGAATATATATATATATATATATATATATGAACAGACATGACGAAATGACGGTATGATGTGAATGCTGGAGTTAATACATGAATCTTATATCTCCATATGCTTGAAACAAATAAGAAAACCTCATTCAAAACTCTTATATGCAGAAGTGAAATCTATATCAAGTCGAGTTTAAATGCATCCTAAATACAAGCAATGAATGAAGAGATTTAATGAAACCAATATTACATTCATTTCATGCCATATCACAAGTGATCATAATGAATCATTAAAGAGAGTGAAATTAAAAGTTTGGAATCGTTACCCTCAGGTATGGGTGCTAGCAATTCCTTCACAAATTCACTTTCTAGACTTCTCGCAGACACAGCTATGAACTCTCGAGTTTTTCAGGGTGGAGGCTGGGTGGAAAAAGATGGATCCCCTCTCTTGAGTGAAAGCGGGGTATTTATTATTTATAGGTAGAGATTAGGGTTTAATTCGAGAGTTTTCTAGGGTTTCTCAGCTGCCATCAAGTAGCTGTCAGCATGGGGCTCTATAAGGTAAGAGACAATTCGGAGGGAAATGCTCAGAATTCAAAAAAAAAAGAGGGGCATGATCGTATGTGCATGGTGCATGGTCCGTCTGTTGCTACCTTTCATCATTGGGTTTAAAAAATGGCCGATGGTGTCAATGGGTACGAAATGGGGTGTTAACATAATGCAATAAGGTTTGTTGAACTTATTTACTTTCAAAATATAGTTAAACTTACGATTCAGATATTACAATCAAGTTATCTAGCTTATGAGTGTTAACGCAAAATTCAAACTTAATTAAGTTTAACTTTTATAAACTGTAACAACTCTCTACGTACTATGAACGAATTGATTGAAATTAAGTTATTTCATAATAGACATACAATATATCTATTAAAATATAATGTAACGTGGTAATATGATATATTGAAGTGAACAATAAAATTAGGCTAAACCAAAAAAATAAAACACAAACCTGAACTGGCCAAATATAAGAATCTATAGTCTCGCAATGATAACAAACCACAACCCAGTAGCACCGACTGGCCATAGTGATTAACCCCAACGAATGGAGCAAACGGCATGTCGTATTTGTTTATTAAATATATTGTGTCAAATGACACCACATCTGAGAATGATTCGTATGCCGCTTTAGAACGCACGTCAACCCAAAATATATTCCTTATTCGACCTTTACTATCGACATCAATGACATGGAAAAAATTTGGATTCCTAGACTGCATCTACTTGAAATATTAGCACATAGCTTTTGCATCTCCACCTCCCAGTCTTGTGTCCCTTGCTTTTGCAATAACATTTCTCGCATCCTTCTCCCCAAAAGACACTCTATAATAGCCCCCGTGCTTGATAATTTGGGCATTGTAGCTCTTGAGGAATGGAATCCCAGCTCGATCATTGAGTTCTAGCGCCCTTTTGGTTGTGGAATCTATACTTCTATGCGAAGGTTGGTAATAAGACTTGGCAGGGCTTAAATTGTGATTGTGAGCTAACAAAACTTTTGAAATTACAAAATCAGTCTTGCCTCTTACAACAACATTGATTTTTGCCTTACACTCCATTCTGATAGAAGGCCTAGGATTGAGGATATTACTTCCTATAGACTCATGCTTGCCATTTGAGAGTAAGCTAAGGCAAAATACTTTTGCCTTCCATCTGTTGGCCTAAATGGCTTTATCCCTGAAGTTTTGATGATAACAATACATAATAAGATGTTTAAGAACAAATGAGCATTTAAGTGATGAATCTGGACAGGTATCAAAGCCACAAAATGTTTCAAGAATTAAAGATCATATTGCACAAGCAAACAAAGCACAAATCATATGAAAGCAGCGCAAATGGATCCATCAAATATTCACGAACAATCAAGCTTTATCACAAGACAATTTGTGAGGAATTTTAGGAAAATATTGTAAGATTAATTTCAATCTTTGCTCACACAAGTTTAAAGGGCTTAGATCTATGCCAATTTAATAATCTTAAAGGCCTAAATTGAATTACCTGGAATATGGACTTAATGCACATTTTTTGTCTGAAAACAGGGATTTTCAGACGGCTGAAACAATGTTTCAGCCGGCTGAAAATGCTGTTTCAGCAGGCTGAAAATGTTCAGCAGGTTGAAAATCAACCCTCCAGG
Source organism: Liquidambar formosana (assembly GCA_039720395.1). NCBI lineage: Eukaryota > Viridiplantae > Streptophyta > Magnoliopsida > Saxifragales > Altingiaceae > Liquidambar > Liquidambar formosana. Next base: position 33,583,699 of record CM077821.1, on the reverse strand, counting down.
TATATCAGCTGTCTGGTATTTTTAGACGGCTCATTGAGTCGGCTGAAAGACCACTTTAAGCCGGCTAAAAGCATGTTCAGACAGCTGAAGAGCAAGTTTTTTTAAACACCAAATGTTACCCTCTCTGGATTTCTCAGCAGCCTTGTTCAGACGGCTGAAAGAGAAGTTTCAGACGGCTGAAAGATGTTTCAGCTAGCTGAAATCCTCGGGCAGAGGACTAACGGCTAGTTTTCTAATGGACTTTTGAAGCATTAAATGCGCACCAAACTTCTTTTCCTGGCATTTATTGCTACAGAACGGCTATATTGGACTCCTTGGGTATAAATACAAGCCTTGAGCTCATTTATGAGCATTCATTGAGCAACAAACAAGAAAATCAATTACAAGTCCTAATTCTTCTTGTGAGCATTCATTGAAATCAATCAATAGTTGAGTGTGCTTTCAATTTCTGTGTATTACTCTTTGAGAGAGTTTTCTTTGAGCACAAAATCATCTCTAAATACTTTGTATCAAAAGGGTTGTGTGTACCCTCACTTGTAAGCACTTGAGAAGAGTGCATTTGGCTAAGTGTTGGTGAAGAACACTTAAGTTGTAAAGGTTTGCTGCTCCACCTTGAAGGAGAGTGATAGTGGATTGGTGAATCCTCAAGCGAGCTCTTGAGGCGAGGACGTAGGCGGGAGGCCGAACCTCGTTAACATCGTTTGCATTCTCTTTCCCTTAATCTCTTTATTATTGCATATTCTTACATTTAATGTTGCTTGCAATAATTTGATTTTTAGATTGCTATTAATTTTTAATTTGGCCTATAACCCTATTCACCCCCCCTCTAGGGTTATTCACTTGGGACAACACCATCAACGTCGCATTTTACACTTATCTTTTTTATTCCAAATTCTTGATTCTTAGCAAAATTGCTATAGAATGTTCAAACCTCATATTCGGAACAAAAAGACATGCTAATCTGTGGCTCTCCTCCCTCTTGACTCGTTTCCACACCACCACTAATAGCTTCAGAAGCTTGTACATCATCCACAAAGTCCGAATCGTCATCGCCGTCCATATCCTAGAGTGTAAAAAACATTGAATCAACGCTTCTCAAACATTTAGATAAATTCAACCTTCCCATTCACACAAAAACAATAGCTACAAAATAAAAGATATTACAAGCATCTTTGTGAACTTACTAAGTAAAAAATAAGATGGGTCAACTATATAACAACTATTATGTTCTCTACTAATAGATATCTAGTTATGTTCTTTGCTCACCTGAACAAGTAAATTGAATGGTATTTACGCTCTGAAAGAATAGAGCAACTAGATTTGAAGATGCCTTGAATTTACACTCTCTTTATTTGTGTATGCAACCAAGAACACCAAAAATCATAAAAGACATTGCACTAACTAGATATCTAGCTATGTTCTTTGCTCAATTGAACAAGCAAATCGAATGGTATTTGCGCTCTGAAAAAACAGAACAACTAGATTTGAAAATGCCTTGAATTTATACTCTTCATTTGTGTATGCACCCAAGATAACCAAAAATAATAAAAGACAGTGCTATGGAAGATATCTAGTTATGTTCGCTACAACTAGATATCTAGATATATTCTTTGCTTAAATAAACAAGTAAATCGAGCAGTATTTACGCTTTGAAAAACAGAGCAACTAGTTTTGAAAACACCTTGAATTTACACTCTCTTCATTCATGTATACAACTAAAATAACCAAAAATCGTAAAATATAGTGCCTTGGATTTGTGTATGCAACGACAAACATACGAGTTGTAAATAACCCAACCAAAAAAAAAAAAAAAGAAAAGAAAAATAATAAAATTAACTTGGACTGAATGAGCGGTTGCAATCTTCTCAACAAAGCCCTTAAAAAATTTGTGAACAAGCTCGCCGAAAAAACAGAGTACATTTCCATGGAGATGCATTGAAATGGATAATAAACTCATTTTTGGAAGTAGAGATCGGAAAAAACAATCAGGTCGCCGTTTGGATGGTGATATGGGAATAAATCCCTAGAATGTTGGAAGCAGTTGTGATTAGCAAATAAGATCACAATCTAAATGGGCGTTGGCCTTTTCTTTTGAACCATACGTTCCCTTCCGAACGTCTCACATTCATCTCACAATTTCGTTCCATTTAGCATTTTCCTTAATATTAACATATATATATTTCGGTTCTCGAAGAGTTTGGTCCGATCCAATTCTAAAACCTCCTAAATCATAAATCGGATTGAATTAATCGGTTCTTATAAATTTCAAACCGAAAACAGATCGACTATTATTTGAACTGGACTAGACCAAATTGTTTGGATTAATCCTGTCCTTTGATTTACGTGAACCAACTTACACCCATACTAGCGAGGCCTCCGTTTGGGGTTAACTAATGTTTGGTAGAGTATTAACTTCCAAACAACGAAGGGGGAAACCTCAATCTTTCCTTTTATTTTTATTTTTTTTCATCTTCTTACCTAACGAATGTTTTTCTTTATTTTCATTTTTGTCCTAAACAAGCAAAACCGGGCATCAACCTCCACATGATTGTTTCCCGAAAACCCCAAGTACGATTGGGGATGATGATGGAGGAGAATGAAACCTCCACATTATTGCCACTCTTGTCCGTACTCTGCCGAACTTCGTTGGAGTATTTTTCAACCGTCCTGCACCTTCACTCCACTGTTTTCGTTCTCCTCCATCACCCCCACACCTTCAGAACCCCACTCCCCAAAATCCAATATCCGCCCTTCTCAATCCCTAACCTCCAATGGTTAGTGCTACCATCCACCGCTCTCCACGACCTCCCGTCACTTTCCCCACCAATCCCAACACCTGCCATGACCTCCTTCCTCTTCCACAACTCATCTCTTTTCCCACACAATCTCGCACTCATCGATGCTGATTCCCACCAATCCCTCACCGTTCGCCCACCTCAAAGCCACCGTCTCCAAGCTCTCCCATTCTTTCCATCAACTGGGCATCAATAAAACCGACGTTGTTCTCATCTTCGCCCCCAATTCGATCCACTTCCCCGTTTGCTTCCTCGCGATCGTCGCCCTCGGCGCCATCGCCACCACCGCCAATCCTCTCTACACCGTCGACGAACTCTCCAAGCAAGTCAAAGACTCCAACCCCAAGCTCGTCATCACCGTCCCCGAGCTTTGGGGAAAGGCCAAGGGATTCAATTTTCCTTCTGTGGTAATGTTGGGTTCTTCGACGGAATTCATTTCCTCGCCGATGTCGGGTTCCAAGATTTGGTATTACTCCGATTTGATTAACTCGTCGGATGGTGTCGCCAATATGCCGCCGGTTTCAGTCACGCAGAACGACGTCGCTGCGCTCTTGTACTCGTCGGGCACGACCGGGACGAGCAAAGGAGTGATTCTTACGCACGGGAACTTCATCGCCACGGCGGTGATGGTGACGGCCGATCAGGATCGGTATGGCGAGAAGAACAACGTGTTTCTGTGTTTTCTGCCCATGTTTCATATATTCGGATTGTCTGTGATCACGTTTGCGCAGTTGCAGAGGGGGAATACGGTGGTGTCGGTGGGGAAGTTTGAGATTGACAGGGTTTTGAGGGCGGTGGAGAAGTACAGGGTGACCCATATGTATGTTGTTCCGCCGGTTATGATTGCCTTGGCGAAACAGAGTGTGGTGAAGAAGTATGATTTGTCATCGCTGAAGCAGCTGGGTTCCGGCGCGGCACCGTGTGGGAAAGATTTGATGGAGGAGTGTGCCAAGAATTTGCCTCATGCTGATGTTATTCAGGTACTATGAAGCTACAATTTTGAAATTTTTTTTTCCACTTACATTGAAGTTTGTTGGATTCTAGAGAAATTAAATCTAGGAAATGGATCTGATATAACTCACCCTTCCATGGTGTTAACATCACGGAAAAAAAGGGAAAAAAAAACAAAGAAAAGAAAGAATGACTGATGATTTCTTGATAAGAAATTCTGTATTCCTATAAAATTATGGAAAGTGTCTTCCTTTTGTATATTTTGGGAGCTTGCTTTGTAGGGATTAGGTTGGTTGTTCTCCTTCTATGAATAACGTGGCATACTGACACAAAAGCGTGGAACCCTTCTTATTGGTGGTCCCCTTTATCCAGATTTTTTTTTTTTTGGGGGGGGGGGGGGGGGGGGGGGGGGGGGGTTGTGGTGGGGGGAATCAGCTGGAAATCTTGGGGAGAAGAATCATTTTTCATGGAGTTATAATTTTCCTTTGTTGGTTTGCTTTGAGGTAAGTTGATGGCTATAAATTCCCTGGTATGATGGAAAAAGAAGGAAAACAACATGCCAATTTTTCTTACTGTGCAACCTGTTGAACCCATTAGTTAGGGACTCAACTTGAAACTACTTGCCACCCAATTATGTTGAAAAATAGAAAAAAGAATAACTAGACATGCGCGTTTAGTTTGGTCTGGTTTTAAAACCTAACCTCTTTCATGATTGAGTTAAGCTTCTGAAATCAATCTGATCCCCTTAGCATAAAAACCACCTTGTGCACGCACACGTGCACACACACACACACAAACTCTTAGCATGAACTCTTGAACTTATCATACTATAATAAACTCTTAGTATGCGTGTTTAGTTTGTCTGGTTTTAAAGCCTAACCTCTTTTATGATTGAGTTAAGCTTTTGAAATCAATCTGGTCCACTTAGCATAATAACCAACTTGTGCACGCACGCTTGCACACACACACAAACTCTTAGCATGAACTCTTGAACTTTTCATACTATAATACACACTTAGTATAACTGTTGGATATAGCTTCTATCACCATTTAGAAGCTCAATTAGGATGACTGGGTTTTGTTTTGTTTTTGTTTTTGTTTTATTTATTTATTTAATTATTATTTTGTTCAAGTATGCATTCAGATTCTTCAAAGAAGTTTGTGATTAAGAAATCCATGTCATGATATAAATATACCATGTGATATTCTGGCAGGGCTATGGTATGACAGAAACTTGTGGAATTGCTTCTTTGGAGAATCCAAAGGAAAGATCTGGCCTTTCTGGTTCAACTGGAATACTTGTTCCAGGAGTTGAAGCCCAAATAATTGAGGTTGATACATTGAAGCCTCTTCCACTTAATCAATTAGGGGAAATATGCTTGCGAGGACCAAACATGATGCAAGGTGGAGTTTGAGCTAAATGTTTGCGCTAATTTCTCTCTAGTTCTAAGAGTGCATAACTTCATTTTATTCTCTAAATTGATTATCTTTCCAGTTAGTGTTGACATTTCTATTAATCTTTATCAGGGAAACATGGAGTTTATGTTGTGGATCTGACACTTATAAATTTTTTAAGTTTGAAAAATGTAAAGTTATTAACTTATGCAACAAAAAAGTGTACTTCTAGATCAGATAGCCTTACGCACCTGGGTTTCACCTCTCTGTAGGGGACCTGCTAGATTAATCTGTCATCTTTCTAGCTTACGATTTGCCAAGTTAGGTCTATTTTAGATATTATGACTTGAAATAGGCCTATTATCGATATTATCACTTGAGATATTAGAGCATCTCCAAGAGGCTATTCATTTGGGCTTTTTAGCTAAATAGGGATCAGGAGGGCAAAAAACTACGGCTTCCTTATCAAGCTCCTCAAAGTAGGGACTCCCTATCAGGCTCTCCACAATTAGGGAGTCCTCAACTTGAATACGGAGCTCCCTTCTCTAATTGTGGAGAGGGAGATTCAAATTTCTTCCACTCCAACAACCTCCTTGTAAGGCTTCCTTCTCTATTTAGTTGAAGGTTTTCATATTTTACAATATCTGGTAGTTGGTTTGAATAGCAAAACAATAGGAGCCGTTTTGAAGTCCTCACTTGAATAGGGAGCTCCCTATATAACAAAATGTACTTTTTTTCTCTAAAGTAGAGAAAAAGTGGAGTTGATTCTTGTATTGGTCCTTGCTTACCCGAATTCAGTGCATTTGTTGTGTTTGGTTAGTGGCGTTTAACGTAGCTGTACATATTTTGGAGTTAGTAATTAATAATGAGTGAACATAGAACCCATGTTTGGTTGAGTACTTTATCTTTTGTTCCTCCCAATCCATTGGGGTGGAGGTAGATGTCAAATTAGATGTTGATACATTGTTATTTAATATTTGCATACCATGAACTCATACAAATTCATTCCATCCAAAAACCAGTTCTAAAGGGCACTTGGTAAATTATGGATGAGATACATTTCAAGAGATCTGAAGACACTTTTTGAATCATCTAGGATACAGCTCTGTTAACTTATATATAAATGTTTGGCATGGCATGGGTGGGAAGAGGGATCAACGGTTACAATTCTTATCATGGATATACACACACACACATAGATGATATGAAAATATTGGGATCGATATTTTCATTCAGCTTGACTATAATGTAAAATCGTCAGCTTTTATTCATCAAAAAATGTAAAATTGTTAGTTTATCTTACTTTCCCTTCATTTATATAATACTAGATTGATTGAGATATTTTGCTTGTTCTTTCTATTATCTGTGCATAATATTACTACATACCTTTCTTTTATAGGTTATTATAAAAATCCACGGGCTACAAAACTGACTATAGATGTACAAGGTTGGGTACACACAGGAGATCTTGGATTTTTTGACAAAGATGGACAATTATTTGTCGTGGACCGAATAAAGGAGCTTATCAAGTGTAAAGGTTTTCAGGTAACTTATAATTTGGTGATGTTAGATACTTAGATACTTACATGCATATAATCTTATGGATTGTTGGATACTTTATATTCTTAGTGAACCATTGCCTTGTTATTCTTTCTATGAGTATTTGGGAAGACAGGGGTCCCTCTTTCTTTTAAGAATGTGATCTATATTAACATCCGTTGATATATCAGTGAGGATGAATGGATTGTTGATTGTTTTCATGGGTAAGGAACCATTCCTATTTCAATCTTGCAAGGAATCAAGCTTCCTCTAGATTTTCAAGAGGTCCCACATCAACTTGCTAAAAAAGAGTTAATTAGTCCTATTTAGGCTTATAAACAAATCAATATTATAAAGATGAAGAATGATTCGTTGTAGCAGCAGAGGAAAGCACGGAAGAAGAGAACTATAACGCTGCTAAATCCACATGGTTCAAAGTCTCAGACTCGGTCCTTGTCGTGTTTCGGTCTCGACCGTCTCGGTCTCAACCATCTCGTCGCATTTCGGGCGAGACGCAACTCTACACATGAAAGAATGTTCAAAAAAATCTAAAAAATAATAGAAAATTCAGAAAAAATATCATAGACACATTGGAACCATCAAATAAGCAAAACAATTAACTTTAGGCACATACTATGGTAAAGTACACTAAAACAAGCTCTAGCGCGTTGTTTTACTATAAAATACAAAATATTTAATAAGTGTTTTTTCTCTTTTGAAATAAAAGGTATGATTATTATTTATTACTATATTAAAAAGAAGTAAATTAAAAATAACTTATAAATCACAAATGATGACCTTTTAAAACTACCTACTTGTTTATGAAAAATGAAAAATAATTTTTTGAAAATACTAAAATTGTTGGGTAATTTTAATAAATTAAACAATTTAATAATATAAGATATTGGTTTTTTAGAAATAACCAAAAAAGAAAAAAAAAGACCAAGTTGTAATTTATAGTGGGTCAAAGGGTCAAAGCTTTATACCTGGTCAAAAAATGATATAGTATGCTTTATTTATAAGAAGCCTAAGAATAGTCAGCCATTCAGCCCTCCGTCCAAAGTGATATGTATATATATATATACATATATATATCTCACCGACACAAAAGGAAAACAGAGAAATGAAGGAGAAGAGAAGAAGAACAAGAACAAGATGATGACAATGATGATGCACATCGATAGCGACCAAAGCAGCAAGTTTTCCCCTTTCTCTCTCTTGCGTGCGCTAGATTCTAGACCTGTTCTTGAACATTGTATGCACGTCGTCAACAACGACCCTTGAGTCCTCGAACCTTGACCAGATCTGTTCTAGTCTGGTAACGATGTTCGTGATTTGTGAATCGATGGTTGTCTGCAAGTTGGAGTGAGAGAGAGAAGGGAAGCAATAAATCTCGCACAAGATGTGCGAGATCTCGTCCAGAACTCACTGTGTCAATGGAATCTCGTGCGTAACGCCTCGTCTCGAGCGAGATCATGCTTGTGTCGTCCGAGAGAGAGTATCTCGTGAATATTTTGTACCGGTGGGATTTCTCGTCTCGGCCAGTGGAGACCGAATTGTCTCGGTGAGATCTCATCCGAAACGGACAAGACTTTGAACCCTGTAAATCCAAGGAATTCAAAGTTGTGCTCGAGGATATTAATGATTTTTCTGTTCATAGCCAATCCAAGGATGTCCTTGTTTTGCTGACCATCCTAACCATTGCTTTCATCATTCTGAATGGATTCAACAATAAGGATGATAATATGGATTCCCTACTGTCATTCTTGTTGCTCCAACCCAAGATGGTAGTCACATCAACTCCAAATTTTAATTTTTACTTCAAGGATGTAAGTCTAAAACATGAAGATTGTTCTTCAGCACTACGAAACTTACCTCGATGTCTTTCCAATGTGGGGGAAAATAATGTAGAGCATGTTTAAGCAAATTGGGTTTATTTGGGATATTATTTTGTATGGTGCTCCTTATGATTCATATAGGGGTTATATTTAGGTAATTTATTAGTACTATAAGTTAGCCAATTAGTCAAATTAGTAATTGCTTAGCAGATAATTAGGATTTTTGTTTGCACTTAGGTAAGGAGTATTGTAGCAGGTACTACACTAGTACACCCTACAGTAGCAATGAACAAAATAAGTTAATTTTCGTCTTTTTGGATTCTTTTAGTTAATTTATGATGGATGATTGCTATTTAATTTATGGGCTCTTTGGTCCTCCTTTGGTCTACCGTCTATGCCACATATGTGGGCTTCCTCATTAGTGTGTTGTGTGTGTAGAAAAAAAAGGACAAATTGCAGAAAACAGCCTAAAATATGTCAGATTTCACTTTGGTGCCATGAACTTCAAAACCATTCAATTTGGTTCCTAAACTATCCAAGGATTGCAATTGGGTATGGGGGTACCTAGGGATGGCAATGGGTCGGGTCAGATGCAGGTCGACACTACCCCATGCCCGACCCCGACTTAGAACACTCATATCCATGCCTGACCCGATACCCTGTGGGGTAGAAGGATTAAACTCCACCCCCGATCCACTGTCATCTTAGGCCATCCATGCCCGACAGCCTGCTCCCAACAATGTTTCCCCCTAAATTCCATTTTTTCCCCAAGCATTAGATTTGGTCAGATTTGGAAGAGGATGAAGCGTGAGCCGTGAGGGAGCCACGATTCAGTTCAGTGAAGCCGTGAAGGGTTGAGGGGCTGAGCCTGAGGGCGTGAGCCATGAGGCCATGCCGCTGTGACAGTGGTTCGTGACTGGCGGCCTGAGTAGCTGCCTGAGTGCCCATCGCCACTCGCCTGATTGGGTGTGGGTGAGACGATGTCACGGTGAATTGTGAAAGGCTTGACGAGTGGAGGCCTGGAGGCGTGACAACTGACGCGTAAGATCTAACGAGCCGGCGACGGTGGAGGTCGTAAACTGAGCGTGAGCCGTGATGTGAGGGACTGAGGGAGTGAGGGGCGAGGGCGGTGTGAGGGTGAGGAACCAGATCAGCGCGACGACGGCTTTGCCAGTTGCAGGTGTTGCCGCAAAAGGGCGAGGGTGGCGTGAGGGACTGAGGGTGAGGGGCTGAGGTTTGAGGGCTAAGGGTGCTGAAAACTTGAAAGTGATTATTGAATGGAAGCAACTAGAACTTAGGGTTTCGTTAGCTATCATATATATTTTATTGTAAATATATATATATATATATATATATAGAGAGAGAGAGAGAGAGAGGGGGAGAGAGAGAGGTGATCCCATCAGCACGTGTTGATATAAGTTACATCAGCACTATGCATTGGGGGTTGTACCCCTTGCATTGATTCAATGCACCTCACATCTCACTAATGCACAAGGTACAACTCCCAATACAGGTTTTGATATAAGTTATATCAGCACTGTGCTTACCTGATCATCATCCTATATATATATATATATATATATATATATTTATTTATTTTTTTTTTTTTTTGTAAAAACATCGGGTCGGGTCGGGTCTTCAGGGTTTTTTCTTTTGAGATCCATGCCTGACCCGTACCCGAAATTTTTTAAAAATTTATACCCATACCCGACCCGATACCCGAAAAAATAAAAAAAAATACCCGCCCATTTGGGTATGGATCGAGTCGGGACCCTATGGATCGGGGCGAAATTGCCATCCCTAGGGGTACCCTCTGTCAGTTGACTAAACGGAAAATCATGATGTGATGGTCGTGTGACGGTTAGCTACTTATTATATGCCTATTTTCCTTTAATAAGATATGAATTCCCTATTATATCGCTCCCTTCATAGTTAGATAATCTCTTCTCTCTCTACCATAGATGTCTGAAGACGTGCACCATAGCCACTCAGACTCACTTTTACAAACAGAGATATGAATCCTTCCTATGTAACACTTCCCAAAAAATCATTTATATACTTGAATGAGTTAATTCAAGGCTACTCTGAAACAAGAAGAAGTATTTCCATCTAAGTATTCTTATATACTTAAATGAGTTAATTCAAGGCTACTTGGAAACAAGAAGAAAAATAATTTCCATCTAAGTATTCACACCCAAAAAATCTGTTCTAGATTTTCTATTTTCCAGTTATGGCGATGAAATGAGAATAATCAACCAAACAGTGTCCCAACACATGAAAGACGTACTATATGAGGACAAGAAAAACCGAATTTTCCATGGACAGATGCTGTTTCAATTTCTCACCTTGATAAACCAATCCGTACTACTCTCCCCCTCTCCTCTCCTTTTCTCTTAACTGATCCTTGTTCTTTTGTCTTTACCCTTCCTATTTTAGCATTTTATTCTTTCTCTTTACTGTGTTTGTTTGTATTTTATTCCTTGTGAGTTCATTCTCACTCTCTGAAATTATGCTTGGCTCCTCTCTTTAGTTTCCTCTGTGCATGTGTGTGTAGAGCAGTTCAAGGTCTGTTCTTCTCTGCCCTTCTCTTTTTCTTCAATTTCAGGTGCTTCTTGTACTTGTTTATTTATTGCGCTGGTGAAGAGAGCACCATCGTCGGTGCTGGAGAGGGAGGAGGAGGGGCGACAGAGCATGGTTATCTGTTATTCAAAAATTAATGAGGGAAAAATTGTCTTTTCTCACTTCTGTTACCAAGTGAATGAAAGACGATGTGTTTTAAAGTTTGGGATACCAAAGTGAAATCTGAACTAAAGATCAGGGGTGTTTTCTGCAATTTGTCTTTTAATTTATTCAAGGGCTAGGATTTATTATTATTATGAGGGTTTTTATCTATAAAAAGAGCTTGTATTATTTTTATCCTTTCGAGGGAAGTGAATATTGAATTGAATTTTTATAGCTTTAGAAGCTTTGTTTCTGTGGCTGTGGTGCCTGGATCTCTTCCTCTTGTTCTTTTTCAATAAATTTCGTTTATTCTTTGCTTCTTTTCTCCCAACTTTTCCCCAATTGCTCACTGTTTTGAGGTTCCAAACAATAACCTCACATTAAACTGTCATAGGCTCTCAAAGACTTAATTCTACATTGTTAAATCTTGCTCCATCGATCCTAATTCTTCTTTCTAGCATTGAATTTGGTGAAAGGTTCTGCATCAGTTAGGGCTGAGGCTTTGGGTAAATCCATCTAACCCAACAATTGATCCATAGATACGTGCATATACACACATAAAAACTACACAAACACACACAAACAGATATATATAGATATATATATATATATATATATATATATGCTTGTATATAACATAAATCAACTTGATTGAGCTGAAAGGATTAAACATAATACTTAGATTGGCTTGGGTCCAGGTTTAGAAAGGCTAGGTTTTTGGTAGCGCAAGGGTTGAGTATACCAGGGAGACTCAGGTTGGATTGGTGCTTGGGTTATGAAACATGGAACCTTGGTTCCAACTACCTTTGATGCAAACCAACCCATATTAAACCAAGTTGCACCCCCAACCATAACTATGATTTGTCATGTTGACAACAGTATTCGAGGTCTTAAGGTTATGTATGCTATGGTTGTAAATATGTAAATTATCACAAACATCTTTTGTTTGTTTCTTTTTATTATGCACACTCACAATCATCTATTGAATTTATTGCTATCTTAAATAATTATGTACTCCATTGTTTGTTAGGTGGCACCAGCAGAGCTTGAAGGGCTGCTCCTTTCTCACCCTGAAATTTTAGATGCTGTTGTCATCCCGTAAGTAAGAGAGGCATAGTCTTTACCACTCACTTCTTTTGCTTGGTGACAATTAAACATAGTCATGTGCTGCCCATCTTTGAAATACTGTATGAGAATTGAGCATCATTTTCCACTCGTAGGTTTCCTGATGCTGAAGCTGGTGAGGTCCCAATTGCATATGTTGTGCGTTCACCCAATAGCTCACTAACTGAAGAAGATGTTCAGAGATTTATTGCAAAGCAGGTACAGGTTCTACAAAGCATCACCCCTGTAGAAAAGACAAGAAAGACATACCATTCCTATATAATTGATCTGAATCTATTAATACTCAAGGAAGCAGGTTTCTTGTCGACTCATATACCTATTGTGGTTATTAGGTAGAGGATGCATGGTACACCAATAGACAATCAAATGAAGATCTAAACTTCAGTGATAAAGAAACTCACTGTGTGGAGGCATAAGGCAATAGTGCCATCGGGTTGCCATGATTTTAATACTATGGCCATCTAATAAATTATTTAATATACATGATTCATTGCTACATGCATATAGCCTGGTTGCCCAACCCCATCCCTATCAAAACAGATACCTGATAAATATATTTTTGACTTTAGTGACCCTTTAAACTTTTGTAAATCATAATGGTGCACTCTCTCCTTCGTTTCTTCTTATATTATCTTTTGAATGGCTCTGTAAAGAGTGAAACGTCCACCCCTCCCTCTCCTTTCCCACAACCAAAAAAAATAAAAAAATAAAAAAATAAAAAAGGAAAAAAATCTTCATTTTCAGTTAAAATTTTTGGTCCTTCACAGGAATGAATTGATTGTGTACCTATCCCATTTTGCTTGTGTTTAGAATGCCATCTATAAAAGTATGTATTTTTTTTTTTCTACACAACTGATGAATAGAATCTGACATCTCTTTGCTTGTGATTTTGATCAATTTCTTTGTACCTTACAGGTCGCACCATTCAAACGATTAAGAAGAGTAACTTTTATAAACAGTGTTCCAAAGTCAGCTTCAGGAAAGATTCTGAGAAGAGAGCTCATAGATAAAGTTCGATCCAAGATCTGATTAAAATACCAAGTTTATATTCGGACTGTGAGCACATGATTTGGAGGTTTCAAGGTGCCAACCTAGTTGGGATGTTAGAGAAAAAAAAAAAAAAAAAAAACAGATACCAAGTTTATAGTACATTACCCTCAGTTCTAGAATCCCTATTTGGCTGTCTATTGGTGGGCCACATAATTTAGGGACTCTTTTTTGGGGGCATTTATGGTGCGGAACAGGCGGTTGTGGACTACATGGACTGTTGGGACCGTCGCAAATAAAGCAGGCAACGGTCATTTGAAGAAAAATTTATATTTTTGGTAATAAATTTATATATGAAGTCAGAATAACTCCCCGCTGATTCTGCCTTTGTTCTTGGGTCAATTATTAGTAGTTCTCATAGTTAGATTTTTTTCCCCCAACTATTTCTTGTAAAACGAATAATAGAGGAGTTTGGATTTGGTGCTGAGTTCATCCACACCATTGGATGAGGGGTTGAATGATTTGGATTAAAAGTTGAAAAAATTGTTATTAAAATGACCAAAATGACTTTAATGGGTAACTTTCCAACCTTTAATCCTAGTCATCCAATCCCTCATTCGATGGCGGTCTAGATTAACTCAGCACTTTGCTGAGTTGGTAATAGGTTTAGTACCCTAAAAATTATGATGTGAGCAAAGAAAGTTGATTGTTAATTAAGTTCGAGAGTTTGTGGATTCAAGGTTTTCTACTTGTGCATTCTAGGTTTTTAATCAGGTTGTAGGTTCTCGCTTCTTCCTTTGTTCTCTGGTCGTTTCTGCCAGGTCAATTTACTTCGAACATTTGTTATCTTCACAAATGACAAAATGATGTGGTGTTTGGGTAAGGAATTCGGAAAATAAACTTAAAATTTTTAAAATGATGGGATTTTCAAAGATTATAAAATTTTTAAGTGAGATTTTTAAAATTCCTTGTTTGGTTAAAACTTTTAAAAGTTGGAATTTCTAAATTAAATTTTTGTAACTTTTTTTTTTAAATATGAAATTTGCCAAATTTCATCTATCTAGATGAAATTTCTAGACAAAAATTAATCTTCTCAAATCCCAAGATGAAGTTTTAATGACAATTTTAGAATTTCTTAGTTGAGTTGGTCTAACAATAATTTTGGCTTTAAGAATTTGATAAATTTTATTTTAAATACAAATTCATTTAGAAATTCCTTATCTAAACACGGTATTAAATGATTTTTTACAACGTAAAAAAATTTTTTTTTAAAAAAAAAATGTGCAAGCCACTATAAGCATATATATACTTACAATGGGCTATACCATTATGATATCCATAACAGTTCTTAACCAAAGATTTAAGCTTGAGATAACTATTGCAACCCTTTAACTTTATTTGTAAATTCTACTTCTTTTCACTTTTTAAGATTTTATGAAAAATATAAAAGGTTTTTATGAAATTGATCACGTTTTCTTCTAGAAAATATTATTTTGAACAATTTTGCAAAAAAAAGTTTTTTCAAAATCTATTATTTAAGTGGATTTTTTCGCAATTTATAATTATCGTTTCTATAAAAATGAATAAAGACTGTAAATGGTCGAAAAGTTATCTTAAACGATAGCTTTTGAAAAATATTTCTTTACAAAGTTGTTCAAAATAATATTTTTTTTAGTAGACCATGTGGTCGGTTTTTATAAAAACCTTTTATATTTTTCATAAAGTCTTGAAAAATGAAAAGAATTGAGATTTATAAATAAAGTTGAGGGGTTGCAGTAGCCACCCTTTTTGTTTAGGGAAGACAATATATGCCCCGATTTGACCCATTCAACAGAAAAAACACCATTTTTATCCTTTGGAATCGGTGAATGCCATTCTTGTTATTTTCTCTGTTTTGATAAAACCAACCGTAGTTATTTACTTTGTTTGTCAAAACCAACAAACATGTTCTATGTTTTTATCATGCAATACTAATAATTATATCTATCTAAGCTAGGGTTGTTGTATTGAATATTTGTTGTTGTGTTTATTATTCTCCCGTAGTCAAGATCATGTGTTTCATATTTTAAAAAAAAAAAAAAAAAATTGCTCAAGTTCCTGTTCCATCTATTTGTGTTTTGTAAATGGTATCAAAGATTTAGGAATTAATAGCTTTTTATAGTTTGCTTGGGCCTATTTTATAGTTGATATATCTTGTTTATTTGATAAGTATTTTAATTACTAGCTAAGTTATTTTAATTTATTTGCAAACTTTGAAACAACCTTAAATAGAGAGTACCGAGACCTTGACTTTGTTGAGAGGTACTCAGTAGAACGTAACCCTTTCGTTTGAGTTGACAACTTTGTCGAAAAACCTAGTCATAGAAAAATTAAGGTGCGTAGGTGAGTTGGATAACCAACCTAGTGATTATAAGCATTTAGCTTATATGAAATTAAAGATAAAAAAGCTAATATAGACAATATTAGCAGAACTTTAAATTCTGTAGTTAATAATTTATCATGTATGTTTGGTAAATTAGTTAATTTTGAAAAAAATCAAGAAAAAAAATTTATGATAGAGTTAATATGGTAGGAGAAATCCAAAATATAGATTTAAAGGATGAAACAAAAAGTTTAATCCAAAATTTAGAAATTAGTCTAAAAAATAATTCAGATAATACATTTTTTAAAGCAAGTTTTTGTGAAAAAAATTCTAAGATTATATTTTGGAACTGAAATTATTATGTTTACAACAAATAAACATTGAAAAGATTTTGAAGCGATTAAAGAAATTTTAGAATAATGGAAAACCCAATATATAAAAAAAGATAATTACGAAGAACGTAATAAACTTCTTAAAACAAATGTAAAAATTGTATTATGCTAATGAAGAGCTAATGACAGAATATAATTATGACAGAATATAATTATGACTTAACTCTTCAATTAGATGAGTCAAGTGATTCAGATAATGAGTCTGAAATATCTTTTATGCCAAACAGCGTGAAAAAAGAAAGCTCAGACGATGAGCCAGAAGGTAGAAAATTTTGTCTATCATCTAGTGAAAACAACTTTGAAGATACAAGCAGTACTTCGGTAGATAAAGTAATAATCATTGATTCTGAAAAAAAGAATAATGATGACTCTAATGATAATAATGAACTTAAAGATTCTAAAAAAAGAAAAGAGATAGAAACGGATGAGGAAGACAAAACCACTTCCTAGAGGATGTATGAATGATTGTGAATCACCCTACTATCATAACCCTTATGATGACCCAATACAAGTTGAAGATTTAAAGCCTTTAAAAGATGAAGGTTCTACATCAGAGCCTGCACCTTCAACAACCCTAAAGACTAATTTAAACAAAATCGATGTTATTTCAGGAAGAGTACATCTTGACTTAAAAAATGACAAATTTAAAGATTATGATCAAGCATTAAGAAAATGGGCACAATCAATGCCCATTGTCATAAATACATATAAAAGTAGTTGGTCTAAAGAAAGATTTTTAGATTATATATGTACAACTTTCCAAAGAGATTGTTTAAACTTTCTAAGAAGATGGGAAGCCTCTGATGAAGTTAAGCAAGAAAAAGCTAACTTACTTAATGAATTTAATACATTTGATAAAATATTAAATAAATTTGTACAAATTCTAAGAAGAGAATTCTATGGAATTAAATTTGAAGAACAGGAAGAAATTCACAATGGATATATGTTAACAAAATCTAGAATATGTAACATATGTGAATAAATCCTTTGCAAAATTTTATCAAGAATATTACCATAAACTTAACTTGTCAAAAACTGAGTTTTGGTTAAGTCAATTTTTTCATAAGTTACCCTCTCTATGGGATGAACTTTGCGATGATGGATATAAAGAATTCTTGACTAGTTCTAATGATGGAAAATACACGTTAGGAGCAAAAATTTAATATGCTCAAAGAACTATTACTAAACACTGCATAACACAAAAAGCTGTTAAGCAAGTGAAAAGTCAACTTAACGACAAATGTTGTAGCAAAGTCATGCAACAACAATGAGAATTTGGTTGTAAAAAACTCAACCCCTTATAAGAAAAAGAGAAAATTTAGAAAATATAAATTTATCAAATCGAAAGGTAAAAAAACCTACTTCTAATAGAAAATGTGTCAGAAAAAGAAATGATAATAGAAATACTACTTTTAGAAGAGAATCTAAATGCAGATGTTATATCTATAATGAAGAAATTCACATAGCACTACAATGTCCTAAGAAAGGAAAAAGTGGTAAACATATGATAAAATTTCTAGAAGAAAAATAGTTAGAAATTTTAGTTGGAAAATAAGTCTTTGATAATGATTTTATTATATATGAGGTTCAATCAGAAATTGAAAGTGAAAGTGAAGATGAATTAGACATGATTTTTATGATGTTTGGAAGAAATGAAAATAAAGAAATTTTCAAAACTATCCCAAACGAAAAGCTTCAACTCATAAAATTAAGAGATGTCATAGATGAAGAAGCATTTATAGACGAATCTAATTTTGAAAAATTTGATAAAATAAAAGAAGTTAAAAAAGAAGAAATTTATCAAATCTCAAAATTTAATCTATGGTAAGTTAGATTATTTAAACAATTTAGTGGAAACACATCTGCTAAGGTACTAAGAATGAAATGGTGGAAATACCACTATTTGATAAAAACATAATTAAAAGGCTTAAACAAAAGCATCCAAAGATTCGATATATTTTTATAGAATCATTTAAATAGAAATAACAGCACTATTTAGATTAGGATTAAACACTCCTATTCTAATAGTAGTCTTGGATAAAAGATTTGAAAATCCTATTAAAGCATTAATAGGTGGAATACAATCAAATCTTGTATATGGAAAAGTTTGGTTTAAAATCAAATCAAATTATTTTATATCAATTGAAGATCCAAATATTTGTGACACGATAAAAATTCATACACAAACTAGAGGAATCGATATGAAGAAAAATAGTTAAAATTTATTAGTTCAGTGGAAAGCAATCCATAAACTAACAAATTTTACAAAACTTCAATTAAAGAAATTGATAAAAATATGATCAAATTATTCGAACCACAAGTATTCGATACTAAATTTCAACCAAGATTAATAAATTGAAAAGATTTAGAAATACCAAAAAGTTGGTTAATAAAAGAATTTACTGAAAACCCTAAGCCAAAATTCTATAAACCAATAGAATTTCAAGCTTTAGGAAATAATATTTATTTCACTGATAATCGTCGGAATAATATAAAACTATTAGACAATGCATCAGCATCAACATCAACATCTAAAAAAGACGAATGTAATGAAAAAGGAAAAGCTTCAATAAAAAATGTGCAAATACCTATACTTCTAAGTACAACATACCTTAAAAAACAAAAGTCTATAGTATTTCAGCAGAAAAGATATATGTATGTTCTTGGAAAATTCAAGTTCAAAAATTATAAGCCATATGTTTTATCAATCTTGTTAGATACCGGAACCACAACCAGTGCTGCTAGGTATAATACTTTACCTAAGCATCTATAGATAAAAATGAAAAATCCAATAGCTGCAAGATGTATTGATGGAAATGAAATTTTAATTATTCTCAAAGCTAAAAATGTTACGCTTTGGTTAAGAGAGAAAAAATTTTCTATTCCTAAAATACTTTGTTTCCTAGATATGCATGGTGATTTAATATTATGAAATAATTTTATTGAAAATTATATGCCTTTTTATTGTCAATTGTGACCATGTTATTCTAACTTGTATACAAAAACCTGTTAGAATTCCTCTTTTAAAACATTATAAAAATATTTGTGAAAAAAGATTTGCGCCAGTCAAGCGTGGTGAAACGACACCAATAATAAAATCTTTAGAAGAAAAACATTGGATTTATAAATAAAATTATGTCCAAACTTCTCAGAAGATCCATGAAAACTTTGGAATAAATCTCTTAGGTTTTGTGAATTAAAGCTCATTGATTCTAATAAAATAATTAGAGTTAAACTAATGGTCTATACTAAAAAATATATAGATGAATTTGAAATTCAACTTGAAGAATTACTAAAGAAAAGATTAATTGAAGAAACAAGAAGTCCACATTCTAGTCCCGCTTTTATGGTAATGAATCATAATGAGATAAAACGAGGAAAAGCTAGAATGCTAATTAATTATAAAAGATTAAATCAAAATCTTGAATTTGATGGATATTTTATTCCTGGAAAAATGTTTTAGTTAAACAAACTATGAACTCTAAATGGTTTATCAAATTATATTGCATATCAGGCTTTTGGTAAGTAAAGTTAACAAATGAGTCAAAACCATTTACTGCTTTCAGTGCACCATATGGACATTACCAATGGACGGTTATGCTATTTGGAATATGTAATGCATTACAGATATTTCAAAGATGGATGGACAACATGTTCAAACATCTTCATAAATTTTGTCTAGTATATATAGATGATGTTCTAGTATTCTCTAAAACTAGAAAAGAGCATAAAAAACATCTTGAAATAGTATTAGATACATTCCTAAAATATGGAGTAATTCTGAGTCCTAAGAAAATAGAAATAGAAAAAGAAGAGATTAAAGATTTAGGAGTTATCTTAAACCAATCAGGTATTCAACTCCAAAATCATATTATTTTAAAAAGAAAAGATTTTCCAAATGAGATAACAACTCTTAAAAAACTGCAGAGATTTTTACGTTTATTAAATTATGGAAGAAATTTTGTGAAAAATTTATCCAAAAAGGAAAAACCATTAATTGAAAAACTTAAGAATATTCCTAAAAAAAGGAAATTCAGATGTAAAAATAGAATGGACTAAAAAGATTCAAATTCAGTTCAAGAAATTAAAAATATGTTTAAAGATACCCCAAAGGTTTATTTTCCAAAAGAAAATGAGCAATTAATTCTAGAAATAGATACTAGTGATGAATTTTGGGGAACAATATTAAAAGCAATTCTAGAAAATTCTAAACAAAAAGAAATTTGTAGATATGCTTTAGGAAAATTTAAACCAAATGAAATATAATACATTATTTATGAAAAAGAATTATTAGCCATAAAGAATGGAATAAAAAGATTTCATATTTATTTGGCATCTGTTAAATTTTTAATTCGTACCGATATAGATCAGTTCGTGATTTCGTTAAATCCAAAAAAGGAGAAGAAAATACGAGATGAGGTTAGATAGTATAATTCTATTTGTCAGTATACTTTTGATATAATATATACTAAAGGTACTAAAAATTTCCTTATTGATTATCTGTCCAGAAGTTACAATGAATAATCAAAATCCAGACAGAGGGAAAAAACTCTCAAATTCTCAAGGAAAAAATTATGGGAAACCATCTCGATTCTACAAAGGTAAAAGAATCTCAAAACAGAGCAGCTTTCTTAGACTTCCTCAGATCATGGGTAATGAACCCAATGTTCCAGTTTATGTTATGCCAATTAGTTATAAACAAATGGCTGAAATATCTCAGAGTTTTAATCAAATGAATTTTCAAATTCATCCTAAAACAAATCAGGAAATAATATATTTTTATAATCCTGGTTTAAACCCAAAAACCTATCATCTTTTTAATAATATTTGGAAAACTCATCGTTTAAACCTGAAAGCCGAGTTTAGAAAAATTATGTCTCAACTTGTTGAATTCTTGAAATCACAAGAAGACAAGCAAATATATATTCATTTTGAATTTGCTAAGTACATTAAACAAGTGGATTGGCTTGAGGATTTTTTTGAAGAAAAAAATCACTACTATTATTAATTTGATGAATTTCATTGAACAGTAGGAAAATTCATATCTTAACAAGGCCTTAAGAATTTGTTTTTTCAACAAAGCTAAAACAGCTTTACTAAAAGAAATATTTTTGGATATTCATAATCGTGTGGAATACAATGAAATCAAACCCCTTTTCATTGAATTTGCTGAAAATATTATCTTAAAAAAGATATTCCAAATTTAAATTTTACCATAAACCATGAAATTTGGAGTATGCAAGCTGTTGAATGGGGAGTTGTTAGAACAATCCTTTTTGACTCCTTAGTGTCCACTACATTTGTTGACTTTCCTGCTATGGTCAAAACAATGATCTATAGTGTGGTGAAACACTACAAATGGAGTAGATATTTGAAATTCAAGATAACCATCATGCAGGATGGCGCCAAAGAGAATTTTTTTTTCAACTTTATCAGATTTGGAGCTTAGAACTTACAATTGATCAAGACTTCATAAAAAAATGAAGATAATCTTAAATTTTTGGATGATGCTGAAAAATTAGATTTGTCCAATTATTATATAAAAAATTATGTTGCACTCAAAAGAGAGGTACAAAGAATTCGTAACTATCACTCTTACAAATTCATGATCAACGATGGTAGGAGATGATTTTGTACAAATTTGATTACTTCTTATATGGAGTTAGTTGACTAAAGAATCGCAGCTGAAGATTTTATCAACAATCTTTTTCATAACTAAGTTACTGGTCCAATTGAACTAACAATGGATGCGGAAGAGCTGGTGGGCCAAGAAGATTATTTTGATAATGTCGGTGGAGCAACAGAAAACTGTGGAAGTGGCTTTTGGAATTCTCTTGATGATGTGGGGCTTCACAATATCAAAAACATAATGGAAAGATAGGGACAAGCAGGCAACATTCAGGATTTCTGTAAAATTGGACACGTATAAGGAATACATCCAGTATTCAACAACCAAAGGACATGACGTGGTATGAAGCATTCATGAAGCTTGACTCTTTTAAAAGAAGACAAAGGCTTTATGAAAATTCAGTCTTAAATTAAGACAATGTATCACGTGAAGAGAGGAAAAACCTAGCTTCAAAAGTCAAAAAATAAATAGTGTTTAAAGCATTGTAAATATGTTAGTTGGGAAGATCATTTATTTTTTGTACTTTTGCTTTATCCATTAAGCTTTGGCTTGAGTTCAAGTCCGTGCTTGAGTTCCGTAGGTTTGTTTATAAATAGGTGAGCTTTTAATTTGTTTAGGCAAATTTTTTGCCTATCAAGAGTTTGTATAGAGAGAGAGAGAAAGCTTTGCTAAAGAAGAATACTTTTTGTAAGTTTTCTTTTATCTTTTGTAAAAATTAGAATTATCAATAAAGTATGAGATACTTTTTAGTATTTATATGTATTTTGTATAGCTAGGGGTGCAAATCGGTCCATAAATCAGTACTATACGTCCCGAATTGGAACTGAATTGAAATCGAAAAGACTATTTCGATCTTTCTAATATAGTTATTACCAACCCAGTCGTTTATTTTTTATAGCTTTTATAATATTAAGTTATTAAAGATAACATAGCATATTTTAACATGTTTTGTTGTTAAAAATAGCTTTGCATGTTTATATTATGTAAATGTTTAATATGTTTCGTTGAATGTTAGAATTATTCTCCTGTAGCTAGTGTTTCATGTTTTGATTAAAATAAAAGATAAAATAAAAAAAAGCTTAAGTTCCTGTTCCGTTTGTGTGTTTGTTTGTAAATGGTATCAGAGTTTTAGGAATTAATAGCTTTAAAAGTTATTGCTTGAGCCTGTAATATAGCTGATATATCTTGTTTAGTTGATAAGTGTTTTAATTGTTAGTTAAGTTATTTTAATTTATCTGCAAATTTTGAAACAACTTTGAATAGGAAGTACTAAGGCCTTGACTTCATTGATAGGTAGTCAGTAGAATGTAAATTCTTTCATTTGAGTTGGCAACTTTGTAAGAAAACCTAATCATGGAAGAATTAAGGTGCGTAGCTGAATTGAATAATCAATCTAATGATTATAAACATTTAGCATATGTACAAGATAAAGACGCTAATATAGGCAATATTAGCAGAACTTTAAATTATGTAGTTGATAATTTATCTGGTATGTTTGGTAAATTAATTAATATTATTGAAAAAAATCAAGAAAAAAATTTATAATAAAGTTAATATATTAGGTGAAATCCAAAATATAGATTTAAAATATGAAACAAAAAGTTTAATCCAGAATTTGAAAAATAGTCTAAAAAATAATTCAGATAACACACTTGTTGTAAGAGAAAGTTTTTGTGAAAAAATTCCAAGATTATATTTTGGAACTGTGATTATGATGTTTAAAACAGATAAATATCGAAAAAACTTTGAAGAAATCAAAGAAATTTTAAAATATTGGAAAGCCCGATATATAAAAGAAGAAGATTATGAAGAACGTAATGAACTTCTAAAACAAATGCAAGAATTATATTCGGCTAATGAAGAATTAATGATAGAATATAATTATGACTTAATTCTTCAATTAGATGAGTCAAGATTCAGATAACGAGTCTAAAATATCTTTTATGCTGAACAACATAAAAGAAGAAATTAAGGTCAGACGATGAGCCAAAAGGTAGAAAATTTGGTCTATCATCTAGTAAAAACAATTCTGAAGGTACAAGCAACGGATGAGGAAATAATCATTGATTCTAAAAAGGAAAATAATGATGACTCTAATGATAATAATGAACTTAAAGATTCTCTGAAAAAAAAAAAAAAAGAGGGAGATAAAAACGGATGAGGAAGAAAAGCCACTTCCTAGAGGACGTAGGAATGATTGGGAATCACCCTACTATCATGATCCTTATGATGACCCAATGCAAGCTCAAGATTTAAAACCTTTAAAAGATAAAGGTTTTACATCAGAACCTGCACTTTCAACAACCCTAAGGACTGATTTAAACAAAATCAATGTTACTTCAAGAGGAGTATATTTCGATTTAAAAAATGTCAAATTTAAAAATTATGATCAAGCGTTAAGAGAATGGGCACAATTAATTTCCATCGTCATAAATACATATAAAAGTAGTTAGTCTAAAGAATAGATTTTTAGACTATATATGTGCAATTCTTCAAGGAGATTGCTTAAACTTTCTAAGAAGTTGGGAAGCCTTTGATGAAGGTAAGTAAAAAAAGCTAGCTTACTTAATGAATTTAATACATTTGATAAAATATTAAATGAATTTGTAGAAATTCTAAGAAGAGAATTTTGTGAAATTAAATTTGAAGAACAGGAAAAAATTCACAATGAATATATGTTAACAAAATCTAGAATATGTAACATATGTGAATTTAAATTCTTTGGAATCGGTTAATGCCATTCTAGTTATTTGTTTTGTTTTGATAAAACCAACCGTAGTTATTTACTTTGTTAAAACCAATAAGCATGTTTCATGTTTATATTATGATAAAGTAATAATTATACCTACCTACTAGGATAGTTTTTGTATTATTGTTCTTGTTATTCTCCCATAGTCAAGAACATGTGTTTCATGTTTTGATCAATAAATAAATAAATTAATTTTTTTTTTTTAAAAGGCTCAAGTTCCTGTTCCGTCTGTGTGTTTGTTTTTTAGAATAGGAACTTAAGCTTTATTTATTTTTTATTTTTTTCAAAATATGAAACACATGATCTTGACTATGAGAGAATAATAAACACAACAACAAATATTCAATACTACAACCCTAGTATAGATAGATATAATGATTACTATTGCATGATAAAAAGCATGGAACATGTTTGTTGGTTTTAACAAAGTAAATAACTAAAGTTGGTTTCATCAAAACAGTGAAAATAACAAGAATGGCATTCACCGATTCCAAAGGATAAAAACGGTCTTTTTTCCATTGAATGGGTCAAATCGAGGCGTATATTGCCATTCCTATTTTTGTTAATATTAAATGTTAAAGAGAGGAGTGAGAGCCCAACTCACGTCACGAGAAACAAACTTGAGTGGTACCCAAAATTAGTTAGCTTTAGAGATCGCCTTCGACCCTCAGGAAGATCAAACAGCTCACAATCAAACTAGTGTTGCCACAACTATACTAGCCAGTCTCCCCTGTTGAGACTCTTTCAAGCCGTGATAAATTTGGCGTGGTGGGTATTTAAACCAGCTTGAATATTTCCTTGTCCATCCAAGTGAAAGCTGATGTAGGAGCCGCTACGCCAAAAGCAGATTAGAGATTTTCAGGTTCTTTAATACACTCCTAAGCTTTGATCAATGTAAAGTATATTTGGCTGTCGAGTGAGGTCAGTGTTACGGAGTTGGAAATTTTCTTATGTGAGCACATATAGTTTGTCAGTATAGTGCACACATATATCACTGCACTTTACAAAGGGGTGCAAGGAAATGTGCCTTAATTCTAGAGTGTTAGAGTCCCACATTAGTTGTAGACAAACCTATGAGGTCGGCTAATGGGTTCGGCTAAAGCAGACAATAACTTAAGGTGAGGTTTGGGCTGCGCATCTAACAATGATACCAAAGCCAAGGTCATGCTGGCGTTGAGCTAGGATATTGGTGTCCCAAATTGGTTCCACATGATGACTAAAAGGCTCTATAAAACAGTGCTATACACCCTTTTGAAAAATGTGTCTTTTGGACTTAAAGCCCAAAGTGACACATCTGTGACAACAACTGTGTGTTGGACCCAAGTGGATAATATTTCGAAGCGGGGGTTGGGTCACATGTCTAACATTGGTATTAGAGTTACCTTCGTGTTGGTGCCAAGCTGAGGATGTTAGTGTCCTGCATTGATTGCGGATGATGCTTAAGATGGGTTTATAAGACAATGCAACTCACTTCTTCTTAGCGAGACACCTTCTGGGCTCAAAGTTCAAAAGACAAACCCGTGAGACTGGCTGATGGGTTAGGCCAAAACGGACAATATTTTAAGATGAGGCTAGACTGTGTGTCTAACAGGAAGAAAGGGCAAAGGGTTTTATGGAAAATATAGCTGATCTTGGTAGTCTTCGATTATTCTGGTACATAATATAAATGTAGATTACTTGGTCGATCTTAATTATTTAAAAATCAACTTTCTAGTACCAGGCCTTGGATTCGAAATTTCACAAAAATACAGGCCCAACGAGATGGCAAAAGTAGCCTCTGGATCCCCTTTGAGTTCCCTAGGGTCAATGTGGTGATTAATGAAGCTAGCCGCTGCAGGGACTGATGCATGTCTTGAAGAAGCATGAAATATTTGCAGTGTTGCATGCGTACGTGGTCCTAATAATGAAACAATAAGTATTATGTCTCAGCAAAAGTAGAGTAGAATTAAATGGAAGAAGAAGAAGAAATTGGGAGGGGGGGGGGGGGGGGGAGGGTGGTGTTTGCCATGCGAGATAAAAAGCTGGCAAGTGTCGGAGGACCAAAACTGAGGAATATTGAAGAGTGATGAATAAAGGCAGTAAGTATATTCTGAGTAAGTGATGGGTACGGTGCTCCTCCTTTAGCCGGCACGCGACAATATATGCTCTGATACTGTCACAACCTGTGTAGGCCTCTCTCACCACCACCACCACCACCACCACCACCACCACCACCACCTTCACCTTTCAGTAGTGGCAGAAGAAGAAAATTCAGAGAAATACACCTGGGCGAGGCCCCATTATATTAGTCATTACTCATTAGAAAGCTACTACTCGTCTTGTCCTTCGACTTCACTACTCTTTGTTTTTTTTAGTCTCTTGCACTTTACCACTGTGCAGCTAACCCCCAAGCTTCCTCTTTTTTTTTTTTTTTTTATTATTTTTTTTTTTTCGGGGACAAGTACAAAATTTTATCCCATCCCTAACTCCTCAATATCAACAAATAGGTATACGTTTTTCTATAAGATTGAACTCAAAATTATTCATTCAAAAAGAGTGTTAAATTTCACTAAACTATCATGTCATTAGCATTTAAGTGTAGGTTCACCCGAGAACAAAAAGAACAAAGAAAAAAATTAAGAGTGTAGTTTCACAATTTCAAATGCTTCTTGGAGCGTCTCTCTCTGTCTGTGTCTCTCTTTATTTTTCTATTTTTTGTTTTGCTTTTGGTAATTTCCTTGGTAAGACAAGGGAATACAGATTTCAACTCCTCCTTGAAATTAGGGTGGCCTTATTGGAGCTTCACCTTAGTTTCTTGCTCTCCATAGAGTACGTGAATGCGCGCGTTGAAATTTATAAGATATGAGAATGTGAAATGTGAGAATCTAAATGTGAATATACTTACAAATCTTTGTCGTCCTTTGTTTATTTATTTTTTTCTGCAAAAATCTTTGTCATCCTTCCTTCCCTTTTCCCTTCCTATTTTGCTACATATATGCTGGTGGTTAATGAGTTTTGGTGTTTTGGCATGCCCATGCTGCTTGGTTACAAGCATGATTTTCCTTCCGTATTTTGCTGTATGCTGGTGGTTAATGAGTTTTGGCCCTTGGCATGTCCATGTCGATGGCATTATAGCATTGTGGCATTTGTCTCACTCGTTAAGTAAGTGATCTCTTATTCAAGTTTATGGAAAAGCATTGATACTCATTTATTGATATTAAGGGAGATTAAGGGTGGGGTAGATTCTATCGATTGTAAATAATACGGAGTAATAGATAAATAAATAATCCATTGCATGATTTCTTTTCTTCCCTTGGCTCGAACCGAATTAGTTCCAAATTGCAATTTTGACCAACATTGGGCAGCCCCTAAATTTCAATTTTCAGCTGGATTTCACCAAATTTCTTGGACTATCCTTACACATTCGTGACCTAATAATCAAAAAAATATTTAGATGGCCACTTATCCAAGGTTTTTTCCGAATTTAATGCCTGGCCCCAAACCCCCCAAGGACTAGGATCCTCTCCAGTCAACTTGTCTCCATTCTCGGTCCAGTATAAGGCTCACAATGAACCCAAATTTTATGCCACAAATTCTGCTATGGAGATCTTGCAATTAAGAAACGTCAACCACCCCTGCCCTCCCTCCAAACAAAAAAACAAAAAAGCAAAAACAAAAACAGAAACAGAAACAAAAAAAGAAAAAAAAAAAATACCCCACTTTGTTTTTAGTATGTAGCCTGTAGCCCGTAGGCGATATAGGGGTGCAACTTGGATTTGCTCAACCTGTTCAACTCCAAATTTTAGTAGGTTTGGGTAATAATTTTCAATTAGTGGGTTGGGCTTTGAATGTAAATCTAAAGTGGGCCTCTATTAGCTCCCCCTTATTTATTTTATATTTTAAAATTTTATGAAAAATGTAAAATATTTTCATGAAAACTGACAATATCATTTTGAATAACTTTGTAGAAGAATTTTTTTTTTTTTTTAAATTTTAAAAATCTGTTGTTTAAATAGATTTTTTAGCCATTTATGAAACATAGATTGTAAATGGTCATTAAAATCCTCATAAACGACATAATTTTTAGAAAAATTTTCTTCTACAAAATTGTTCAAAAATGATATTTTCTAGTGGGACAACGTGATCGGTTTTTTACAAAAATCTTTTATATTTTTCATAGAACCTTGAAGTGTAAAATAAATAGGAAATGAAAACTAAGTCTTGGGGGTGCCAATAGAGGCCTCCAAATCTAAATTCAATTCATGTTGGGCTTTGGTAAATGTTATACACTACCTTCCTAACCTAAGAACCACGAAGGGCCCAAGGACTTTGTGCATGTATTGACCCGAGTCCAATATCATGGAGCAAATCAAGAAGGTCAGCTACTGCTTCTTAGAAAAACAAACAAGGTTGGCTGCTATTATTGTCTACCTAGTTTTTCCTTTCTTTTCTTTTTTTTTTTATTATTCTTTTCCCGGGATTGCACTCAAATAATTACTTCAAGAGTCAAAAAACTATCTGAATGGGGCAAAAATATGAGGTTCATAGCACATGATGATTCTCAAGACTAGGACTGGGTCCAAAAGCTTGGAATTTTGAGTGGGCACTCCCCTCCCTTTAACCCTAAGATTTTGACATAACATGCTATGCTATTAGTTCAATAATTCAGCTGCACATGCACCACACCCTCCCTTTTCTTAATCACTTTGAAAACTCCACCTCTTGAGTCTTGACCCAAAACCTCTTCATCTTTCCAACCAGAGGCCCACAATTGCTAGGAGCAGACCTTGTAAAGTACCAAATGTCCCAATCCCACCCACTTCACCATTCAATATTAATGGTGAAGCATGTATGCATCCTTAAAAATAAATTAATTAATTAACTTCATGCATGATTTGTATTCCGCACCCAAGTCCAAATTCTTGTATAGGCGCCTATCTTCATCTTACTAATTCACTAATTAGAAAACGATTAAATGAAGAGAACTATTCTCAAATATTAAATGATTTATCAGTCCATACCCGCTAGAGTTTTGCTGTGATAAAGATTAAGAGAGTCATGCCCAAATATTGAATAATCAATCTTTATCACCGAAAGAATTGTAATTAGCTACCATCTTTTTGAGTTGTTTGAGTACGAAACACACCTTCATATACTTTGAATAGGTAGAATTTGACCACATGTGACCTCCTAACCTTTTTCTTTCTTTCCCCTCTACAAGCGTTAGAAGAACCCAAGCCGACATCATTTTTAGAGTGGGTTCAAGATTCGAACACTCTTTCTCTACTAAAAGAGGAGATATTACTTAAGTTACAAGGCTTACTCTCTATTAGAATGAACGATTCAATGAAATCTGAACCATTTATACCATATGAGTCTTACATGTTTTGGTGGATCCCACTTCGTATGAATGGTTTAGATTTCATTGGACTCTCTATTGAATGGGAATAATTTCTTCTTTAACCAGCTTTATGGTTTCAACATAATAGACACGAGGGTAGCTCAAATTCACATTGTTTGGGTTGTGCTAACTATCATTTTTTTTTTTTTTTTTTTTTTTCCTCTTAGTATGTGAAGGAGTAGCACCACATATCAACAATTATGATGGCATCTTGAATAGTCGAATCGAAGGGTACCCTACTGTTGGATACTTGAGTACATGTCAAGATTGATCAACAGTCGAGCATCATGAGTCTCAAACGCAAAGCATACATAGATTCTCAAGAACCCTAATTTGGTAAAGGGATTAATTGAGACATTTTTATAGCACGATAGTAGGAGATCGATCGAGTACTTCAAAATAGTATGTGCAGATTAGTTATTAAATTTGATGCATGCATGAAAGGGGACTCCATTAGTGTTGAGATCTTAATCTTTATTAACACTTTATAAGTCCCAACATAAATAAACAAATAAATAAAAATAACATGATTAACGACTCCAATGAACAAAAGGTTCCAGTGCAGAGGTTGTCACTTGATTGAGGGGTCTAAGGTAAAAAGGAGGTCCCTAAGATCCCAGTCCACCGGCCTGATTAGGCCAGATTTTAATCTTCCCACTTCTTTCTCAAGAAACTGCACCACTCCATTTTTTTGGTAATGTGTACCAATCACAATTTACATATTCTTTATTGAGAAAACTTCTAGTTCAGGATCCTCATATTGAAATTCTGTCAGGACTTCCTTTTGAAACTTTCATATTGGGTGGGATTTACGTAGATTAATGATTTAAATGATCTCAATTGAATAACTTAAAATGAAAACAGACCGAAAGACGAATAGTTGGTGAAAAGATTGTTGAAATATAGTTGGTGAAGATAGTCATCTAATCGACAAGAGTAAGTCCTCATCTAATCAATGCTCCCTTATCGTTTCCTACAGTCTACAGAAACTAATTGGGTCACATTTCTTCTGATTGATAAGAAGTCCCCTGGATCTTCAAACCACTACTACCCCCCCTAAACTGATACTTCACTTGCCACTTAATCACTTCAGTTGCTATCAAAAACGACGCTTTTAACTTGGGACTTGAAGACCAAACTCCATATTTTGAGTGGCCAAATGGCATATCAAACGTCACCCATTTACTCCATTCTAGTGATGACAACTTTTTCTCATATATACCAATCAATTACTCGTACCAGGTTGAGGTTAATCCAATTATTTTTCCCCCAATATTTGCCAGGACAAGGGGTGCCTGCAGTTGCGCGCCTCTCATTTTATCATATCAAGATTATAAGATATGGTCCCCTTTGGCGTTTTCAAAACATCGTTTTCCCCCCATTGAAAGTTTTCGTTCACTAATTGGACCTTTTTTTTTCCCTTTGTGCATGAACCATGGCACTAGTTTGTCTACCACATGCCAAGGGCCAGGTCTTGTTTCCATACACAGGATTTTGATTGCTAGAAAAGTTACAGATGCCTACTTTTATATGCAGGGGTGGAGTTAAAATTTTTTTGTTTGAGATTGTCACTTACGCACTAATATATATATATATATATATATATATTACGAGCGGTATCCGCGCATCATATATTTTGGTCACAAAAAATAAGCATCCTAGCCAATAGTTACATTCAACTATTTTTGGGATTTATCATAATCAATGAGAGGAGAATTATGAGAGTTGGTGATTTTTTTACCTTAATTTAATTTTACCCCTTTAACATGGAGTCAAATTGCTGTAATTAATTACTTTAGTTATTTTTTTCCTTTAATTATTATTTTTTTCTTAATTATTTATTTGATATCATGTTTTTCCTTTTTATAGATTACAGAGTCGAATTGGTTTTAGTTGTTTAAGAGATGTGTCACATAGCAAACTTTTAGTATTTGAAAGGGAGACTTAAGAGACATGCCACATGACACATTTTCTTTTATATAATAGTATAGATATAGATAAATATATGTCATAAGGGATAAACCAGTGGTGGAATCTTAAGTTGCAAAGGTCAACCTACAAAATTATAGTACATTAGTAGTAATAATAAAAGAAAAGTTGAGTGATTTGACAAAGTTGCCATCTTTAAAGTCATCCTTTTTAAATCTAAGGGTGGGGTTACTTTGGCCAAAATCATATTATCAAGTCTGGTCTAGTCATGAGGTGCGTCCCACCACTTGCGACTTGCGATGGTTAGTATAAACACTCTTGACAAATGTTGGAAAAATATAAGTTAGGGTAATTTTTTTTCAACATTTTGAAGGGGCCATGGCCCCCTTGGTCTCCTTTTATGTTTCACCCCAGGATGCAACTTAATTACATAAAATGATTTCAATCTTATCATTTATTCATTGTTAAATATTTATGCTTGATTCTAACTGTTCAAACGAATAAATGGTAAAATCAAAGTTGCCTAAAATAAGTTGCATCATGTATAGCTTATAGTAAATTAACTCCCTCTTTTTCTCTCTCTCTCTCTCTGTATCTATATATATATATATAGATTAGTCCATATATAAATATCAGGTTGTGATTATGACTAAGAAATTTAGATAAAGGTCACACCATGTTAAAGGTGCTAAAACCTAAAGTTGGGCAATCCTGCATGAGAGAGGAACACAAGGTGTGTTTCTAGTGACGCACAGCTGGGCAGTTTGATCCATATATTAGACAAAAGTAGGGCCATCCCTTGACCGTACTATCAAAATTGGGGTGCGTGTGATGCTTTGACAAAAAGCAAAAGTGGATTATAATTTTGAAAATAAAAGCAAGTAATAATGTTTAAACAATTTTTTTTAAAAAAGGAAAATTGAAAAAACAAGAAGAGAGAGAAAAATAGAGTGGAAAAGGACAAAAAGGGTATGGACCCTACTGATGGAGGATGCAAAGTGGTTACAACATATACACACAAATGCATATGATCACTAACATGCACACATGGAAACCACCTCCCACTATGGACCAAATAATCATTCATCATTAAAACACAACACACCCTTTTTGTCATTTGCCACTAAAGTTCAATTTTCCATCAAGCCCATATGGGTCCATTCATTTCTCCACTACCCCTATGGTCTATGCATGAACTATGGACACCCTATGTATTACCCTAAGCTAAGGTACCCTTGTTCAAATTATTTTGTCTCTTACCCTCACCCAACATAACTTTATTATGGCTTTCATTTGGGTAATTTGATGCACTTTTCACTCATAATGTTGCTTCAATCTCTTTTTGCAATTTTCAGATTCATTTCTTCAATTGAGTCCCTAATGTCCAAAAAGAATATATATATATATATATATATATATATATATTTTGCATATATCCTTTATGAGCATTCTTTTTAAGAAAAATATTTTATTTTCCATTGTTCTTGATACGAAAAAATAAAATAAAATAAATAAATCAGCATACAAAGCTAGTGCTACATAATGGTATGCTTTTTATAAGGACCTTACATGGCCATTTTTGGTGGTTGA
Organism: Liquidambar formosana; assembly: GCA_039720395.1. Classification (NCBI taxonomy): domain Eukaryota; kingdom Viridiplantae; phylum Streptophyta; class Magnoliopsida; order Saxifragales; family Altingiaceae; genus Liquidambar; species Liquidambar formosana. The sequence goes on along the minus strand of CM077821.1, from coordinate 33,550,317 downwards.
GGACTTAAAAGGAGGACTATTTAAGGTTATACTTATGCTTTAAGCTTCTTTTTCTCTCTTCTAAAAAAATAAAAAATATATTTACAAAATTACAGATTGTATGGTTAAGGACAGGTGAGCACACAAAAAAAATTTCATAAAAATAAAATAAAATGGCATCCTTAAAGACTCATTAATTATTAATTTAAGATTTCGAAAGCTTGCTTAAGAAGATGCCTAAAGCATGTGGCTTGTTCCAGCTATGTAAATTAAAGCATGCGAGAAAACAATGTGAAACCACTTAAGAGGAGGAAAAACGAATTTCCCCTAGATTATTCAAAACAATGTGTTCCATTAGGTGTAGGTTTGCTACCCTTAAGGATACTGGCCCAAAAAAACAACCCCAAAAAAAGAGAAGACTTTTTGTGATACTTCTTAATAGGATTTCCACCACACCAACTAAGAAATAAATTATGAGAATGCCTTTAAAATAATGGACATATTTTTTAATCGAAACCCTAAAGAAAAAGGAAGTGGGTATTTTTCACAAATCGAAAAATTAATCACACCTTAAAATATATGCACTTGATTAGTAGTTGAGGTGTGGACTTATATGCTATATACCCCATTGAGAGGTTTAAGCTTGAAATTGATTCACACTTTGAAACGAATCAATTCGTGAATCCTTGCAAATCGATCCAAATTAGTTGGTAATAATGTGGATCGGATTCTGATATTGTACCATTAGCATTATTGAATGTGGGTGGTAGTGGTCGATGGATCATCCTATTTTTAAAATACCCCCAATGAGATCAAGATCTTAGTACACTTTTCTTGTTTTTCCCCTTTTTCAGTTAGGCCATACTGAATTATGTCTTATGCGGAATATATGCGCTTGTTAGGGAGGCGAGTTTTGAAAAATGAGATTTAACAGTAATTATTGAATGATCTCAAGTGTCTTTCCTAGGAAAAGGGGAAAAATGTGAAGGTGGTGTTTCATTAGAAATGTAACTTCAATGTGATGATTCTTTTTCAGCACATAAAATGGCCTTTATTTCTTCTTTCCCAAAAGGAAGAAAAGTCTCAAGATGGCCCTCCCATATTTTTTATTTTTTATTTTTTAAAGAAAAAGAGCATAAAGCATCAGAGAGGAATCCATCATCCAACTAGAGCTAATGAGTAATGAGAGATGAGTAATCGAAACTTTTGACCTGATTAATCCTCGAATACAGATAAGCTCATCCTCCATTCCAAATGGATTAATTCTCAGGAAAACAGCTACCAGTTGGCCCCATGGAGAGGTCGAAGTTGAGACCTTCTATTTATCGGGGCATAGGCCCTAAAAATGGCTAGCTTACAATTTAAGCTATCTAAACTTTTGACCTAATTAATCCCCAAACACAGATAAGATCATCGTCTATTCCAAATAATCTAAAACTCAAGAAAACGGCTAGTGGCTAACTCTGTGGAGAGGTCGGAGTTGGGACCTTCTAATTCCATGGCACAGGCACTAAAACTAACTATTCCGTTTTTCCATAAGGTTTGAAGCTGGTGGTACATATATACTAGGCCAATTAAAAGTAGTTTTAGAGGATTACTTAAAATGGAGCCATTTATATTCAAGGGAAGCTAAATCTATTTAATGGGGATTACATAGAATTTGAAATCAGTTCATTTTGTTATGAATGGCATTTAAATGAGTCAATTTGTTTTTCTCAACAGTGTTCATATAAATGGCAATCGGGGATCCCTTTCATATGTGACTTCATTAATTTGGCATTCCAACATGAGCCTTGTGCAATCCCCCCCTCAAAGTGAGAGAGAGGGGGAGTACAAGAAGCTCATGGAGGAGTGCCAATATCATTTCCCTTCTTATTATTGTATCTTATTTGTGATTATAGCTTGATATTACGTCACCAACTCATGCATTCAAATGTTTCCCAATAAAAATAATTTTGATGTAGACATCATGAAAGCTATTTGCAGTATAAGCTATCTATTCAAGCCATTTTCGTGGATTGGTTGCTGGGGCACTCTAGTGTTTCTGCATACGACATGAAAAGGGTTCCTTTTTCTAAATTTGACTTTTTTCCCCATTTTTTCCCTTCTCCCCCCAACTTTCACCAGGAAAAAAAAAAAAAAAGGGAAGACGGTCCTATTAGGTTGGCAATGTTTTGTTGGTAGAAATCTTGTTGCGAGATTTGCCACTTTCAAGGGTCAAGATTTTGATACTATATCACACTCTTGTTTGCTAGTTTATGTTCTTTTAAAATGGTCAGGTAAGTTCATATTATTAAAGCTTTTTTTGTGTGCGATTAGAGCTAAAAGTTGCCTATAATTTATGAGGAAATGTATAAATTAAGTTACAAAACCATGGGTTTTATACTTATATTTTGTGGTCTATATGAATCGTGCGTGGAAGTTCGATCGTTTGGATGCGTGTAGTGGGATCAATAAGGTTGGAGTTGCGAAAGTGCTATATATATGTGTCAATTTTTGTGTATAATTGTTTCCAGACTTGTGTGTTTGGCAAACTAAATACTCTATTTGAGAATTTTAAAAATTGGTTTTTAAATCCAAGTTACGGTTTGTTTGGGGAAAAAAAAATTGCATTTATATCTTGTTTTCCACATAATATAATATTGAACAAATTTACATTAAACAATGGTAAAATCAAAACCAATGAAACTCATCTTTAAGTGGTTAGTGTTTTTATTTTCCTTTTTCCAAATTGCCCCAAAATGGACCTCACTTCTCTTAATCATTGAAGACTACCTTCATATAAATTCCTTGGTCAAGGCAAGCTATGGATTCATTTGGTACACCAAGCATTTCTCCTTCCAAATAACCCATAAAACACAAGGACCATACATAATTACCTAAGGTCATGTTTGCTTGAATGAATAGAAAAGATGAGAATGAAATCTACTTCCATGCCTAAAGTAGGTTTGAATGGACTTTATGAACAACTAAAAATACATAGCATATTTCTTATGGCTGTTTGATTCCATTTATGTTTAGTTACTTCATCCAAATAACCCGTTTTGAAATGAATTGGAACATGATTCCATTTCCATCTCCAATTTCGAGCAAACAAATAGTGCTTACTAGTTATCATATATACATTTTGAGTTACTATCAAAGATGATTTGGAGATGTCCAACCTAGCTCAAAGTTTATGCGTACGTCTAATGGTCTGGTTGGTTTTCAAAACGCAAAAAATAACCCTTTCGCTTGACATCCCGATGATCCATCACCTCCAAGAACTTCAAGACTAAACATGCGATGTGGTCTACATCAATTTCTCATTCCAAAGAACCCATAAAACATAAGGACCATACATAATTACCTAAGGTCATGTTTGATTGACTGGAATAGAAAACAATCAAATATCTCTCGCAATATGATCGCATATGACACAAAGATTCTATCTGATTTACCTAACAATAGGGACACATTCGAGGATGCAGACAATAAATCAACAAACCAAATTTATAATACTTGACCACTGAGCTCAATGTATAAAATTTATATATAACAACCTAATAAAAAGAGTCCAACCACCAAGTTGGAGACAAAAACTCCAATAGGGGTGGCTTGTGGCAAGTCAACCAATAAGCTCTTTGGAGGGATGTGAGGATAATAATATGAAGTGGAAGTGGGAAAGAGACCAGGCCATGAGAAAGAAACCACAGAGATATTGGTAATATAAACATGGCTGTCTCCAAAACCACCGCCCCTCTTGACATTAAATCATTAAATAAAATAAGTCAAAGCTGGAGTATTAGAAGATAATTTGTATAAAAAAATAAAAAATAAAAGAACTGATGGGTGACGAAAATTAAAGTTTCTGATGGAGTGGGCGCATCAAAGTATTGAAACTGTGGCCACACCACACAAAACGGGGACGATAAACAAGTTTATGAATGGGTGGGACTATTTCCACACCCTGTTTTACTAAATCCACATCCCTCATCTTTTTTTTTTCACGTTTTTTTTTTTTTTTTGTTTTTTTTTTTTACTAGTGGAGGGGTGTGGATTTGGTATAAAATGGTTTGGAAATAGGCCCATCCTGGTTAGTTAGATTAGAAGGCCTACTTAGAATTTGTCAGGTATTTCAAGGCTTTGATTAACCCCCTTTCTATCACATCCCATAAATAAGGCCTACCATACTAAAATCAATACCTATTGTTTTAGAGATTGAAACTACCATAATCCTGTGATTCCAACCCCACCACGACCCCCCCCCCCCCAAAAAAAAAAAAAAAAAACAAAAAAAAACCAAACACCCAACAAAGAAGAAGATTTGGGATCTTTTGCTAATTTTATGACAAAATACTATTAATTTCTTGGACAATAATTGATTGATTTTGGATTATAATTCCCTTGTTAAGCAAAAATAGTTCAGAATTCATCAATATATACTAACACTGTGCAGTTGGAGATAATAATAACAATAAAAAAATGTACAAATACACATGTACACATAAAAAAGGTCCCTTGTTAAGTTGGAAAACTACCTTTACAAGTGATCACTGTATTAGGTTGCCTACTGACCTAAGGCTTGGGCTAACATGCCTTTGTGCATGGGTTTGAGTCCTTTGAATCACCAATTGTGAGATGATGTGCCCATCTCCCTATTGGTAGCCCAAAACCATCAGTGATTGCTCTTCCTCTCATAACTTCCTTTTTTATGTTAATTAACCACCCCCCCCCCCCCAAAAAAAAAAAAAAAAAAAAAAAAAACCCCCACCAAAAAGAAAAAAGAAAAAAGGCACTACATTTACTAGTGAAGCAATAGGAAATCGACCCCTTGTTATGAAATGTAAGTCAAATGCAACCAGTGCATATGGTGTGTCTAGCCTAATCTTTTTGAGATGTTGATGTAGTGCGATCAAAGCCACCGTACCACCATTACCTAAACTTAGCCGAATATCTTCTTTGGTCCCCTTCAAGTTCAATCACTCACCATCAAATTTCATCTCGGTTCTGCATTAGGGGTAGGGCCCATCCTTAAAAAAATGGCGGGTAAAGAATATATTGGAGAGAATATAATGCAGATTTTACTGGACAATATATTAGGAACAATATTTTTGCTTCTCCTAGTACTCAGTGGGGGGTCACTGGGGCCTAAGGATCCAAAAATAATAAAAACAAACTTAAGGGCTTGGGCACTATTTGTGTACTTGGGTAGGTGTTGGAGTGCCAAAAACACAAGCATTTAGTGGTTGCAGTTGCATGTATCTACAATGCACACAGAATCATTGTTACTTTTTAATTAAGATTTAAGATTACATAATTAATCTTAATATCTTATAAACACATAAAATAATACACACTTCCACACAAGAAAGACAATGGAATGGCATAATGAGTGTCACATGCATCACTTTTGATGAGAGAGAAGTATTTTTGAGTGGGCACTTGAGTGTTGATTTGTTGTATTTAATCTAATCCCCTTCCCTTCTCCATTGGAACAAGAATGGAGTAAAGAAATGGTGGACATCCCTTTTAATAACAACAATAATAACCTCTCAATATGAGAGAGAGAGAGGAAGTTTCCCTTTTTTGACTTCTTCAAAGTCACACTCTCTTCCCCCCAAATTTGGCAGATAACCTGCCCATAAAATACTACTATTTATGTAGACCTAAAATTAAGCTTCTTTATGTGAGTTCGACCACCGACCGTCCCTCTCTCTTTACACCTAATTTCCAACGACTTTATTGGATTTTTTTTTTCTTTTTTTTTTATTTTAATATTCCAATGATTTTATTTGGTGTTGAATATTTGTACCGTATGATCAGTGCCCATGCCTCTTTTATTGAGCCCCACTTTTCTTTGCTTTTGTATTACTCTCACCATCACATTGACTAATATTGCTAATAGGGTGACCATAATTTATTCACTTTTCTGTTGGTGTCCCATCCTAATCCTAGGTCTAAAGAATCTTCACACAAGTGGGCCAAAAGCACTATTTTTGGGGGATATGACTTTACTCTTCTTGGTGATTAAGCCTCTAATTAGGACTTGGGACTCCTCTGCAATATCCTTGGGGCGCATAATGAGGGTATCAATCCAGTTATTACACTTTGTGGTCCTTAATAGTGTGCTCTGTGGTCCTTAATTGTGTGCTCCTTACTTCATCTACACTTCATGTGATATTATCTCTCTCTTCATCTACACTTCATGTGATATTCTCTCTCTCAAAAACACTCCTATATATAATGGGGAGGTTGGAAGGCTTGATTCTTTGAAGTCTACCGATAGAGAGAATGCTTGGATACCTCCTTTTTTTTCTTCTTTTTTTTCCTTGAATAATCCTCTAAACATTGGTGGTGGTATTCACTCTACATTGATTAACATAAATCTAGCAAACATCCTATGGGTGATTCGTCCCAAGAGGAAGTGGGAAGTCAAAATCATGACATTCTACTTGTGAGAGTATAAATTTCAAGAAATCACTAGTGAACTCTTAGGAGTCGTTTACATACCATTAAGACAAAAGGCCACCAGCTTAGTGGATATTAAGAATGTTTCATGGGATTTTTCTTTTCTTAAAATTTTTTTTTCGATCAAATGGTAAAACTTTCTTTATTTTATTTTTTTATCAGAGGGTAAAAAGGTTTTCTATTTGGTTTAATTTTAGGTTTTCAATCTACAAGACTATTATATTAGGGGTCACTTGGTCAGTAAGTGACCCTTTATACTTGTTTTTATTAAGAGAAGCTTTTTCCTTGCCTATGGACGTGTACACAAGTCCTATTTCCTTAATTGCAATATTTTTTTATTTATTTTTTAAGTGGTGCCATTCTTCATGGAATCCTTTTGAATTTTCCATTTACTTACAAAAATTCTGGTTCTTAAAGCAACTAGTATTTTCCTTTTCTTTGTTTTCCTTGGAAATGCCACTGACTCCAATATCGTCTTATGGCAACTATGATTTAATAGAAATCATTCCGCCAAGCTTGATGAGTGCCTTTTGGGTAGGGGTGGCAATTTGCATTGGCAAGTTGTGTTGTGTCCTTTTTGCTATACACATAAATACTCACACATACAACACAAATGAGGAAGCCCCCTAAAACAGGATTGCACCGTGTCACTTTGAATCAGAGGTGTTCATAGATACGAGTTAACCTAAACACAATTTGTTTTTTAATTATATTCTAGATTATTAAAAAGGTCACACAATATGCCATATGTAACTTTTTTTTTTTTTTTTTTTTTAAATTACAATCAATAGAACCTACCCTTATCTTTAAATCTCCCTTAATACTAATAAATGGGTATCAATGCTTCTCCATACGTTTGAAGCCGAGATCACTCATTACACAGTTAACAAGTGATGTAAATACCACTAGGCTACCATACCATCGGCTGTTTAATAATCAAGTCTTAGCGATTCATATTTGGGTTAATAATCAATAGAACCTACCCTTATCTTTAAATCTCCCTTAATACCAACAAATGGATATCAATGCTTCTCCATACGCTTGAACCCGAGATCACTCATTACACAGTTAACAAGTGATGCAAATACCACTAGGCTACCATACCATCAGCTGTTTAATAATCAAGTCTTAGCGATTCATATTTGGGTTAATGCGTATATGACTCAAATTAACCAATTTACGTATTTAAAATTATATTTGAACAAAAAAAAAAAAAATCATTCATTATGCATATATATGCTATATGTTATCATATGCATCAAATATCAAATAATAGAAATTATATATATATATATACACACACACAAACACACCCACCCACACACATATATCCATATATACATACATATATGTAGATAATCAAGATTAGATTGATACAATTTTTTACTGTCGGATTATAATTATGTCAACACAATATACCGAGTTGACACAATTATAATCTAAACACGATTAAGGCCAAATCTACTAATTTGGCATTGCGCTTGAGTTGTGCTCATGAGTCAACTCAAGCTTTGCCACCTTACTTATGACAAATTATATTTCCATTACCTTAGGGCATTGTAAGACACCTATTGTCAATTGAATAAAAATTAACAATAGAATTCTTCATCAAGTTGAACTATACAAAATAGTAGTCAATTGAATCAGTTAGATCTCACTAACCAGCAAGAGAATCAAATCGCATGGGGATCTACACTTTTATTCTTTAATTATATAAGATAATACCAACTATTGAGGTTAATTTCATGGATTTGTTACCAATCAGACGGTTGAGATCAATCTATATATGGGATGGCCCTAATAATTGAAGGGAAAATGACAAAATGGGGGTAAAAAAAAAAAAACAGTAATCTCAAAAAAAGGGTTAAAACTCGCCTAATTTATTCTTAATGGTGATAATAAACTTTATTTCTCAAAAGAGGGGATTTATCATTTACCATTCCAAAATATCCATTTGTCATTTTACTCGAATTTTTGCTTTTCTTTTGATTCACCGTCCAATGAAGCGATTATCTTCACCATTCCATAAATAAGGTTCTATCATTTGCTACTTCAATTTATTTTTCCCATTACAAATATAACATTTCGGATAGATTTATTTTTGAGTAATTAATTGTGTTTGCTAGATCAATTTTTTAATGTTTTCTAAACCTTTTATCTTATACTATTTGGATTGTAGCCATTACTACGTCGTGTATCTACTATATTTTGCACATATTGTGTGGAACAAAAGACTATCCCACTCATAGGGCAATAATAGATTATGCTACATATTTGAGATTGACATACAATATGTATGTGAGTGGTTTGTCAAGACTTAAGAGGAAGGAGGAGATAAAAAATAGTAAAATCAATGATAGTGATTTCTTATTTTGATACCCTAAAAAAAAAAAAAAAAAAAAAAAAATTGATAGTGATTGATGGAGGAGAAGGGGTGTTATTGGACAATTATTCCGAAATACCCTTATTTGAGAATTAAAATTTATTATTGACATTCTAAATTTAACCCCTTTTTTTTTGGATTACTTCTAATTTAACCCACATTTTGTCGTTGTCCCATAATTGAATCACCCAAAATGAATGAATGAGTGAAGGCCATTATGAAGGACGTAAATTGTGACCTGTGAGCACCTTAGATAGTCTAACTCTGACAAAACTTTCTTCATGACTCTTTTCACCTACTTCCAAAATTTTTTCTTACCAACGTCCGTACCCCATGTTAAAAAGAATTGTTGGGGGAGTTAGTGTCTTCTGTTACATCACTGTGGGGGTGGGATCCTAACCTTTTCAACCAGCGTGCCCCACCTTACTACACAAGGCATGCATGTTTCCCTCTTGGGACTTTCTTAGTTTGTTATATTGTGGCCCCATATTTTTTTTTAGAAGAAATGCACTTGTAGAAGAAACGCCATATATTGGAAAATTTACATCATGAATGAATCCTTGAATTGCACGCCAACATTTTCTCATTTCACTTCATTACATAGACTTGATACCAGACTATTACCCAACCGAGCAACACTCGAACCAACAGAGCATGACTCTTAATAACTTTCACGCCAACCATTCTGTGGAAGTTCTTATTATGATTCAAAAAAAAAATTTCCCTTCTTTAAAAGATGAAAAATGTTATTCAAATTACCTATAATGGGATTTAGCTAATCAAACATGTCCATCTAACGTTTTGGTTCAATTCCAAGAAGTGGATTGATATGCGGTTATTGAGACTTACCCTTCAAGAAAGGTAAAGTTTTGGGTTCAAATTCTCAAGTCCTTTTAGAACCGGCTACCAATAGAATTTTCTTGAGCATTAGCTAATGAAAAGGGATGTTGGCCTCATCCATACCTAGGATTTAGAGGGAGTGAAGTTTTGAAATCATGCATTGTTGGATTCGCTCCCAATAGCCTATTGGCACCCTTAAAGAAGTCCCCAAAAAAAATTAAAAAAACACACTCATTATCTATTTATTTAATTATTGAACAAGCAAACATAAAAGATTTTGGATAGCTTACAATTCTTTAGCTGTATTTGAAGGTGTTATATATCTATACTATTATTAAAGGGTTGGAGTTGGGAGCAGTTGGTCTCTCACTTCTTTATCTATGCTTTTTTCCCTCTAAAACCTTAAATTACCATTATATATATATATATATATATACACACACTACCTATAAAAGGTTGAATGTCAAAAAAACTTTTGATTGACTAATATACTCTTATTTTATATTTTAAATACATCACTATCCGTATACACGGTACATTGAATAGGAATATAAAATATAAAGTACATAAAAATGAAATAAGAATATAAAACACATAAATATAAGAATTCAAAGTATACTATAATTCGTATACTTTAATTCGTAAAACTACATAAATAAGATATCAAATTCGTATAAAACTATAAACCTTAACATATATCATCTACATGATTCTGAATTTTATTTTCTGTATTAACAGCATCTTCTACCTTATTTGGTAAGTGTTTCTCTACAAAATGCGATAACTTTTTCTCAGAAAAAAAAAAACAAAACAAAACAAAACAAAACAAAAAATCACGTGCAATGCACGTGTGCACCAACTAGTCACTATTAAAAGGGGTAAAGTAATAATATCATCTATATTTAAATTCAAATCCATTGATATCCACTAACCTACTATCTTATAATTCTCTCTGTGAAATTATTAGGGAAAATGACAAAACAGTAGGTTAAAATAAAAGTAATTTTTAAAAGAGGGTTAAAACTTCCTATTCCTTTCAAAATGGTAATAATGAATTTTAATTCAAAAAATAAAAAAGAGAAGCTTTAGGGTCAAATGTCTATTATACCATTTTAGTAATTTTTTTTATTTTTTTTACGTCACTCAATTCCTATTAAACTGTTCTCCACTACTTCTCCTTTCTCCTTATTAAATAAAATTTTACCAATATTTTCCCTCTGTGTTGAGAAAGAGAAAAATAAGTGGTTCTCCATTTTTATTTTTATCGTTGCTTATAGAATAGCATGATTGAAATTTAATTCACTTATCTATGCACAGTCGTCTTTCTCCTAAAATAAAGTATGTAATAATGGCCGCCAACATCATATGAAGAAGGTTACCAGTACTATATGAAAGCCGAAGACCAAACATGAACCCTATCATGATAGAATCACTAAAAAAGTGTTTTACTTGTAGAGGACTGGAAACTATCATTTGCAAGGATGCCCTCCCACCACTAGAAAAAAATTAAACATATAAATTTTTCCAAATCCAAGTGTGTAGATTATTATTATTTTAGTTGGAAAAAATATATATAGATTGGTCTTTTTGAATTATGTTTCGAAACTTTTAAATTAGGAGAGAAGGGATGGGTCTAATATGAAAAGGGCACTTATGTGAGATTAAAACAGGGGAAAAAAAAATGGGAAAAATGGTTATTATAAAATGGTTGATAGTAAATCCCCTTTTTTGGGTATTAAAGTTCATTATTACCATTTCCAATAGAATAAGAGAGTTTTGACTCTTTATTTGGAATTATTTTTATTTTGATCCACCATTTGGTCACTCTTCCAAATTATTAGAATGTTGTGCATGCACATGCATCGCAATTCCCATAAAATGGCTATTACTATACCCAATAAGATTAATCATCTTTGTTGTTTCTATTTAAATTAGTCTTGGTCTCTCATCGTCATAACTATACTATAGCTATTCCTAATAAGATTCCGAAGCACTATTAATATTACTTTACTATTGAAAAATTAAAGAAAATATAATAGTAATCTATACTACTATATTAAGCCAAATCTAACTCTTGTTGTTTGATTACGAAAATACGAAATAGTCATTTCTTTTATCCTTATTGCATAATAACGAGGGTAATCAAGTCTATTTTAATAAACACAGTTAATGTTGCGATCCACTTCCACTTCTATCTCCTTTTAACTTCCACTACCTCTCTCTCCCACGTTTCTTTGGATCTCCACAAAATCCTCACTTTCTCTCCCTCTCACCCATGCACCACGTTTCCCACATTTTCTCCTATTTTATCTCCAAGAGGATAGGATTTCTCTCCCCTCCCATGTTTCCTTTACTTAAAGTGATTGAAATTTGAAACATATTTTTTAAAATAGATTCTTAAAAAAAAAAAAAAAAAAATATCAATTATTAATTTGATAATTGTATTATTTTTTATTTAAAAAATGAGAGTCTAATTGTGAATCACATTGCATAGGTATCGTGTGTGCCCTGATGACTAGTATATTATTAATTTGAACTTAAATCCACTAACCCACTACTCCACTAACCTAAATTATTTTCAAAGCACCTCTATAACTATACTCTATTTGGAGTAAAATTTCAAAGCACCTTTATACTTTATAGTTGAAAAATTAAAGTTAAGTGTACAAAATATTAAGGGGATGCTATTGTCAGCATAAAAATTTCTTTGCACCCCCTACTTAGTTCACACTTCTAAAAGTTTTATGAAAAAGATAAAAGTTTACATGAAACTAGCTAGATTATATACTAAAAAACATCATTCTAAACAACTTTGTTGAATAAAGTTTTTCCAAAATCTATCGTTTAAGTGAAACTTTTAGCCATTTTTTCATGTAAAATTCTGTAAAAATTAAACGGAGATTATGAATGAGCAAAAGATTTAATTAAATGACTATTTTTAGAAAAAAAAACTTTATTTTAAAAATTTATTCAAAATGATATGTTCTAGTGAATAACGCAATTAGTTTTTATGAAAATTTTATATATTTTTCATAAAACTTTTAAAAATGTAACTAAGTGAGAGTACAAAAGAATTTTTATTGTGCCAATAGCTTGTCTCAAATATTAATCTAAACTATTATAGAATGGGAAGAAGAGTATTGGTGTTCTCACAATTCTATTTCAGAAAACCGATTATTTTTACATTACTTAATGGTGATTGTGGTAAAGTAAATTTAGAAATTATAGATATTGCCAACTTATCTTCATTTTTCTCCCATGAAAATCACTAACCATTTTTTATAATAATTATTTTAAACTACCAAATAAATAACTTGAAAATAAAAATTTTGAACAAGTGGGGTAAAGTGCATGCGTACAGCACATGCCACCCCTTTAGTATTATTTATCAATACTACCTATACAAGTCTATATCTTAAAAAACCTTTTGATTAACCATTACACCCTTATTTTAAATTATAACTACTTATTTACCCTCATATTTAAACAATTAAGAATGTTTATTTTCCAACAAAAAAGAAGGAGAAAATTAAAAAAAAATAATGACGTCTGCTTCGTGAATTCTACACGGCCTCCCCTACTATTCATGTCTCTTAACCAACTTTTTATTCCTACCATGACTCATAGCCATGAAAGGAATGTTGACCTATTATATTGAGTGTCCATTCATGTATCTTCTATTATTTAAATATTTGCCCATATCTAGTTTAAACTTAAATATACTAATCCACTATCTAAATTCTCTTCAAGAATAATTAGGGTGTTGTATATATACACATACATTACATGTGTAACCTTTATTAGTGACCCAAGTTATTTTTTTAATTGCTACTTTTTTTCTTTTTTTTTTTTTGTAAATAAATTTAACAAATGATTTCACATTTGAATGAGAAATATAAAAAATAAATGTCATCCCACCCATTAACTATCAAGTGAGTGGGAAAAGGTAGGTAGTTACATGAATTTGAGTGGTAAGGGAGATGGACAGTGATGATATGTGAGAAATAATGAGAATTCAAATTTAAAGAAATTCTAATTTGGTTTGAAATTCTAATTTAAATTAATTTGTTGGACTAATACTTAAGTGTTATGTCATTTTAAAAGTAGGGTTAACGTAAATGAAATAAGAGAATGAATAAGAGAAAAGAGTAGGAAAGGACTTCAGAGGCTTGCCACATCATGTATGGATGGATGTAAATGATCAAGTAGTATGCTACTTAAGATTGGTTCATTTATCTTAAGAGTGGTTGGAACGAGTCTTTTTATCAAGCTAATCTCAATTAATGAAATTATTGAGCTAAGTAACATTCTACTCAAATTTGAATCAATAAACTAAAAAATTTAATTAAAAAATAATGTTTGAATTCGAGTAATTTATCTTACCATCTAACTTTTATTAAACAAATCTCTAACCAAATCTAAATAACTCGACGGTTTTTATAAGACCCTGCCACATGGCCACACCAAAGTATTGGGTTTCATATTATTTAAAAATAAAAATAAATTATAATGACATTTTTTGTAAATATATAAAAATGTAATGTCCCATTTATGTGAGGGCACTGGTAGTGTCCCAGGAGTGGACAAATGCCCGTGGGTAAAGGGAAAACAGAGCCCCCGAAGAAGACTTGCAGAGAAACAGTACGATAAGCGTGGAAAGAGAGAAAGATATCCACATTTATTTCTTTTCCACATTTTCCATTTTCCATTTTTTTTAAATTAATAATATAAATATAAATATATATATATATATATATATATATAGACACACACATAGTATACTATAATTCGACTGAAAAAGACCTGCAACTTGAAAGAATTTACAGCAGCCAGCTGCCACCACCCAACTAGTCTCTGTTTCAGATCTCACCGACTTTACTGCCCTTTCCCCTTCTTTTTCCAAGCTCGGAAGGAAAAGAGATTTTTTTTTTTTTGAAAGGCTCCAAAGGCGTGATTAAAGTTGCTGAGAAAACCCCTAAACACAGCTTATTAAATTTTAATTAAACTCCCCCATACAGTAATAGTACTCTGACTCTCTCTCAAATCTCAGTATCAAAAAACCTCTCTCTATATTTAGTGGAAGGTGATAGCTGGAAGAACCTGAAACCCCTTTTTTTCTTTTTCAATAATTAACCCAAAAAAACAGTAAACTTCGCTGTCATTTTGGATTAAAGAATGGGATTTTGGAGGAATCCCCAGATTGGCGACGATTTTCTGACCAATTAGTGGAACCGTACTTCCATTTTCCAACTCTCTCTCTCTCTCTCTCTCTCTCTCTCTATATATATATATATATATATAGTGAAATGGGTTCTACATGATGGAAGGGGTTTGGGACTAAAAAGGTGGAGAAATTGATGAAAAGGGGAGCTGTGTGAATTCTCTGACAAAATGGCGGGATTTGAATTTGGGGGTTTTTTTTTTTAATATTTATTATAAAAAGTTCACTAGAATGTTGGAAAGGTTTGGAGCTCTGAGCTGCTTGCTTAGGACAAGAACACAGTAGTTATTTTAGCGGAATCCGCTAAATCTAGCGGCGTTTCTCTGACAAAACCGCGGAGGTTCTGTTCACAGCTTCACACCTCTGTTTTTTTTGTTTTTTGATTTAATTAACCATCCAATTATCAAATCTGTCTCTTGGGTCAACATTCAAACTCCATATAAAATTACGTATAGTGCTTCTGGAGGGACTGTTTGGTTGTTGGTAGATTAACGTGTTTTTTTCTCTACTTTTACTACAGTGGGAGGGAAGAACGCCGGATTTAACGGAGAGAGAGAGAAAGAGAGACAGAGAGAGGTATGGTTTGAACATGAGATTTTCTTCAACAGGCATTTACTATGATTTTCACTTGCAGGAGAAGCCAGAGCTGCAGAATTGAAATCAACTCTTCTTTTTAATATAAATAAAAATAATACTGTATCATATACATGTATAAACATATATAGTAGTATTTTACTATTTTTTGCTTTTTCCACTTGGAATCTGTTCTAGTCAAAAACCCATTCTCAAGTTTTCACACAGTGTTTCCTGTCGGGTCTCTCTCTCTCTCTCTCTAGGCTCTGCTCATCTCAGCATCTGTCACTTTCGTGTTTTTTACAGAACAAGCAAACTGTGAGAGGAAACCCACCACACCAACCGTAAAAGAGGAGAGAGAAGAAACCCAACAGTTTTTCCCCCCCACTCTCAATAAGAGGTGTTGAAGAACAGGAAAAAACCAACAAAGAGATAAAAAGAAAAAGTGTGCGAGAAAAACAGAGCTCAAAGGACGTATAGAGAGAGAGAGAGAGAGAGAGAGAGAGAGAGAGAGAGAGAGATAATAAAGAAAGAAAGGTGTGTGTGTTCGTTTTATAAAGTTGGGGAATTTTGCAATGTCACAAGATTCTCAGGAGATAAAGACGATTGAGCAGTGGAGATGGTCCGAAATGCAGGGTCTTGAACTCGTGTCATCCCATACAACACAAGGATTTAAAAGCGAACTCGCAACATCACCAACGACGCCAACCACAACAACACTCCAAACTAATTGTGATTCAAATATACTCGTAGTAGCTCAAGACGTTGTAGACAACAGAGAAATGGAGACTTCTGAACCGAAGAAAGACGGTGGTGGTGGAGAGAAGCCTGGGGTTGCTCCTCCCTCAACTGGGTGTTTTGAGCTTTTCAGATTTGCTGATGGGTTAGATTACATCTTGATGGCAATTGGGTCTGTTGGAGCAATCGTCCATGGTTGCTCTTTGCCCATTTTTCTTCGCTTCTTCGCCGATCTTGTGAACTCTTTCGGGGCGAATGCGAACAATATCGATAAGATGATGCAGGAAGTTTTAAAGGTAATGTATTTCATGATTGAATTTCAAGTGTGATTACGCGAGGAAGCGGAGTTAAAACAAACCGTGTGTTTGTGTGAATTTTTGCAGTATGCATTATACTTTCTTGTTGTGGGTGCTGCAATTTGGGCATCTTCATGGGCAGGTGAGTCCTCTCTGCAACTTGATTTCTCTCTTTATAGGTATTTGTCAATAGGGTCTTGAATTTGTTACACACACACACACACACACACACACACACACACACACATATATATGTATATATGCATAGTTTTGTCTACTGTAATTGGAAGAGCTTGAATCGGTTGCAGAGATATCATGTTGGATGTGGACCGGAGAGCGGCAGTCGACGAAAATGAGGATCAAGTACCTAGAAGCGGCCTTGAACCAGGACATTCAGTACTTCGATACAGACGTTCGAACATCCGACGTTGTTTTCGCCATTAACACGGATGCAGTGATGGTCCAGGACGCCATTAGCGAGAAGGTGAAGCAAAAACCCATGTCTGTTTTCAACGTTTCGTGCTTGATTTGTTTCCTAATCAGGCTTTGAATGCACTGTGTATTTCGTTTATTTCTGCAGTTGGGTAATTTCATTCACTATATGGCGACCTTTGTGTCTGGATTTGTGGTGGGTTTCACTGCTGTGTGGCAATTAGCTCTAGTCACTCTTGCTGTTGTTCCTCTCATAGCTGTCATTGGAGCCATCCACACCACCACATTAGCCAAGCTCTCTGGCAAGAGCCAGGAAGCTCTTTCACAAGCAGGAAACATTGCAGAACAGGTAGCAGGAATTAAAAAAAATTTCTTCTCCCCTTTTTCAATATCATTTCAGCTTCAAGAAAGCAGAGATTAAAGTTATTTTATGGCCATTTTTCTTTGTTTTTTCCTCTGGGTATTGCTGAATTTGAACCAAATTGCAGACAATAGTTCAAATTCGGACAGTTTTTGCATTTGTCGGAGAATCAAGAGCATTACAAGCCTACTCGTCGGCGTTGAAAGTGGCTCAGAGGATTGGTTACAAGAGCGGATTCGCAAAGGGATTGGGATTGGGCGCAACTTACTTCACTGTTTTCTGCTGTTATGCGCTGCTGCTCTGGTATGGGGGTTACCTAGTTAGGCACCACTACACCAATGGAGGACTTGCCATAGCCACCATGTTCGCCGTTATGATTGGTGGACTGTAAGTAAATATGATGCGGGTGTTCCATTTTAGCACATTTTACCAATTGGGTCTCCTTTCCCTGAAAACTCTCCTTAATTGACAGGGCTTTGGGACAGTCCGCACCCAGCATGACCGCATTTGCCAAGGCAAAAGTCGCAGCCGCAAAAATCTTCCGAATCATTGATCATAAACCGGGTATTGATCGAAACAGCGAATCGGGTTTGGAATTAGACTCAATTACAGGGCAAGTAGAGCTGAAAAATGTAGATTTCTCCTACCCATCAAGGCCAGAAGTTCGGATCCTTAACAATTTCTCCTTAAGTGTCCCAGCCGGAAAGACTATAGCTTTGGTTGGAAGCAGTGGCTCTGGTAAGAGCACTGTGGTCTCTCTCATTGAGAGATTCTACGATCCCACCTCAGGTAAACCATACAATAATTTCTTTCTCCTAAATCAAAAGGGTGCTAAGTTCATTTTGAAAATTTTGGTGCTTCATTTCCTTAATCAACGTATTTAATGTGTTTCTGCCATATGAAGTTATTTCTGGGTCACAGTTCGTGGAGTTTATGCGGCGAATTGTGCAACAGAATGAAAATATCTGTTAATGTATAAACCTGTGCAGGACAAGTTCTGCTGGATGGGCATGATATAAAGACATTGAAGCTGAAATGGCTGAGGCAGCAAATTGGGCTTGTGAGCCAAGAGCCTGCCCTGTTTGCTACCACCATTAAAGAAAACATCCTGTTGGGTAGGCCCGACGCAACCCACGTTGAGATCGAAGAGGCTGCCAGAGTTTCCAATGCTCATTCATTTATTATAAAGCTTCCCGAAGGCTACGATACTCAGGTTAGCTAACTTAGGACATCTACATGAAATTATCTGTCACAAAAAATGAGACCATGAAATAGATAATTAAACTGGTTAATCTCAAAATGTCGAATTATATATATTTATCTGACATTGTCTAGTTGAGGAATCCTGAAGAGAACTAAATTAGGTTGTCTGTGTGGCTTACTATTTTTGAATTATAAGATCAGCATTGCTTAGAGGCTGGAGCAATTAAATTGTGGAATTCCTTCTTCTACATTGTTCATTGTACTAGTAACGATATGTACTCCTTTATATGTGTGGGAAAATATAAGTGTCTTTATGGTAGTAGTGGAGTAAGGTGGGTCAATTATGGCATGTGAAGTTATTGATGGATCTTGAACAGAGGAGGCCTTACTCAGTTGGATTCTTTAATAGCTTTATTGTGAGATTTTATTTTATTATAGATTGAGAGGTTTATTTGGTCAACAAACAAACCTAACTTTTTTTAATTCCCAAGTCAATTCATGGGAAGTGTTTGGTCATGCATTTAAAAAAACAGGTAACATGGTCAGTGTCAACAGTGCATGTGCAGAAATAAATAGGGTTTTATTTATTCATGTGGAAACAAACACTAAATGAACTTAAGAGGAGGGGGAAAAACACCAGAAGGGAGATACCTTGTAGAAAACAATAGATGATGAAGAGCAAATGGGGTTCATTAAACGTTACAATAATAAGAACAGCCCTACAAAGATAAACAATTACTTTGAGTTTATATCAGACTCAAAAAAACTATTTTTATTATAATTGTTTTTTATTTTTTGTGCGATTAAGTCAAGTCAAGATGGTGATTTGGGTAATTTTTTTATCAACACCTGTCTAATAATTAGTGCAGGGAAGTTTCTAATTTATAATAATGAAGAAAATTTATTTCTTTAGGAAAAAAATGACTAAGCAGGTAATACTTCAGGGCCTGTTCGGTCTTCTAAATAAAAATAAACAATTATAGTATATTTTACACAGGATTCAAGGTGCAAATCCATTATCTTGAATGGGACTATTTTAAAAGGTTGTGAGTTATCATCATAGTTGATGTTATAGGATAATTTTACAAATTCATGAAATACCACTATTTTGATTTTCCACTCTCATTTGAGACGATGACCATCATTCTCTTGAATTTTCCTATTCAAGATGATGGATTTGTGCCTTCAATACTATGTAAGATATGCTACAAATGTTTAATTCTCATTTGGACGACCAAACTGGCCTAATAGTTATTAATTGAGAGGAATCAATTTAAGAGAGGTGGAGCTGTTCCTTCTAGAGTGTGGTAGACTAAATCAAATGAATAAATAATTAACTTTTGATAAACTTCACAATTTTAACAAGAATACAATATAAAATGATTATTGCTGTATGTTTCGGAGTGGTCTTATGAAAAGAAAATGAGCTTGGAATTTTTCTCTGACTTGTTTTCTACGTTCTCTCAGAAATGAAATGGAGTGTTACGGATTCCATCAGGAAATAACTAGCAAACAGGGCATTATAAAGAAAAAGAAAGCAATGAAAAATGAAATAATTATTTGAAAATGGCAGGTGGGGGAGAGAGGATTGCAGCTCTCAGGAGGGCAGAAACAGAGAATAGCAATAGCAAGGGCAATGCTGAAAAATCCAGCAATCCTGCTGTTAGATGAGGCAACAAGTGCATTGGACTCTGAATCAGAAAAGCTAGTGCAGGAAGCCCTGGACCGGTTCATGATTGGGAGGACAACTCTTGTCATTGCTCACCGCCTCTCCACCATTCGCAAGGCTGACCTCGTGGCGGTCCTCCAGCAGGGGAGTGTCTCTGAAATTGGAAGCCATGATGAGCTCATTGCCAAAGGAGACAATGGTGTCTATGCCAAGCTCATCCGAATGCAGGAAACAGCACATGAAACTGCTCTAAATAATGCTAGAAAGAGTAGTGCAAGGTAACTTCTACTGAGTTTAGAACTCTCCTGTCAATTCTTGAAAATCTATTTTTGAACTTTGAACTTCAATAATATAAGCTGAAAATTTATTTCTTAACGTGATTCTACATTTTTAGGCCTTCTAGTGCCAGGAACTCAGTGAGCTCACCAATAATAGCCCGGAATTCATCCTATGGCCGATCACCATACTCACGCAGGCTATCTGACTTCTCTACTTCTGATTTTAGTCTCTCCCTGGATGCCTCACACCCCAACTACCGGCTTGAAAAGCTTGCCTTCAAGGAGCAAGCCAGTTCATTCTGGCGTCTTGCAAAAATGAACTCTCCTGAATGGGCTTATGCATTATTTGGTTCTATAGGCTCTGTTGTTTGTGGTTCCATTAGTGCCCTCTTCGCATATGTACTAAGTGCTGTCCTCAGTGTCTACTACAATCAAGACCATGCTTACATGAGCAGAGAAATTGGAAAATATTGCTATCTGTTAATCGGAGTTTCATCAGCTGCACTTCTCTTCAACACGCTACAGCATTTCTTCTGGGATGTTGTGGGAGAAAATCTTACGAAACGGGTTAGGGAGAAAATGCTGGCAGCAGTTCTGAAAAATGAAATGGCATGGTTCGATCAGGAGGAGAATGAGAGTGCTAGGGTTGCAGCAAGGCTGGCTCTTGATGCCAACAATGTTAGGTCAGCCATTGGAGACAGGATTTCGGTGATCATGCAGAACTCAGCACTAATGCTAGTTGCCTGCACTGCAGGATTTGTTTTGCAGTGGCGCCTTGCCCTTGTCCTCATAGCAGTCTTCCCCGTTGTTGTTGCAGCCACTGTTTTGCAGGTTTGCATTTCAACTGATTCCTTAAAATTTCAGAGACAATGTTTGGATGTTGGAATCATGCATTAATTTATAGTGAATTCATTGGAAAGCTTGTGGTGAACTGTTAATGACAGTACTGTCAATTTAATTACAATACAGACAAAGTTCAAGGATAAATTTGAGTAGGGAAAAACGATACATGTTAATAAAAGGATGTTTATGTTACCATCATATGATTAATCACTATGTTATAATTGAAAAGATTACTGATATATTCCTACAACTCCAGAAAAATCTGCAAGTTATTGAACCATATGCAACAAAACCAATTTGCATATGCTTCTTAAACTTCACATACATCTTCAAACAATTGGTGAATTTTTTCACCATGCTAGCCCTTTGGACACACCAGAAATAATTCATTGGAAAAATTCGACTAATTCATTGTTTTTTGTTGGATTTTCAATAGAAAATGTTCATGCAAGGTTTCTCAGGAGACTTAGAAGCTGCTCATGCCAAGGCCACACAACTAGCGGCGGAGGCCATAGCCAATGTAAGAACTGTTGCTGCCTTCAATTCAGAGGCAAAAATTGTCGGTCTTTTCTCCCTCAACCTCCAAGCTCCACTGCGCCGCTGCTTTTGGAAGGGGCAGATTGCAGGAAGTGGATTTGGGATAGCCCAGTTCTCACTCTATGCTTCCTACGCTCTTGGTCTTTGGTATGCCTCCTGGCTTGTGAAGCATGGGATCTCCGATTTTTCAAAAACAATTCGAGTTTTTATGGTCCTCATGGTCTCCGCCAACGGTGCAGCTGAGACACTTACCCTGGCTCCTGACTTCATCAAGGGGGGTCGAGCCATGCGGTCAGTGTTTGACCTCCTTGACCGCAAAACTGAAATTGAGCCTGATGATGCAGATGCCACCCCAGTTCCTGACCGCCTTCGTGGCGAAGTGGAATTCAAACATGTGGACTTCTCTTATCCCTCTCGCCCTGATGTACCAATCTTACGTGACCTCACTCTTCGTGCCCGAGCAGGCAAGACTCTTGCCCTTGTGGGTCCTAGTGGGTGTGGTAAGAGCTCACTCATTGCACTTATACAGCGCTTCTATGAGCCAACATCTGGGCGGGTTATGATTGATGGGAAGGACATTCGAAAATACAATCTCAAGTCGTTGCGACAGCACATGGCAATGGTCCCGCAGGAGCCATGCCTCTTTGCTGACACCATCTATGAAAACATTGCTTATGGGCGCGATTCAGCAACTGAAGCTGAGATCATTGAAGCTGCTACTCTGGCCAATGCCCATAAGTTCGTATCTGCATTGCCTGAGGGCTACAAAACGTTTGTTGGAGAAAGGGGAGTTCAATTATCTGGGGGACAGAAGCAGAGAATTGCAATTGCTCGTGCTTTCCTAAGGAAGGCAGAGGTCATGCTGCTTGACGAAGCAACAAGTGCGCTGGATGCTGAATCAGAAAGATGCATCCAGGAGTCTCTTGAGCGTGCTTGCTCAGGAAAGACCACAATTGTAGTGGCACACCGCCTGTCAACCATTAGGAATGCCCATGTTATTGCTGTGATCGATGATGGGAAAGTGGCGGAGCAAGGATCCCATTCTCATCTATTGAAAAACTATCCCGATGGGTGTTATGCACGCATGATACAGTTACAGAGGTTCACACATGGACAAGTAGTGGGAATGGCATCAGGTTCAAGTTCTTCAGCAAAACCGAGAGAAGATGATGAGAGGGAAGGCTAGCCAAATGAAAGATATACCAGTGAAGGAGTATATCCCATATACCCCTAATGCTATTTTTGGGTATTTTGTTTTGTTTTTTGTGTTTCTGGTATAGTATAGTATGTGTATTATCTAATTTTACCATATAAAGTTATTACTTTCATTGATCTTCCCTTCTATTAAAAAATGAAAATGACAAATATTACCTTGAGATTGAAGTTGATAATCTATCTATCTATATCTATATATATATATATATATAGATTGGAAAGAGGCATCCCTCGTGCATATTGTTTGTCACCTCTGCTAAAAAAGGTGGGATAATAACGGGTGTTCGACATTATTGAAATCGAGCAATGTTGAAGCTGGGTCCTACTTCATCTTGCACAGCTTGTGAGCTTGACTTGTAGCGATCCAAAGGGGGACCTTATTTCTATTCAGTTTTATCATGCATGGAATGCGATACATAATAACACTGGTGGGTAACCGGGCGTGCAATTTGATTGATTACAATGGCTATGAAGTATGTTAGAATTCCATCACTTTCTGAGATTGATTGCATTTGGTAATGGGCCTAAATGGCTAAAAATCTGATGGGAACGGCTATTGCAACCCCCCATTCCTATAAGCCCACCCCCTTCTTTAGGTTTTTAAGGTTTTATGCAAAATATAAAAAGTTTTTATGAAAACCGGCCATAATGTCCACTAGAAAACATCATTTTGAATAACTTTGCAGAAGAAAGTTTTTCCAAACTCTATCGTTTAAATATACTTTTTAACCGTTTATAGCCTTTATTTCATTTTTTGCCAAAAAGTCTACCTAAACGATAAATTTTGGAAAAACTTTCTTCTGCAAAGTTGTTCAAAATGATGTTTTCTAGTGGACATAATAACCGGTTTTCATAAAAACTTTTTATATTTTGCATAAAACCTTAAAAACCTAAAGGATGGGGGTGGGCTTATAGGAATGGGGGGTTGCAATAGCCGTTCCCAAATCTGATTGGATATGTTGGGCTCCCAATGATATTATATATCCAGTAATACAGGATGACTGTTAGGTAAGAATGTCCTAATATAGGTTATACTAGTATCTGTGTTGGGGCCATATCCCATGCATTGGAGGATTATGGGATATATGGGGCCAATGTAGATGGTATAATCCCTAATGTATGGTTTTGATATAACTTATATAAGCATGTTTTTACCTGATAGGACTGTAGTAATCTAAACTTATAAAGCCAATGAAATCATGGCCATTCAAAGCCTTATATTGGTATTCATATACACATACAAACATAATATGTGGGCTGTGGATACGTACAAAGGGAGAACAACATAATTGAGATGGGTTCACGTGGTGGTTGCACATGCATATGAATCTCAAAAAAAATTATGACAATTGGAGAGAAATGGGTCAAGAAGAAACAGGACAAGATATAGAGGGGACATACATGTTACACCATCTTTTCCAGTGACTAGCTGTGGTGGAAGGGCATGAGAAAAAAGGAGGGGGATATGTAGTAGGAAAATGACAGGACGATGATGTTGTTGGATCATGGGATGGGATGTTGTCTGTGCAACTGGGCCCTACCTAATCTCTTTGTTGTTAGAATTATAAGGATATTTGAGTAGTGGCCACGGATTGACCTTAGGGGGCTCTTGTTTTGGGGTGCTTGGAGCTTTTCTCTTTTGTTGGGGGTTGTATTGGGGTATGACACACTCTGCTAAGAACTGAAACTATAACTCTACGTTACTTGTCTGCATTGAAATTGGCAAAGACACAACGATAGGAGAAAATGGGGTACCTGAACGTACGGTAACAAATGCTTAGTTCTTTGCTCTAGCTGCAATGGTTGGTTCTCAATAAGTAAATGGGTGCAAAAGGGTTTTCAATTCAAGTGTTTGTATTGAATTTCGTGTAAGAATTTTTGGACTCTATATAGGTCATACTTTGTTTTAATAAAACTCTTGAGTTAATTGTGATGATTTTGTAAAAGTAAGGCCTAGAGATCAATCATTTTTTATTAGTCACAGTGAAGATGTTTTAACTGTTTGATAAGATATAAGTTAATGATATTGATAGAGTTTTAATGAGTGGGGGGTTAGATTCTATGAGTCTTAGCCTAATGCTATGTTTGGATAAGGAATTTCTAGGTGGAATTTGTTTTTGAGATGGAATTTGTAAAATTTTTATTAAGGAACTCATTTATAAAAATTTTACAAATTTCATCTCAAAAACCAAATTCCACCAATAAATTCCTTACCCAAACATAGCATAATAGACTTGTCAGAGGTTGAGTTCTTGTTAAATTTGAAAACTTTGGACTAGTAATCATCACGCAACCGTCTATCCCTCTATAAATATATATATATATATATATTCTATTATGTGTTGGAGAATCTATCATCCAAAAAATAAGAGGGTTGGGTATCACTTCAACCGTTGGATTTTTTATTTTTATTTTTAAATGACCAATAAAAAAAAAGAGGTAGATAAGAACTAACATGGCTTCACTTCTTCATTTTTGGTTCGGATGGCTTCACTTCCAACTCCTCCTAGTATGTTTCTAGTTACTTATGTATTTATTTATGGTCTACCCAATAAACTAACTCTACCAAATAGACAAGCAGTGAAATTGATTCAGAAAAATGATTTAGAGCCTTTTAAATTCCATTTCTAGTTTCAAAGTCTCAATATCTATACCACCTATAAAAAGATGAATGTAAGAAAAACTTTTGATTGACTAATATACCCTTATTTTAATTTTTAAATACACAACTATCTACCCTTCTGCATATATAGGAAATATAGCAATATGGAAACTATAATTCTAAAACACATACCTTAATATATAAAACACAAATAAGAATTCAAAGAAAACCTTAAATCAAATACTCCATTTAATACTATACATATAATCTTAAAGCACGTTGACTTCGTATCTCCTTCTTCCTCTCATTGTCTAGCAAACGAGAATGGCCTGTTAGAGGCACACCTATTTTCCAGCGCAGTCACAAACCAAATATCCACATCATGGAGACAATACCGGATCTCAAGAAACTATTGCGTGAGTGTTTTATACTTTTATCATGTATTTCTTGAAATTTGGTAAGAATTCATATAATGCTGAATTTGTTTGTGGTTGGGGGTGGTTGTTTTCGAGGATGTTGGGTAGACTAGAAAAACCCTTGAATGTGTTTTGATTGTAACATGGAAATTGTTGGAATGGGTCATATATGTATATGATAATTATTATTATTATTTTGCTTGAATTTGGTTGTTGATGGGAAGGGAGGGGGAAAAGAAAAAGGAAAAAAAAACAAAGAAATGAGGAAAAAAAATAAAATGAAAATCTTGATCTCCACTCTCTTTTCAATCTCTAAGTGAACAAAAAAAAAATGTAGATGATGATACCATATAAAAATAAAATTGAGAATTTTTTTTTAGAAAAAGTAAGAAAAACAATATTATGAGGGATCAATTTCACTTATTAAAAAAATAAATTAAATAATATTTAAATGCATCAAAAATATAAAATATAAAAAATAAAAATAAAATAATTATGTTTGTTACTTCCCTTTGGAATGCACGTCTCAAATTGAAGTAGCAAATTGTCACAGCCCACATAAGGTAGCAAAAGACAGATTTGTTACCTTTTTTTTTTTTTTTTTTTTGGCTACCTCCCTCAAAGATGCTCTTGTATCACATATTAAATTATATTATATATATACTACCTATAAAATCTTGTACTTTAGGAACACTTTTGATTGACCATTACATCTTTATTTTAAATTTTAAATTTTAAATATTTATTTGCCTCCCATATTTAACCAATTAAGAATGTTTTATATTTAACCAATTAAGAATGTTTATTTTCTAGCAAAAAAGAAGAAAAAAAGATAACACAATTTATGTTCACTTCATAAATTCTATACAACCTCCACTACTATGCATGTGTTCTAGCTAACTTTTTATTCCTACCATAACTCCTAACAATTGAAGGAATTTTGACCTATTATGTTGAGCGTTTATTCTAATAAGTTAAATTAACACAAAAGTAACAAATAATTAGATTTTCATGTTCAATATATATATAGAATTTATAAATTTTTTTATTTAAATAATATGCATGTGCAACGCACGTGTGCCCATATTTATATAGATATATATATTACCTATAAAAAGTTGAATGTGAGAAAAACTTTTGATTGATTAATATACCCTTATTTTAAATTTTAAATGCACAATTACCCTTCTACATATATAGGAAATATATAAATATAAAACACATACATAAATAGGAATTCTAAAGAAACTATAATTTGTATAAATAAATAAAATCCAGAATTATAAGTTAACTCTATTTCATAGCATATATCATCTATTCATTAACAATGAGATTTTAAATTCTACTTTCTCCATTAACAGTAGCTTCAACCTATTTTAATAGAGCCCTCATCTTCTTTTCTTTTTCGAAATATAGGGTTTTAGGATTTGTTCTAATTACTATAGAAAATACTGTTTTCCATGTGGGTCAAGTACTTCATATATTTCTATAACTTTGGTTCTCTTATCTCTATTCTTATTGAATCCCTACCTACAAGATACCTTGCAAACGCAGTAGGGTTCTATTTTAGTTATGTTAGATATTATTACTTTTGAATATTTTTTTATTTTATTTTTTTGGTGTAAGTTTTTGACAAATCGTGATTCACAAATATTTTATGAGGATACCTTTCTTTTTATTTAATTATTTATTTTTGGAGTTGGTTTGTTTTCTCACATAGAATCTTTTATTAAAATATAATATAATAAAACCGAATGAGGTTCCTAGACTATCAAAAACTGGCATTAAGAAAACCAAATCTTATATGTAACATTATTAAAAATTCTGCCTTATCTGATCAATAGAGCATCATCTCAACAAAGGACAAGCCAGGAAGATTCTCATGTTTTAGTAAGCACATTTTTCATTGAGAAAATTTTAAAAATAATTATATTTATCATAATTTCATTTAATTTTTTATTTTATAAAAAAAACCCAACTTCCCCACTCATAGAATAATATTTTCAATGAGTTGGATGACATTTATTTTAATTTAATTCTTATTTTTTGAATTTAAACACGATGTTATTTGTTCAATTTATTTATGAAATAATTTTTTTAAAAAATTGTTACTCTTTGAAATAAGTCAATAACTAGGTTAGTTACCAAACAAGTTCGAAAAAAAGGGTTAAACTGTTTAGATTTTTCCTTACAAAAATAAACATATATATATATATATACACACATCGACAGAGCCATAAGAAATATCCTTTTGATAGGCAAGTGTACAACCTGAAATTTACATATATTTTTTATATTTATTTAAGTTATTGATGACACATTTAATTAATTTATTAGTTTTGGCACTGATTTTTTCTCTGTTTTTTTTCCCATCACAAAAATCTCTTCTTTAAAAGACAATTTATATGGTCCACTTTAGCATAAATTCATATACCATTGATGATATATTTATTTTATAATACAAAAATATTCATGTGCAATGCATGTGTGTACCAATTAGTGTATATATATATAGATGCAATGTTTTTTATTTTTGGGTGAAAAAGGAAGCTTCATTTAAATTTGCTGCAACTTTGGTTGGACAGTGAAAGCATGCCAGCCTCGCCATTTCCTTTAAAAACCAACAAGAAACCACCAAAAAGTCGTGGAGGAGGGAAAAAGAAGAACAATATAACAAATTAAACTGACACAGAAAGATCCAAAAGCTACAAATATCTCAGCACTCAATGATAGTTGCAGGCCTTGTTTGGTTCGCAGCATCCACAATGATCAAACCTTATTCACTTGCAACTTGCCAAAGCCTGAAACCACAAGGCAACTAGACAGCCATAGTAACTTCTCCAATTTGGGAAAAACGGTTTTTCTAAGCACAAGCAAAGCCCTCATTTCACCCAAAAAAAAAGAAGAAAA
Organism: Liquidambar formosana; assembly: GCA_039720395.1. Lineage (NCBI taxonomy): Eukaryota > Viridiplantae > Streptophyta > Magnoliopsida > Saxifragales > Altingiaceae > Liquidambar > Liquidambar formosana. The sequence continues at coordinate 33,521,371 of CM077821.1, read as the reverse complement.
AAAAAAAAGCATCACTTGACTCATTGGTGTCTGAATGTCCATTTTCAAGCAGACAAACGAAACTGTTACTATACTCAAATAGCAACACTATTTGCATCCAAATTCTAATGCACTCTCAGCTTTTCAGTTTTCCTGGTTGTCATGTCGGAAAGTTCAATGGGCAATGGGCAGTACCCATCGACATCCTAAACCCATTCAAAAGCACAATGAAGGTTCCATTTAATGTTCAAGAATGGTTGGAAAACCATCATTTCCTTTTGGGTTGCAACTGAGGCGGCAAATGAACATGGTGGTTCTAAGAATAGCTCAAGAACAAGTCCGATAAGGGCTAGTTTGAATTTGTTCGATCATTAATTGAACAAAGCCCCAACCTAGAGTCGTAAGTTTGTTTAATAAATGAGACAAGCACAAGAAGACCTACGCGGCTAAGCTTGATTCGATAGGTCACGTAAATAAGCTTGTTTAGGGCTTGGCTGAGGCTCGTGAACGTACTTAAACTAGGGCTTGAATAGGCCCATAGTATGTATAGTCCCAAAAGTTTTGGGACTTTAAGATAGTTGGATGGATATGTGAATCCATATTCAATATGCGATCAAAGGATTTTTCCCCAACGTGTGTACTGTAGTATGGGGCGCAAGTTTGTCCAATGTAAACCTCGAACCAGACTGAAATCTACACCCTTAGAAACTTTGGTCCCGTCTTTAGGCTACCTCAATCTAGTGCTTGGGCTGTCCCAGTGTAGCCCTAAGTTTTAAAAAAATTAAGAACCGATCTCTACTCATTTTACGTTGAGGCGTTGGTAAATTGACCCAACCCAAGGTAGAAATAGAGTAATCGTTTCAAATTTTGGCTACCCCAGCCAGAAATTATACATGTCATATTACAATTGTTTCAATTTCAATCTTTTTTTTGTTTCCATGTATTAGAACTAGAATAATTCACTATGAAAAAGTTATGAACTTACGTCCTCTACTGATTCTGTTATTTAGATATTTCTTCGTTCTATTACAAAATTAAAAGAATATTTTCTCAAAACCGAACCAACCTAAATTTTCCATTGGTTTTGATTTAAGAAAAGGATAAGCCACCCATAATCAATTCGATTCTTGGTTAAGGCCAAACCAAATTGAGTTGTACCCACCCTATGATGTTATTTTCGTGGGGTCTCAAGACTAATTTATCAGTTCAACAACATATTGAATGCTTCGCACTTGTGCTACTACGTAGTTTTTGAGATCGACGAGAGCCTTTTAGAAGGGTAATGGCCATGGTTGAGCATCACTTTGACGATTCAAGTTCTATGGTTGAGAAGATATTGCGTACTGAAGAAGGTTCACGTTCACAATTTGTCGCCATCACCGTCTGATTTTGACAACGAGAAGCCATAAAACCATCGGCTGAAAATTGATCACCTTTTAGTGGCATTAACACTCAACCTGCCCAATCCTGATCACTTTTTAGTGGGCTATGGTTGAGAAATCATTTTATTAAGCATTGAAGTCTCTCCCCAGAATTCTGAACCATGGGTTAAAATTGGACATCCATGAGCAGTTAGGGATCAGGACACGATGCCCAAGTAATTCCATATTGAACATGCAAATATGGGTTAAAATAGGACTTCCATGAGCACTTAGGAATCAGGACATGATGCCCAAGTAGGTCCTTATTAAACATGCAATGCTTACTGGTTTAGAAGTCACCATACAAGGTTATCAGACATGATGGGGGAAAATAATAGTTTAATAGGGAGGTCTTGAAACAAAGGCAAAGCTGTGAATGGTGAAATGAAATGATAACTTCAGTGTCATAATGCAACAACTACTAAAGAGTATTCATTCTTATCTATACTCCGTTCAAAGATACAGGACATTCTTAACCTCGGACCCAGACTCGCATGCTCCATTACCAACTAATAATACTAGAGACTAGACTAGAAGGATCAATGCATGCATATCTGGAATCGCAATGATTACCACCCTTCTACAACTGTTTAACTGAAACTAGTAACTAATGGAACATCTTGAAATTTGAATGGATTGCTCCACATTAGAACTATGAGAACGAAACCAAAGCATTGCAGGAATGCTCACTGTTACTGTTACTGTTACTGTTGCTGTTACTATCATAAGAATCAATTAAGCACATTGTCATCCCAGAAGCTAAAACTTTTTATCCTTTCAGACCTGCCAATTTCCCAAGGTCCTTGAATAAAACAATAGCTAGAAGTCCCACTAAGAATCTAGGTGAACAATGTCAGATTGTAAATCCCAACCATTATACTGTACAAACTATAGACATCCAAACTGACATAAAATTAGTTGTTTCATATATAATAGGTAGATGTTCAACTGTTGATGCACTTTGAATAACAATTGCATCACATATATGGCCATCAATAGTAGACTAATACAACAGAGACATGCTTTGTAAAACAGGAAAGGCATGCCACTAAGTAAGCACAATCAATTCTAAAATTGATGTTGGGCACCAGATTCAAGTTGGATGGATGAGTTCATCCATAATTACAAGTTTTATTTTTTATAAACTGGTGCATCATATTATTTCCATCTAGATTATCTTGCTTTAAAATTAAAAATAAAATTAAAATAAAATAAAACTATTTTACATGGACTCAGTTATGGGTGTTTGGTGTAGGTATGTGTCCAGATGTCAGATTTGACTACTTTTCAAAGATTTTTCTCTATTCTAAAGTGTCCAGAGTACCACATCTATGTCACAAGCGTTTGACGCGCGTACTAAACACATTTTGAAGTGTCCATGTAACATTGAAAGAAACTGAGATACGCTACAATGAACTAAATAATCTAGAGAACACAAAACATGTGGCATAGATTAAACTAAGAAGAAAATTGTTTTAAAACTAGTTTTCCAATACTACTAGCAACTATGACACAAGAAAAGATTCTTCCATCACCAAATATCGCTACTGTATATGGAGCACCAAAAACAAAAAGCTCACATCGACATAAGTTTTGGACCATTGTCTGGCATACCCATCCCAGCAGCTAAGTCAGCATCAAGTTGAGTATGTGGTGCAGGTCCCATCATTTGTTTTACACTGCATCAACAAGGGTGGTGTCAAGCAAAATATTTTTTTGATAAATGGTAAATTTGTATTAAACTGGAAAAGAAGGAAACCATAACAAGTATACCAACAGTATACCAAAGAACCAAGAATACAACAAAAAGTATACCCCACCCTAAGGCCCTACAACCCAAAAACCAAAGAGTTACTACAAAAGCAGACCCTCAAAAAGTTAAAGCAGCAAAGACTGCATAAAATCTTGTAGCGACAATCGCTCCATCAATAACTCTGAGCAACTCCAGTAAAAAAGAAGGCCTATACAAAAAAACTTAAGCTGTGCGAAAGTTATCTCTATCTTCAAAAATCCTCTCAACTAATTTTAAGATAATTATTATAATGGAAAAGAATTAGTTGCTAGTTAATAGAATCAGCATTAGAATTAGTAGGTGAAAAAGGTTTAAACATCAGGGCAGTCTTGGGAGCATAGTTATAATAACCAGACCCTAGACCGTTTCAGTTCTTATGTTAGATCGTTCTTGCATTTGAACCAGAACAAACCAGTCTGAACCGCTAGCAACCAGCGGATTTATTAGCAAACCCAACATAAACCGGGCGGTGAGACTGGCGGCTCTTTCCCTCACACGATGTTTGCTTTAGTAATAGAATAGATAATGACAAAGCACTTCAAGAATTCCTCCTATTCCACTTCCCTAAGGATCTTGAACACCAAGTGGAAGGATGTTAGAGCCACTACTTACCACTGCTCCACTTCACTGCTTGTTGAAGTTTGTGAAATGTATATTATTTAATATTTATTCACTACAAAACGTAAAGTAAGTCAATGTATGCAGTTCCACCCACTGTTTCTAGTTTCTTCTGAGATATGAATATATGACGACGGACTACATAAATATTGATACTAAATTTGATGAAATTTGATATTACTATATTCTTTAATTCCAGCACATAGCTCTAGGAAATAAGTGGAGCTTATTACATGAGTATGACACTCAAAGATATTCATGTATGGAACCTCTAACATGAATATAGCACTGTAGAATGACTAAACTTCCAGTCATTATATCTATTATTTGCACTAAACCAAGCAAATAAATAATACATGGTAGTTCACTCTTATGTGATGAAAAAGGTTTTCATGAACAATGAGAAATGCTCTCACACATTAGGAATTGCAGCAATAGCAAGAGCCTCTCATCCAAGTGCTTTTAGGCCCAATAAGGCCAGGAAAATGGGAAATAGCCAAGTTCAAAAATAAATAAATAAATAAATAAATAATAGGTTTCTAACAAAATGGGTGGCTATTTATCTGAAAATGAGGACACCGTCCCTCCTCTTATCCAAGTGTTTTGGGGCCAGTTAGCCCAGGAAATAGGAAATAATTGCGTTTGTAAAGGAAACAAAGGGGGGCGGCTATTGCCACACCATAATTTGTTCTCTGCCCCTCATTTATCTCTATGCCCTACTTAATTTCATCTACACTCCCTTGAGTGACAAATATACCCCCAACCCTTCTCTTTCACTCTCGTCCCAAACCAAGTTGCATCTCATCATCAATCAATGGCCTCCTTGCCAGTGACGGCCACCTCGAGATCCGAAGCAACCAATTTACTAAGCCAAGCAACACCCAAACCTATCACTTTTGGGTTCCATCTAGAAACCCCATTAACTAAACCCATATGTATGCCTGCAAATATTAGGTTGGCAGGGTAGGAGCAACAACATCAAAGTTCCACAGCTAGGCAAGCGCAGTTTGCAATTGCAGGAGGGCATGGTCCTAGGTGGAGAGGGTGAGTCTCGATGGCTAGCCAAGATCACCCACAAAGATCAAACCCAAAAGCGCACCAATCCAATTCCAAAGAAGAAGCATCAAATCTGCCAAGGCTATGCCGATCTCGCTGTCCTCTACCATCGGGCTTTGCCCTCACCATTGAACCCCAACTTTGGCCTCACCATCCTCCAACTTCGGTGACCAAAGCATCAAGCCCTGGTCCCTCGCCCCTCACTGTCAAACCCTCAGGAGAGGTCCAGCTATGGAGGTTAGGGTTTTGGTGGGAGAGAAATAGCGGAGGTGAGAAATGGAAGGTTTTTGTCAATGATATCCTTATTGGTAAAATTATCCAAGGGTATAAAAGTACCATGAATTTTCACTAAAATATGGGGGTGGACAACAAATTGGGGGGTGGCAATAACTGTCCCCTACACCCTTTATTGCTAAAATTATCCAAGGGTATAAAAGTACTATGAATTTTCAATAAAATGTGAGGGTGGAGAACAAATTGGGGGGTGGCAATAACTATCCCCCACCCCTTATTGGAAAAGTTATCCAAGGGTATAAAAGTACTATGAATTTTCACTAAAGTGTGGGGGTGGAGAACAAATTGGGGGGTGGCAATAACTCCCCCTCCCCCCCCCCCCCCCCCCCCCTCTGCCCCCAAAAAAAAAGAAGGAAAAAGAAAACCAAATGAAGGGCATATTTGGTTGTCTCATGGAATTCAAATTGCTTCATTTATATTTTACTTAGCATCTAAGGCACAAAACCATCATCTTGTATGGAATCACTTTTGGGAATTCATGAAACACCCCAATTCCAAATTTTTATTTATATTTTTTATATTTCATTTGTAATGATAGCTGCCGCCCTTCAAATGCCCCATTCATAACAATGGATTTATATATATATATATATATATATATATATTTTTAAATTATGCAAAACACAATGAACCAATTCAATTTACATAGGACATTCTTTGGATTATCTGCAAAAGAGAGGGTTTGTTCTTGCAAATTGGTGTATTTTATGTAAAGAGAGAGAAGAGTCAGTGGTTCATTTGCTCATCCATTGTCCAATGGTGAGGGAGATATGGGAATGCTGTTTGGGCTTATTCGATATTCAGTGGGTGTTCCCAAGGAAGGTGTTGCAGCTGGTTGAATCTTGGTGCCGCACTAGCTCCAATAAATCTACCCAAGTGATTTGGAAATTAGTGCCTCATGCAATTTTTTGGTCTTTGTGGACAGAAAGAAACAAAAGAACGTTTGAAAATACTGAGAATTCAGTTCAGGCAGTTAAGTTGAAGGTTCTTAATTGCCTTTTTGCTTGGGGTGAACCTGAGAATTTTTGTAATAGGACCCCCCTTAATGAGTTTTTGCTTTCTTTACAATCTTAATTCTCTTTGTATACCCCATGTATGCAGGTTTTTTTTATATATTATAAAGTTACTTCATCAAAAATAAAATAAAAAAATATAAAAAATCCCATAGGACACTCCAAAAAACCCTAAACCTGTGTTTACTTTGTGTGAAACTGTGAATGGAATGGAGAGGGAATGGAATTGGAATGAGAATGGAATGGAAATGGTCATTCCATTCCAATGTTTGGTAAGGGGTGGGAATGAAATGGGAGAGAGATCAAGCGGGACCCACTTTTTGTGATTTCATCCCTAAAGGGGTAGGAATGGTCATTACTCTTGGTTTTGGGAGGAATGGTTTTTCCTTCCCTGGAGGGAATAGCCCCTCAAGGAAATGCTCATTCCTTTCATTAGAGCAACTAAACAGTCCAACAAAATTTTAGGAATGGAATAGCCATTCTGTTCCCACCCTCATTCCAACCTACCAAATGCAGCCTTAGAGGCTCACTCCACCAACTAGCACTCATGGAATAAGGCTCCAGTAGGTTGATTCAAGGTAGCGCATGTTGTCATGATGAAAATCTTACAGCATATTCCATAAGACTCTAAATAAAGTCAACAATGAAGGGAGACTTGTAATCACAGAAAGAAATCAAAATGCTGCAAAGAGAGTTGCATACCGCTTCTTGTGGCGTTTCGTCTTGAAATGTTCATCCCTTACTGACACATTCGAAAAGTATCGGCTGAAAATAAGGGGAAGAAAACAGTTTAAAAAATAAAACCGAAATCACCCTCCGTTTGGTTACTAAGAAAATAAGAAAAAAACAAACAAACAATATATTGGGTCTAAAGTTTTCTGTTAATCGTCTTTACAACTAATCCAAACAGCTGCATTTAGCTTAGTATAATGGGTTTCTTGTTAAATTCGGTCCCCAACTAATGAAAACATGGGCACCCAAAATTGTAATTTCTTTCTCTGTTCCAAAATTTTCTCAGCAACCAAACAGAAACGAAAAAGAAAAATATAAGTAGACACAGCATAAAAAAATATAAAAAATAAATAAATAAAATTATCGTACTCGCAGTGCAAGCAGTAAAACTGGCCCATCCCAGGTAGATCCTGATCAAGGGGCAAGGGCTTCTTCTCCTCATCTGGCTTCTGAAGCTCCTCATAAACAGCATCATCACGTAATCAACTCATAGGTCAAGGGTATTTATATATAACATAGAAGAAAACTTACACGGAAAAAGGAAAAAAAAAAAATTAAAGACGGAAAGAAAATAAACGAAATATTAAGAGAAGAGACATAAAGAAAAAAAAAAAAAGGATATCTTTGACGAGGAATTTGGATCGACGGTCCGTCTTGTGAGAAAGTCTTCTCTTCTTCACTTTCCTGTGAGGGCACTTGCCTCCCATTTCTCTCTCTCACTGGGAAAACCCTAGAAACCGTACGTGCACAAAAGGGTAAGAACGAAGAGGGTTTTTCCTTGGCATCACCTACATTGGTCCCTTAAACCGACCTCAGCGGAAAAAAATATATAAAAAAATAATAAAAAAAAATCCCTTAAACCGACGTCGTTCAAGTCATACGAACGCCTCCTAGTCAAAACACCCCTTTTTTTTTTCTTTTTGCTTAAAAACACATTTGTGCGACTAACTTTTTCAATTGTTTTTACGAAGTCCAAAAATTATTCAATTGAACAAATGTATTCACTAACTTTTTTAACATATTTAAATATGGTCCATTTGTGAATGTCCATTAGTCTTCTAACGTGAGGCATACATTAGTGCACATGTGGCGCTGATGTGGAGTGTTTTTGTTGATGTGGCAAGTCTGGTGCGAGGAGTGGGACATTTTCCTCCAAAATATTGCACGTGCACGCGCACAGCACGTGATGGGCTTCCTTCCAAAAGGCAGCCAAATGGGATTTGGGGATTTTAATTATCCCAAATCAACAGCCCTATGACAGCCCTAAGTGTAAGGGTGAAGTGACGATTGCCAAGGGGGATTTCTCCACCGTTGATCAACCATTTAGGACTTCGAGGATTCAATTCAAGGTAAGGATTTGAGATTTTTGAAGGTTTCAACTCTGTTACAGATTAGGGTTTTTGAATTTTTTTAATTTTTACACACTATTTTGTTGGATTATTTACTGTAATGCATTATTTATGCAATTATTTTAGTGTTCAGTATTCAATTTATATGAAATGCAATAGTTTTCTGGAAAGGGACGTTTGTGAGACACGTTTCTTCACACATTGGTCCCCTCACTAACTTTTTATATTCGACCATGTGCGATTTGGACCCCACTTTGTTTATCTTTCTCTTTTTTTCTCTCTCTATCCATCTATGTCTTGTTTGTACTCAAACCCCACTATTTACATGCACGTAATTTTTTTTGTAGGGTTTCAAGGTTTTTTGTTGCTGTATAAGGGTTTCAATTTTTATTTTTGATGTGTAGGTATGGCTCTTGAGGCCATCGACATATTAATCCACCATGGAGGCCGATTTGAAAACCATCCACAGTTAAGATATGAAGGTGGTAGCATACATATGATCGAAGACGTTGTTGTTGAGACAATGAGTATAATTCAATTTGCAAAGGTTCTAGGGGAGGATTTGGGTTATGCCAAGTACAAGATGATGTGGTATAAGAAATTTAGGACATTGTTTAAAGATGCATTGAATAGGTTATAGACTTACAGGGATATTCTAGATATGGTGGCCTAGTTAGCTCCAATGGACTATACACTGCATGTGTATGTTGCGCATGTAATTGATGATTGAGGCAATAGTGGTACCTCTTCCTTTACTATATCCTATTGAGGACAGTGTGCAAGATGAATTGGGTACAAACAAGGATAAGGGTGTAGTAGAGGATGAAGATAGTGGTGTCGATGTAGACAATGATGTAGCTGCAGATAATGGTGTAGCAGACACCATTTATGAGAGCTATGAAAGGGATAGAGAGAATGATAGTGACAATGAGGGAAGTATGTTTGAGGTTGGCATTGACTTTGATGAATTCAATGAGAGTGGTGATGGTGGTTGTTTAATTGATGTGGAGGAAGTGGCTTCTAAAGGGGAGGCTATAGATGATAAGGTGACAAGCACATTGGGGGTGACACAAAAAGTGAAGAGGACATCATTGAGGGAATTATATTTGAGCAGGCACTACATTCTGACTACAGTGATGAAGTTAGTGAAGACGATAATGACGAAGAAGATCGAGGTTTGCATAGTCCTCTTCCCTCTTCAGATTCTGATTGTGGTGATGATACAACTACTGCACAATACCCAGAGTATAAGAAGCCTAATGACATCAAGGATATTAAATTTGAGTTAGGTATAAAATTCAGGGATGCAAAAGAGTTTAATAATGCAGTTAAGGGATGTGCAATAGGAGTAGGACATGATATCAAGCCCACAAAGAATAGCATTGAGAGAGTGGTAGCAAAATGTGTTGATGGCTGTGAGTGGAGAGTTTCTGCATCATTCATGTAGCTTGAGAAGAGTTTCTAGATTAAAAGATTTGTACCCACACATTCATGCACTCCAGCATTCAGGAGTTGACAGATGAATTCAAGTTGGTTGGCTAAACACTACATCGATAAGGTGAGGAAAAATCCTAATTGGAAGTTGGCTGATGCCATTCAAGCTGTGTAGAATGATTTTGCACTTTACATTTCAAAAATCCAAGTATATAGAGCATGCAAGAAAGCTATAGAGTCGCTTGATGGTTCCCATTAGAAGCAATTTACTAGGATGTGGGATTATAGTGCGACGCTATTGAAGACAAACCCAGGCAGTATTGTGCAAGTGCTTATTGATACTTTACCCATACTAGGGGCATTACCTATTTTTAGAAGAATGTATATGTGTCTGGAGGCTTGCAAAAGAGGATTTGTAGAAGCTTGTAGGCCTATCATTAGGATAGATACATGTCATTTGAAGGGTCCTTGTGGGATGTAACTTATGGCTACAGTAGAGAGGGATTCAAATGAGCAAATGTTCCCTATTGCTATTGTTATAGTTGAGGGAGAGACAAAAGAATCATGGAAGTGGTTTTTGGAGATGTTGTTTTCTGATATTAGGTCACTAAGTTCAAGGAAGTGAACTTTCATTTCTAACTAACAGAAGGTGTAAATTTTCCATTTCAATTAACCTTATTGTTTAAAATTTACAATGTATATTATACCTATTGGTTACACTATAATTGCCATTATAGTGTCCACTATAATTACATTGAAAGCATACTGTTATATTATATAGGTTAATATTAAGCATATTATATAGGTTAACATTGACATTAAATTACGTTGTCTTTATTTTGTCTTTATGTTTGTAACATATAGGGTTTTGTTCCTGCACTTGCTGCAATTACACCTATTACTGAAGATAGGTTTTGTGTTAGGCATTTATATAGTAATTTAGCTAAATGATATAAGGGAAAGCAGTTTAAGGATGCCATGTAGGATACAACCAAATCTAATACTGAATCTGAATGGAATAGTGAAATGAATAAGATAAAGGAAATATCAAAAGGTGCATATGCATTCTTGATAACGGTGAATCCTCAATCATGGACTTGGTATGGGTTTAGCAATTGGTGTAAGAGTGATTGTGTGATGACCTGAATTTTATAAATATATTTATGATATTTATTTGATCCTATGTGTGCAACTTTACCATAACTTAGGCAAGTGTAGCATAAAATCATGCACCCACCACTTGCATCTGCTTTGGATATGTGTATCTATATATATATATATATATATATATATATAGATATATATAGATGTATAGAGGGATCATTAGCCGCACCCACCACTTGCATCTGCTTTGGATATGTTTATATATATATATATATATATATGTATAGAGGGATCGAGACAGAGAGTTAGAGAAAGAGCAACAGAGAGAGAGAAATTAAGGAAAAACAGAGGAGAAAAAAAAAAGAGTGGTCTGGTGGAGATTTTTGGCTGAGTTCGTGGAGCTCTCTTAGTGAGGTAAAATCCTCACCTCCTCTATTGTTGATTTCATATATATATATATAAATATCACGTACTGTGTATATATATATAGGTATATGCAATTTTATTTTCTTATGTTATTCTTAGAAAGGATGATTATATTTTATGTTTTTGGGACCAAGGAACACCATGGTAGTGTCAAATTTTAGAGAAATTGACTGTAGGTTGAAGTTTTAGAAATTTTAGAATTTTGGATCATGAAAACCCGAAACTTTAGGCTTAAAAACGAATATGATTTTATAGGATTCTGAATGAACAATTTATAGTCGCACGTAGTACTCCGCATGAGCTTCAATTCGACACTTGAATAACTGAAAACGGTTAAGAAACAGGGGAGATATTAATCGTCGAAGTTGGCCCATTGAACACACGGTGTAACCCGGTTACACAATTCAACCCGCGGGAGGTTGAAGATGACCCCATAGGTCTATGATCCTGTGTGGGTGCATCTGTGTACCTTACCGTGTTCTCATGCATTTAAAAGCCATACGATAATCATATGAACCCCAAATTTGACCGTTGGACTCGTCTTGGAGGGCCCTACCATGTGGGACCCTTAGTAAACCATTTTGACCAAGTTTGACTATAGTTTGACTTTTTGGCCAAATTAATATTTATTAAAAATTCCAGAAAATATCAAAAAATTCCAAAAATTACAGAAAATTCCCAGAAATTATAGAGAGTGTTTTAAAAATTATTTTGATGATTATGGGACCACAGTTCACTGTTAGAAGGCCAATAGTAATTTTTGAGTGCGTTATATTTATTTTGAAATTTACCTAAAGATTACGTATGCATAATTATCAGATTTTATCGGTCCTCGGGAGGACCCTAGGGAGCATTAACGCTGCATTCGCATTGTCAGTGTCTATCATGTGGTTTTAGGTTGGTATTGCTCGCAATTGAGGTAGGAAATGTGGCTTCTTTACATTTAATATGGTGTTATTCTATAAATGTGATTTTAAATGCCTTAATGATATTTTTGGATTTTCCCACTGATTTATAACCAAATATTTTTATTACTTGTTCAAAATTTAGGGATTCCTTCAATATATCATTTGATACGACTGTTTTATATTGTTCCTTAAAGATACGTGGTTATATACTCGTTTAAATGTTATTGTGAAATATTTGTTAAATGTGTGGAATTTTCATGATACTTGGATCTTGGAAAAATGCTTTATAAATGTTGTTTACTTGGAAATGCTTTAGAAATGTTACTGAAATTCTAGAAATTTATCAAACATGTTTATGGATACTTTTGGACACTCGGATATTTATTTGAATGATGGAAAATGTTTTGGATATATGGACCTTGGGTCTTGGTATGCATCGAACGGGTGGGGGCATCACAATGGAATGGTGTCATGCGTTGAGAATACTCCGCGAATAGCAAGCAGGGTAAAGTGCCCTTGGGTGAAAGACCCTGAAGCCCTCGAGGAAGAACGCCGCGTAGGTGTTGGTTATTTTCGTGCTTGGCTGAGCCGAGGGTTGACGTGACGACGTAACCTGTGATCAGCGACGGTTGATGCATGGTTTGATCCCATAGTCTTGGGAATTGGAGATACTATGAGAATTTTGGGAAATTAACTCAAAACCCACACAAAGTATTGATTTGTGACTGATATTTGATTTTGAGTTATTAAATGATTTTAATTCATATACCATGTATCTGCACATATATTAATTGTATAGAATCCACACATATTTCCTATTGGGCTTTGCAGCTCATCCTATTATTATTTCAGATGATCAGGTGATGAATGAAGGTTCGCCGATGGCGGATGCCTAGTGGCATGATCTGAGGTTGGAATGTGAAGGTTGCATACTAACATAGTCATGGATGAGGATAGATGCACGTGCATTACATAGAGACTATGTTATTTTGATGTATGGACATTACTATTATTATTATTGTTATTACCATTATTACTTAATGAACCTTGAATAGTTTGAATCCAACCTATGTGCCAGGGATGTTGGCATTATTTTGGGATCACATATTATTTTGGGCATGACGTGTGAGCATAACATTTCATGTTAATTATTTGGGTGTTATTGATGAGCTAATACAATTATTATTTAAAAAAAAAAAATATACATGTGGATTTGACTAAGTCTTCCGCAACTTTTATACTCTGACTTATCCACGTGTACACCTTTTTACTTTGACTTTTATCCACGTGTCGACTCTCCGAGTCGGGGCGTGACAATTTTTGGTATCAGAGCTCATTAGTAGATCCAAATTGGGATTACATGCACTTCATATGTGTCAGTTAGGTGAGTTAGAAGTCTCATGCATCATACATATGCTTGTGGGTAGACATTTATTTGTTGGGGGAACGAATTGATGACTTTACGAATAATTAAACTATGAATTCTATTTCCTATCTCACACGACTTGTGAGCACTTTGTGAACGGAATCTTGACTATTTGTGGTATAACGCCTATAGGATGTCATACATTCCTTTATAGATAATTTTTGTGCTTCTCATTTGGGTTTGAGATTTGAGCCTTAGGGCACGTACTTAATATAAACTCGCTGAGGGTATGCGTATCCAGACTAGTATGATTTGTCGTTTTTGCTTCATCCGGATTGGTGATTAGGAGTTAACGGTAGATGCTCTATGTATTTCTGGTTATGATTTTAGGCATGGATTGGCTATCGTCGTACCATACAATTATTGATTGCTTCCAGAAAAAGGTGACTCTCCATAAAATGGATGGGTCTATTTTACACTTCTACGGAGAAAGAAGTGTTTCTCTTCCTTTTCCTTAATCGAAGAAGATTGCTTGCCGTATTCAAATTGCAGGTCTGCTTAGCTCATTGGCAGCCTTGGAGTTGGAGGAACATGTTGAGTTTAAATTGGAGAATATTCCTGTTGTACGGGAATTTCCAGATGTCTTTCCAGAAGAGTTGCCAGGTCTACCTCCTAAAAGAGAGTTAGACTTTACCATTGAGGTATATCCAGGCACATCTCCTATTTTTATTGCTCCATACAGGATGGCTCCTGCAGAGCAAGCAGAGTTGAAAAAGCAGCTCTCAGAGTTGGAGAGTAAAGGTTTTATTCGTCCTAGCACTTCGCCATGGGGTGCACCAGTGTTGTTCGTTAAGAAGAAGGACGGTTTTTTCAGATTGTGCGTAGACTATAGGAAGCTAAACAGAGTTACAATTAGGAATCGTTATCCTTTGCCCCGCATTGATGATTTATTTGACCAGTTAAGGGGGTCTCATTTCTTTTCAAAGATTGATTTGCGTTCTGGCTATTATCAGCTTCAAGTCAGAGAGGAAGACATCCAAAAGACAGCTTTTGCAACTCGCTACGGGCACTACGAGTTTTTGGTGATGCCGTTCGGTTTGACGAATGCACCAGCAGCATTCATAGACCTGATGAACCGGGTGTTTAAACCATTCTTGGATCAGTTTGTCGTGGTGTTTGTGGACGACATTCTCATATACTCAAAGACGCAAGAAGAGCATGAGAGGCACCTTAGGAAAGTGTTGCAAATATTGAGGGAGCATCAGTTATATGGAAAGAGAGAGAAATGTGAATTTTGGCTTCATGAAGTGAAGTTTCTAGGCCACGTGATTACTGAGGAAGGCATCTCAGTAGATCCAGCAAAGGTGGAGGCAATACTTAATTGGGGAAGACCGACCAATGCTACAGAGATTCGCAGTTTTCTGGGATTAGCTGGTTATTATCGTCGTTTCGTCGAGAATTTCTCTCGCATTGCTGCACTGTTGACGAAATTGACAAAGAAAGGCGCGAAATTTATTTGGGATGATGCTTGTGAGGAAGTTTTCAAGGAGTTACAGAAGAGGTTGACTACTGCTCCAGTTCTTATTGTTCCTACTAGTGGTGAGGGTTACGATGTATATTGTGATGCCTCATATAGAGGGTTAGGATGCGTTCTTATGCAGCACGGGCGTGTTGTGGCATACGGTTCTCGACAGTTGAAATCGCATGAGGTGAACTATCCAACACACGACTTGGAGTTAGCAGCAGTGGTCTTTGCATTGAAGATTTGGAGATGCTATTTGTATGGTGAGAAATTTGATGTATACTCTGATCATAAGAGTTTGAAGTATATATTTACACAGAAAGAATTGAATATGAGGCAACGTAGATGGATGGAATACCTTGATAATTATGATTTTTCACTTCATTATCATCCGGGTAAAGCGAATGTTGTAGCAGACGCCTTGAGCAGGAAGTCACAAGCAATGATGAGCTGTTTAGCAGTTCAACGGTGGAAGATGTGGGTTGCATTCAAGGATTTTGAATTACACCCCAATAAAGATGCTTTCACAACTCATCTGAGCAATCTAGTTGCACAACCTAATCTCATCACCAGAGTGATAGAGGCACAACAAAACGATCCAGAGTGCATGGCCATTCGTAATTCGATAACTCAGGGTACTACACCAGAAGGTTGGTTAGTTTCTAGTGATGGCAGTGTACGATTCATGGGCAGGATTTACGTTCCTACTGGTCAGATTTGTGAAGATGTTCTTAGTGAGACTCATCGTTCTAGGTTCTCTATTCATCCAGGCGGTACGAAGATGTATCAGGATCTGAAACGACAATTTTGGTGGAGCGGTATGAAGAAGGACGTCGCAAGATTGTTTCATGATGCCTCACGTGCCAACAAGTGAAAGCGGAGCATAAGAGACCAGCAGGTTTACTACAACCATTACCAGTGCCAGAATGGAAGTGGGAGTACATCACGATGGATTTTATCACAAGGTTACTGTGAACCCCAGAAATGGTTAAGGCCCACAGGAGGGTTTAAAAGTCGCCAATCTGTGGACCCAGGAAAAGAGGGCCCACGAATGGGTTTGGAAAAAGAAAGGAGTCGCCACCTTATTTTTTAAAGGAAACAAGGAAAACCCTAAAAACAGTTTTGTTTTAGGAAAACAAAAGATTGACTCCATATTTAAAAATGGAAAGGCAAATGATCTTTTGGAAACCAGAGAATTCGGGGATTCGGAGGCTAAGTTACGATATGGGAAGGTTCTAGGCAAAGCCTATAGGCACCCATATCGCCCTAAACGGTCTCTTAATTTAATTGGGCTAAATCAAAGTCTTAATCACACATAAATCAACAGTTATCATCACAAGACAGCATGCATATCATTCATCCATTCATTCATATAATCAGGTAAATCAAAGAAAAACAGAAAAAGAAAGAGGGAGGGGAGAAAACCTAGGATACTTAGTATCCTAGGGCGGACTTGAACATCACGAAGAGCGCCTACGTACCATGTATGGAAATACATGGATCAAAGTCCACGTAGTTCGAAAGGGAATAGGGTTATAACCTAATCAAGGCCTATGGTAAACCCTAAGTTTCCTTTCAAGTAAAACATGGTAAGTTTCCAAAATAAATGATTCTCGAAAGATTTTTGGTAAGATATGGAATTTTGATAAAGATGGAAACTTTGATTTAAAAGGTATTTTTTATTGAAAGGAAACTATAGAATCTACCATACCCCTCTATTAGGAAACAACCCTAGGGGGGGGGGAGAAAGGGAAAGTTTCAAAGGAAAGGAAAGAAGGGTGAATTGGGGCACCCTCACACCCTACTTACCTTAAGCAAAAGCAACCTGTCAAAGTAACCACCCTATTGCATAGGGTAATTACCTTATTTGTAAGATTTCATCTCACAATAGCCAAAATAACCACCCCACATTGGTGGGGTAGTTGCACCTGTTGTACCTGTCAAAGCACCTGCAATTTCCATGCAAAACATACCAAAAATACCAACCAAACAAGCTAGATTCCAAATCAAGCCATTATCATGCCCAAACATGGGCTAACACATGCTCAAAATATCATAACAAGGACAAATAACAGATCTGGACAGAATTGAAATAAGGCTCAAAATCAACCACAAGTCATGCAACAACATGAATCATAAGCTAACTAAAACCCTAATTCAACCCTACATGCAATGACATGCAAAAAACCCTAAAATCAACTATATGAATGCTAGAAATATCATAGTTATCAAATATGCAGCACATATATATCAACCATGAAGAAAACACAAAGAAAAACCCTAAGCTATCATGCTATATGCTACTAAACTCACACAAGGATGATAAAAACCCTAGAATCACAATTGTGCTCAAAATCACATAAAATAACTCTAAATCATGCAAAACTCATTATAGACATCATGCTAATCATGCATATTAATCAATAGAAGCATCCACACATGAGAAAAATACAAGCTTGCACATGAAATATAGCTATTCTAAACATAAACTCAATTTCAGCACTAAGGAAACCCTAGAATCCCAAACATGCAGTAAATCACATGGAACAGCATCCTAGCATACTAAACAGCCCACAAACATGATCCTAAACATGCATACATACTAATAGAAATAGCAAAACACAATAAAAACACAAGCTTTAATATGCAAAGGAGTTATTTCATGCAGAAAACCATTTTCAGCACCTAAGAAACCCTAAAGTCCCAAACATGCAGTAAATCATATGGAATAGCATCCTAGCATACTAAACAGCCCACAAACATGATCCTAAACATGCATACATACTAATAGAAATAGCAAAACACAATAAAAACACAAGCTTTAGCATGAAATAGTGACTATTCAATGCAAAACCCTAGAAAAGACTCTAAGAAACCCTAAAAACACCAACACTCATAAAACCACATAGAATGGCATTATATCATGCAAAACCAGCCATAAACAATATCCTAATCATGTATTCTAAGCATTAGAAGCATCAACACATGATAAAACAATAAGCTTTTAACATGAAGTAATGCAAAGCTATGCAAGAAACCCTAGTTTGAATGAAAGAGAGAAAGGGGGAGGGGTATACCTTTTGTGGCTGCTGTAGAGAGTCCTCCTCCTCTTGTGTGCTGCTGGAAACAAACTCCTTCAAGCCTTCGAGCAATGCTCCAGCCCTCCTCCAAGCTTACTCTCACACTCTCTCACTCTAAGTTTAGGTTAAACTACCCTAAGGATGGCTGCCATAGCCTCCAAGTCTCACCAAAGTGCCTCCAAAGTGTCCCCCTATTGCTGAAGTATGAGGGGGTATTTATAGGGATTGAGGGAAAATCCTCAATGGTTGGGATTAAAACCCTAGGGATTGATCCAAGGGCTCTTAGAGGTTACCTTGGGGCTCAAGTAGGTCAAAAAGGGCTGAAATTAGGGTTAAATGGCGGCCAAAGGCGAGCAAATCCGAGAAAATAGGGTGGGAGCCGCGTCAAGGCTCAAAAAAGGAAAGTGGCTCGGGTGACCACCTGGGGCTGGGCGGCTAGCAGCCTGGGCCCAGGCGGCTAGCCGCCCAGGCCTGGGTGGTCACCCGAGGCCCTGTCAGCTTCAGCCCATTTTTGACCCTTTCAGCTTCCAAATGTGTTTCAGGGCCCAAATCAACTCCGATTTTGACGAAACGAAAGCCAAAACGACCGTGTTTCGAAGGGGAATGTAATTTGAGTCACTTGAGGGCAAGAAACCCTAGCCATGGCTGCATGGTTAAGTCCCACAAAGGTGGTTAACCGCTATGCCTCACCATCGCTTAGCTTAGGTATGCACATAGGGTCGCACCGAATGCTTTCCAATTCGAAATTCAACCTCCCTAAACACATTTGGGGATGAAATCAAGACCAATCAAGGTCAAATGAGTAGTCATAGAGTGAAAATCATGAGCCAATTCGAGCTAACCCGAAGTAGGTCTTTTAGCCAACCTGAGCCTTAATGAGCCATTCTAATCCCGAACCTTCAATTCATCGAATTGAACCCACAAATACCTCAAATACAACCATATGAACTCCAATTGGCAACTTGGAGATCATTTCAAGGTCAAATGGAAAGTTTGTGATCAAAAAGACGATTATGCCCCTCAAGTCACAAAAGTTCTAATTAACCCTCGAGATCAACTCCAAATCGAACCAAAATTCATACACACCATCCTTAGGACCCTAGAAACTCAATGCAAAAGACTAGACTCAAAAAGGAGACAAAAAGACACATGCAATGACAAACCCTAGCTAAGGTGGCAAAAATGGGGTGTGACAGAAGCCCCTCATTGGTGAGCAAGTTTCACTTGCAAGCCAATGACCAAAAGAACAACCCATTTTTGCCCGGGGAATTGATTTCATCAAGACCCACTGGGGAAAAGAGGGTGAACATATCATTGAATTCTTCGAATTCATCATACACAAGCACAAAGGTACTCCTCATAAGTTCTACAGAACTCCTCTCATGCTGTATACCAGTTTCACTGGGGAACAAGATGAGGTATCCACAGGTTACATCGAACTTCGTTCGATGAAAGGTCTTCCAATTCTATGCCAGTGACAACTGGCGAATGGTACGAGGTAACATTATGCCATCAAGGCCATCCCAAAATATGAGAAAGATACATCCTTCTCATATTCAAACCGTCAAGGTTATTACTCAATTATCAAGGTAATCACATCCCATACTGTACCAGTGACAACTGGTGAATAATACGAGGTATCCATAGCTTACATCGAACTTCGTTCGATGAAAGGTCTTCCCATACTATGCCAGTGACAACTGGCGAATAGTACGAGGTATCCATAACTTACATCGAACTTCGTTCGATGAAAGGTCTTCCCATACTGTACCAGTGACAACTGGTGAATAGTACAAGGTATCCATAGCTTACATCGAACTTCGTTCGATGAAAGGTCTTCCCATACTTTGCCAGTGACAACTGGCGAATAGTACGAGGTAACACCATGCCATCAAGGCTATCTCAAAACGTGAGAGAGATACATCCTTCTCATATTCAAACCATCAAGGTTGCCATTCAAATGTCAAGGTAATCACATAACATACTGCACCAGTGACAACTGGTGAATAATACGGGGTAGCATTATGCCATCAAGGCCATCTCAAAATATGAGAAAGATACATCCTTCTCATATTCAAACCGTCAAGGTTATCACTCAATAGCACGAGGAAGGTCACAACCTTCAATCAGGGTAAACACATACCATGGGAAGCCATCAAGGCTATCTCAAAACATGAGAAAGATACATCCTTCTCATATCCAAACCATCAAGGTAATCATTCAATTGTTAAGGTAATCACATAGTACGAGGAAGGTCACAACCTTCAATCAGGGTAAACACATACCATTGGGAAAGATCGCATCTTTCAAGTTATCAAGGTAAACATGTGACATGAGAAAGATTGCATCTTTCTCTCACTAAGTCATCAAGACAAAAGGTAAGCTTCTACTCACCAACACATAACAAGTTCACCAAGTCATCTCACATGGAGGCTATTCATGCCTCAACTCAAACACCAACTCATATAGGAGACACAATTATCTCATGAAAGCAATCATTCACATGCATATAGGGAAGGTATCTTTATCCCAAATGACAACAAATCATAGTGACATAGGAGGGAATTCATCCCTAACGACCAAAACCATATGCATAGAAAGGGTTGTTCAACCCTACTAGCATGCCATGCCCACACAAGGGCTATCAATGCAATCCTTTTCAAATCATTTCATGTCAAACAAAGTCAAGATATTTATTCATTTTTCAACTCAAAACAAGCTTGAGATTTCATCTCAAAGAGGGTTCAAGAGCGCGAATAGGCGAGCAAAGGCCAAACGAGCGCAACGGAGCGAGCAAGGGGGGATGACCACTTGGCTGCTGGTGGCTTGCCGCCTGGGCCCAGGCGGCTAGCCGCCCAGGCCTGGGTGGTCACCCGAGCCTGAAGCGGTGTTTCGCCTGTTTTTAGGAAACTTCCTATTTTGACGGGATTCCACCTTCCAAAACACGGATTTCTGAATTTTTTCCTATAAAAGCACATCCAAGGGGTCTCAAACCCTACTAACATTCATTGAGAGCAAGTTATGGAAGCCCTAGACAAACTCTTGAGTGATTTTCTGAAGGTTATGAGTGCGGAGGCAAGGAAGGAGTTCAAGCGCTACTGCTTGGATCCGTTGTTTTCTTTGATGCATGTGAAGCTTGAAACCACTCTTCTCACTGCTGCTACATACTTTTGGGATCCCCAACTTTATGTATTCCGTTTCAACTATGAAGAGCTATGCCCAACAATGGAAGAGTTCTGCGCCCTGTATGGAGTTTCACCTGTAGGACCTTTCATCCTCCCTACTCCACGCTCAAGTTACATGATTTCCTTTTCCAACTTCCTTGGGATTTCTCAACAAGAGGTCTCCATATTTGTGAAGGATCACACGGTGAATCTCATGGAAATAGCAACTTCCTTTTTGGCTCATGATAGCAAAGGTACCCTGAATTTCAACCTTCCTACTCAACATGCTCTTGCTTTCTGCTTGGTTGGTCGCTTCCTTATCTCCACGGGGACTCTCTATGTCCCTATTCAAATTTGTGAACTGATTCCTTTTCTTCTTGAACATAACAACCTGATTCCCATGGTGCTAGCTGAAACCCTTAACAGTTTAGACAAAGTTCATGATAATCCACAAGCCCCATTAGGAGGGAGCCCCGTTCTACTGCAGATGTGGCTTCTTGAAAGGCTTAACTTCTTATCTCCTACCACCATTAATCCATACAAACCCCAACATTATTGTTGCCGTCGAGTTGAACTTCCTGGTCAATTTTCTTTGAGGGAATGGTTGGGCTACTTCCAAACTCTCTCATGGCGAAATATCAGGTGGTTTGTCTCCACATGGGGATGCAAGGAACAAATTCTTCTCTGAACTTCTGGGTGTGCTATGGTCAAGCTCATAGGGTTGAGATCAACTTCATTCTATTGGACTTCAAGAATCCTTCGTCAAATGGGTGCCATGCAAACCATACCTACTTCTGTGGTATTTGATCATTCTGTCGAACCTGTGGGCCCCACAATGGTTAAGTGGGCCAAGACTAGATGGACTGACCAACTGAAACTGACTCGAGTTGAAAACACTGATGGGCCTTATGTCATGAGCCCTGAATACAAGACATGGTTGAAGAATAGCTTGGGTGAAAGAGAAACCATACGAAGGGAAAGGATTTATGACCTTATCAAGGACACAAGACTTGGATTTTGCAGGGAAGACATCCTGGAAGCAGTGGAAGCAGCACATGCTCATGACTTGCGAAAGAAGCAAAGACTTGAAAGAAAGGAGCAGAAAGCAAACCAAGAGACTCTGAAGAAGAACAAAAAGACTTGAAGACTTTAGAAATAGGATATCTATGGCATGTCAATAGTTCTTTATCTAACATCAATAAATTGCTATGTCAATCAATTAGTTCTAAATGAATTGCCAATAATAATTCAATTTTGAGATTTGTTGTTGTGGTGTTGTTTGGACCGCACCCAAAGTAACTTTATGGGCTGCCTACGTATCCCCATCCTTTTTTCAATTTTTTTCATTTTTTCTTTTCTTTTTCTTCTCTTTTTTCTTCTTTTTTTTTTCTTTTTTTTTTTTTTTTTTTTTTTTTTTTTTTTTTTTTAGGGATGGGGAATCAGGCCCTCGTAGTTCAAATGCCTTAACTTTTGCCTAGGCCGCCCTTATGGGTTTTCAACCTAGCAGGCCTTATACATAATACTTCTTCAATTGATCCAAATTGGTAGGACGAGCGAACTCAATTCCATCTAAATCCATGAGGCGAACAGCTCCTGCTGGCAATATCTCCTTGATAACATACGGGCCACCCCAACTTGGCTTGAACTTTCCTCGTGGATCAAAAATAGGAGCTCTGATTTCTTTCAACACCAAATCCCCTATCTTCAAACCTCGGTCTTTGACATGCTTGTTGAATGCTCTTGCAACCCTTCGCTGATATCCCTGCACATGATACAAGGCCCTCAATCGCCTTTCATCGAGCAATGCCAGCTCATCATAACGGTTCTTAACCCAATCTGCTTCTGCTATCTGACTCTCCATAGCAACCCGTAATGACGGTACCTCCAACTCAATAGGCAAAACAGCCTCCATCCCATACACCAAGGAATAAGGGGTAGCCCCTGTTGATGATCTCACAGATGTTCTATAGCCCCACAAGGCTAATGGCAACTTCTCATGCCAATCAGTGTAGGTGTCAGCTGTTTTCTGTAATATCTTCTTAACATTCTTGTTGGCGGCCTCCACTGCCCCATTAGTCTGCGGGCGATAAGGGGAGGATAAATGGTGCACTATGTTGTATTTCTGCAAAAGCTCCTTGGTTTCTTTCTGAAAGTGCTGACCATTGTCTGAAATGATCTCATGGGGTACCCCATACCTGTAGATGATGTTGAGCTGTATGAACTGTGCTACCTTCTTGGCATTCAGGGTCTTGAAAGATGCTGCCTCTACCCACTTAGTGAAGTAATCAATAGCTACCAAGATGTACTCATGCCCATTGGAGGCTTTTGGCTTAATCTGCCCAATTATATCTATCCCCCACACTGCAAACGGCCAAGGCGATGACATGCTTGTCAAAGGCATGGAAGGCAAGTGTTGTCCATTAGCAAAGACCTGACATTTGTGACACTTCTTAACATGTGCATGGCAATCTCTCTCCATTGTAGACCAATAGTAACCCAACCTCATGATCTTCTTAGCTAGCATATAACCATTCATGTGCGGTGCTCCAACTCCTTCATGGATTTCACTAACAAGACGTTCGGCTTCCTCCTCAGTGACACACAACAGATGGACCCCGTCGTATGACCTTCGGTATAGCTTTCCTCCACACAAAACATAGTGACTCGCTAGCCTCCTTAGTGTTCTCCTATCAATGCGGGATGCTCCTTCAGGATACTCCCTTTCCTCAATGAATTTCATGATGTCATAGTACCAAGGATGGCCATCTTTCGCTTCTCCTTCTCGAATAGAGCAGCAGTACACAGGTTTTTCTCTACATTCTATCACCAACGGTTTTACATTCCCACCATCCGGGATTTCCACCATGGAAGCTAGAGTTGCCAAAGCATCGGCGAACTGATTCTTATTTCTTGACAAATAATTGAACTCTATTCCCACAAATTCTTTAGTCAAGGCTTCTAAGTAGGCATGATACGGTAGCAGCTTCTCATCACGAGTCTTCCACTCTCCCTTTATCTGGCAGATAATCAGTGCTGAATCTCCGAAAACTTCTAACTCTTTGATCCCCAATTCCAGTGCAGCTTCCAATGCAAGGATGCAGGCTTCATACTCAGCGATATTGTTGGTTGCTTCAAACCCTAACTTAACCGCCAAGGGTGTGAATGCTTCTTCAGGTGAAACCAGTAGGACTCCTATCCCATACCCTCTCTTATTTGCAGCTCCGTCAAAGTATACCTTCCAAATCTTCTTTCCAATCTCCAGGACATCCTCATCGGGGAATTGGTCATTAAATTGTTCTGATGCCGCCACAGGGCAGCTGGCCAAGTAATCTGCAATGACACTTCCTTTTACTGACTTCTGTGTTACATACTTTATGTCGAATTCATTGAGAAGAATCGACCAACGAGCAGTTCTGTAGGACAAGACCGGCCTTTCTATCAGGTACTTCAGTGGGTCCATTCGGCTTATCAAGAAAACCTCATACGACATCATGTAGTGACGGAGTTTCTGAGTTGCCCATACCAAAGCCACACAAGCCTTCTCTATGGCGTTGTACTTCACCTCATAATCTGTCATCTTCTTGCTTAGATAGTAAATGGCATTCTCCTTTTTCGACCCCTCAAGGTACTGAGCTAGCATAGCTCCCGTCGCGGTTTCAGTGACCGTCAAGTATAACAATAACGGCTCACCTTGTCGCGGAGGAACTAGAATTGGTGGATTACTCAAATACCTTTTGATGATCTCAAAAGCTTCTTGACATTCTTCGTTCCATACCTTCGGCACCCCCTTCTTAAGTAACTTGAAAATCGGCTCGCATACCATAGTCAAATTAGCAATGAACCTGCTTATGTACTGAATTCTCCCCAAGAACCCTCGAATCTGCTTCTCTGTGCTAGGCGGCTCCATCTCTACAATGGCCTTGATTTTTTCCGGATCGACCTCAATTCCTCTCTGAGTAATCATGAATCCTAATAGCTTGCCCGCAGTGACACCAAAGGCGCATTTCTGTGGATTCAAACGCAAGTTGTACTTCTTTGCTCGCTCCAGGAACCTTTCCAGTGCCATGAAGTGTCCTTCTCGATCCACGGACTTCACGATCATGTCGTCCACATATACTTCCACCTCCTTGTGGATCATGTCATGCAGCAATGTTGTAGCAGCTCTTTGATAGGTAGCCCCAGCATTTCTCAAACCGAATGGCATGGCATCACTTTATAGCAATACGTTCCCCACTGTGTGATGAAGGCCGTTTTCTCCATATCTTGCGGCGCCATCTTTATCTGATTGTATCCGGAAAACCCATCCATGAAAGAGAGGAGCGCATGTCCTACAGTACTATCTACCAATACATCAATGTGGGGCAAAGGGAAATCATCCTTAGGGCTTGCTGCATTAAGATCTCGAAAATCCACACACATCCTCACTTTTCCATCCTTTTTAGGCACGGGAACTATATTAGATAACCACTTGGGATACTCCACAACCTGTAGGAACCCCGCATCGAGTTGTTTGGTTACTTCCTCCTTTACTTTCAATGCCCACTCGGGTTTCAATCTTCTCAATTTTTGCTTTACCGGCTTTTTAAGGGGATCGGTGGGGATGAAGTGCTGCACAATGTCTGGATCTATGCCGGGCATGTCTTCATAAGACCATGCAAAGGCCGTTATGTTGGCCTTTAGGAGGGCTATCGGCTTTTCTTTTTCAAGTGGTGAAAGGGTTATCCCAATTTTAATTACTTTTGGCAATTCATTTGTCCCTAAATTGATTGATTCCAATTCATCCATGTTAGGTTCGGTGACACCCCTTTTCCTTCGCTCGGCGAGCTCCGGGGGGACGTCATTCCTAGGATCTATATCCATGCCATAAATATCCATAGAAGAGAGAAAAGAAACACTGCAAGCAAACAATGTATAAAAGAAACACACTTCATTAAAGGAACCAACAAAAAGACACAAACTTGAAAAGGAAACAAAATTTGGTGCCACAACTATGAAACGACTCCTAACTCCACAAAGTGGGATAGGCGGACACACTTTATTGAAAGCAGGAAAGACTCTAACTAAGGAACCTACAAGCTACTATCAGGCAAGTCATGATCTTCCTCTTCAAGGATCTCTGCAATAGCTCCATCTTCTAGGTACCAATTGTGAAGTGGCATGGTTGCATGGTGGATTGACGAATCTTGGCAATCTTCTGTTGCTGACTCCCCCAAAGTAAGAACCATATCTTGGAACATGGTGACTATAGCATCGGTATCCACATGTTCTACCCAGTCTTCTTTCTTCTTTCCCACAGAATTGTACCAACTTGTCAAGCTCTAGGGATTCGGCCTATCTGTAAAGTACTTGTCACAAAAGTCTTTGTCTGTCAGTGCTGGATCAGAACTTGGGTAAAAAGTGCAATAGTGTGATGGTTCTTCCTTCCTGAACTCTTTTTCTATACATTGCACATACTCAAACCCCGACAAGGGTATCTCAATTGATTCTGGTTTTATTTCACATATGGGTACACCCGCCATTTTCAAATCATAGTCCCCTTGAATCGTGACAATGGCTCCCTCATGAGGGAACTTTACCTTTTGATGCAATGACGATGGTACAGCCCCAGCAGGATGAATCCAAGGCCTTCCCAATAACAGATTAAAGCATGACGGCACATCCAAGACTTGAAACTCTACTCTGAACTCTGTGGGTCCCATGATTAAAGGTAGAGTGATCACCCCAATTACTTCTCTACGGGTATTATCATATGCCCTCACTGTCTGCCCAGATGGAGTGAAATCAGTGGGCCCCAAGCCCAAAACAGTTGCAGTTCTCAAGGGACATACATTCAACGCGGAACCATTATCAATCAAAACTGTAGGAACTCTCTTCCCCATGGTGTCAACAGTTATATGCAAGGCTTGGGAGTGGCTTGGCCCACTCTTAGGTAAGTCCGCCTCTGTGAACACTATAGTGGAATTCTTCGGAGCAGGGTTTACTAGACTCACCAATCCCTCAGGAGACAAATCCACCGGAACCTGTATCTGATTTAACAACTTCAACACTGTCTGTCTGTGCTTGTGAGAGGCCATAAGCAAGCCCCAGATGGTGATATTGGCATTGGTCTTCTTCAATTGTCGGAATACTTCGTCCTCTTCTTCTTGCACATCGAGGCGCTTATCTAACTCACCCAGTGGATTATCAGATTCCAAGTGCGGAGGCTTGAAATGGCGGCCCCCTCTTGTCATGTGGTCTACTTCTTCATCACTAGCCCATATATCATCAATCTCATTTGTGCCACCCATCAGGTCATCCCATTCAATCATGTCAATGTCCTCCATCTGCACCTCTTCGGGTATATCATCCCAGCCCGTAGGAATTATGGGCTCACTTGGCAATGGATCAGGATAAAGCACATAGTAATCGAATTTCCCCGAAGGTTCCCCCAATAACCCCACTTGAGGGTCTCCTGCTTCATATCTTTCTTTCAACTGCTGTTGGATGGACTTCTTTGGCAATTGCAGGGTCTTTTGATCAATGAGGTCTTGGACGACCTTTCTCAACATAGCACAGTCCTCAGTGTCATGGCCGGGTATACCATGGTATTGGCAATATTGATGGGGTGTTTGGGGTCTTGGCTTTGGAGGGTGAGGTATGATAAGGCCTTGGTTACAGCATTGGTGAAAGGCTTGGGTCAAGGACATGGGTAATGGAGTGTATTGTCTTATGGGTAGGCAAGGTCGAGATGGGTCGGCTTCAATGGCATTTATGGAGTTGGATGAATTATGAGAGGGAAGTGGATTTTGAGTGACATTTGGGCGAGTTGGTGGTGAGATGATTTGCTTGTCAAGTAAGTCTTGGATCTCATGCCTAAGGCGATAGCAACGGTTGGTTGAGTGGCCTTTGGCTTGGTGGAATTTGCAGTATTCATTCTCATTGTAGCTCTTGGGCAATGGATTTGGTGGTGGTCTTGGGTCGAGAGGTTTCAACAGGCCTCGGCTTTTTAGCTTTTCAAGTACTTTCTCAAGTGGCATATGCAGCTCGGTGAATTGGCGAGGTGGGTTGGTGTCATTTAGGGAGATGGGTTGAATGGGTTGGGCTATGGCATTGACCTCGGCATTGTTTTTCCCAGCAAAGTTCGGCCTGCGGCTCTTTTGGACTTCTTCTATCTTGATTGACCCATCGGCAATGGCATCCTCAACTTGTGTACCTGCTCCGATAAGAGCCTTGAAATTAGGGAAGTAGTGAGCAAAGAGGTGCTTGTGATACACCGGCAATAGGTTCTTAACCACCAACTGAATCTGATCTTCCTCATTCGGTCTATCTGCCATTCTCGAGGCCTTTTGCCTCCACCTTGTAATGAAAGCGGAAAAGGTCTCATTAGCCCCTTGTTTTGTGGTCTCTAGGTCCCTTCTTGTGACATCCACTTCAGTGTTGTACTTGTAGTGCTCTGAAAACTCATTACATATGTCCTCCCAAGTTCGGGTTCTATTCTCATCCAAGGCTAGGAACCATTTTAAGGCAGAAGTGGCTAGGGTTTCATGGAACATTTGGGCCAAGAGTTCATCTGTCGCTCCTCGAGGGTGCATAGCCCGTACATACATCTTCAAATGGGTCTTAGGGCAGCCCGTTCCATCAAACTTTTCTAATTCGGGCATCTTGAATTGTAGTGGAATACGAGCTTGAGGAAACAAAGATAGGGTACGTACATCCACCATGTCATCTGTCCTACGGATTCCCTTTATAGTTCTCTCCAAGGCTTCTACCTTGCTAGCCAACACAGAGTCTGTATCAGAGGTCTTTCCCTTACTTCCCCCTTCTAGGTTAAAAACTTCAGGTGATTCATTCCCCTTGGGTTGAGTGCTTCCTCCATCATTGGTCTTAGTGCCTTCTCCAGACTGGGTCCCATTTTCAGTGTTATCCCCCGGGGTACGGCCATTATTCTGTTCGGGTTCGGACATCTTATGTTGGATATCTTGGGCCATTTTCAATGCTCTCTCGGATACATCAGTGGTGTAATCAAGTTTGGTCATGATAGCCTTCAAACAAGTCTCAACATCAAAACCCCCTTCACTAGTTGCTTCGTCGGCCATATCTGACTGGTTGGTAGAATCAATTTTCACTAAGCGCCCTTGCTGGTCGCGGATCCAAGCCAGTACGTCCTCTCACTCCTCTACGAAAGGGAACAATCAGTCTCTCATCCTAAGGGTATGTCCTAGGCTTCCATATTTGTCTCAATGACTTCACATCATATATACTCAATTAGTCCCTTTTAATCCAATTACCTTTGCAAGGGTCATGGGCGAAAGGTACGTATTAAGGATATAGGGTGCAAAGGTTCTCTTATTAAATGTTCATTAAGCACATCACAAACACGGTCATGATATCATTACAAACAATGTGGGTGCATAAGGGTGAAACCATAGTGTCCTGCAAGTCTGTCTATATGGACTAATGATAAGGGTAGGTTGGGGTCCTTCACTTGCTTGAGCAATCTTTATACCTAACCACATGTGGCATCAGGAACGCCGCGTGGGTCCAGCAGTACGTGATTGACTCATTTAATATACCCAAGGGCAAGCCCAAGGGTACTTGGCAAGAGAGGTTGAGAGCTTTCGCCCCAACTCATGGAATCAGGAAAACCAAGGTTGAGGCTAGGCCCGTCAGTGGCAAGGGACATCGATCCTAACATGCAAGAGTTTGCGCACACAATGCAATAAATGAAAGCACACAATCAAGCGGATGCAATGTGATTGATTTTAATTAAACAAAAGAAATTAACTTAGCCCAATCAAATTGTATAGAGTCTAGCCCACAAATCCCCAGTGGAGTCGCCAGTTCTGTGAACCCCAGAAATGGTTAAGGCCCACAGGAGGGTTTAAAAGTCGCCAATCTGTGGACCCAGGAAAAGAGGGCCCACGAATGGGTTTGGAAAAAGAAAGGAGTCGCCACCTTATTTTTTAAAGGAAACAAGGAAAACCCTAAAAACAGTTTTGTTTTAGGAAAACAAAAGATTGACTCCATATTTAAAAATGGAAAGGCAAATGATCTTTTGGAAACCAGAGAATTCGGGGATTCGGAGGCTAAGTTACGATATGGGAAGGTTCTAGGCAAAGCCTATAGGCACCCATATCGCCCTAAACGGTCTCTTAATTTAATTGGGCTAAATCAAAGTCTTAATCACACATAAATCAACAGTTATCATCACAAGACAGCATGCATATCATTCATCCATTCATTCATATAATCAGGTAAATCAAAGAAAAACAGAAAAAGAAAGAGGGAAGGGAGAAAACCTAGGATACTTAGTATCCTAGGGCGGACTTGAACATCACGAAGAGCGCCTACGTACCATGTATGGAAATACATGGATCAAAGTCCACGTAGTTCGAAAGGGAATAGGGTTATAACCTAATCAAGGCCTATGGTAAACCCTAAGTTTCCTTTCAAGTAAAACATGGTAAGTTTCCAAAATAAATGATTCTCGAAAGATTTTTGGTAAGATATGGAATTTTGATAAAGATGGAAACTTTGATTTAAAAGGTATTTTTTATTGAAAGGAAACTATAGAATCTACCATACCCCTCTAGTAGGAAACAACCCTAGGGGGGGGAGAAAGGGAAAGTTTCAAAGGAAAGGAAAGAAGGGTGAATTGGGGCACCCTCACACCCTACTTACCTTAAGCAAAAGCAACCTGTCAAAGTAACCACCCTATTGCATAGGGTAATTACCTTATTTGTAAGATTTCATCTCACAATAGCCAAAATAACCACCCCACATTGGTGGGGTAGTTGCACCTGTTGTACCTGTCAAAGCACCTGCAATTTCCATGCAAAACATACCAAAAATACCAACCAAACAAGCTAGATTCCAAATCAAGCCATTATCATGCCCAAACATGGGCTAACACATGCTCAAAATATCATAACAAGGACAAATAACAGATCTGGACAGAATTGAAATAAGGCTCAAAATCAACCACAAGTCATGCAACAACATGAATCATAAGCTAACTAAAACCCTAATTCAACCCTACATGCAATGACATGCAAAAAACCCTAAAATCAACTATATGAATGCTAGAAATATCATAGTTATCAAATATGCAGCACATATATATCAACCATGAAGAAAACACAAAGAAAAACCCTAAGCTATCATGCTATATGCTACTAAACTCACACAAGGATGATAAAAACCCTAGAATCACAATTGTGCTCAAAATCACATAAAATAACTCTAAATCATGCAAAACTCATTATAGACATCATGCTAATCATGCATATTAATCAATAGAAGCATCCACACATGAGAAAAATACAAGCTTGCACATGAAATATAGCTATTCTAAACATAAACTCAATTTCAGCACTAAGGAAACCCTAGAATCCCAAACATGCAGTAAATCACATGGAACAGCATCCTAGCATACTAAACAGCCCACAAACATGATCCTAAACATGCATACATACTAATAGAAATAGCAAAACACAATAAAAACACAAGCTTTAATATGCAAAGGAGTTATTTCATGCAGAAAACCATTTTCAGCACCTAAGAAACCCTAAAGTCCCAAACATGCAGTAAATCATATGGAATAGCATCCTAGCATACTAAACAGCCCACAAACATGATCCTAAACATGCATACATACTAATAGAAATAGCAAAACACAATAAAAACATAAGCTTTAGCATGAAATAGTGACTATTCAATGCAAAACCCTAGAAAAGACTCTAAGAAACCCTAAAAACACCAACACTCATAAAACCACATAGAATGGCATTATATCATGCAAAACCAGCCATAAACAATATCCTAATCATGTATTCTAAGCATTAGAAGCATCAACACATGATAAAACAATAAGCTTTTAACATGAAGTAATGCAAAGCTATGCAAGAAACCCTAGTTTGAATGAAAGAGAGAAAGGGGGAGGGGTATACCTTTTGTGGCTGCTGTAGAGAGTCCTCCTCCTCTTGTGTGCTGCTGGAAACAAACTCCTTCAAGCCTTCGAGCAATGCTCCAGCCCTCCTCCAAGCTTACTCTCACACTCTCTCACTCTAAGTTTAGGTTAAACTACCCTAAGGATGGCTGCCATAGCCTCCAAGTCTCACCAAAGTGCCTCCAAAGTGTCCCCCTATTACTGAAGTATGAGGGGGTATTTATAGGGATTGAGGGAAAATCCTCAATGGTTGGGATTAAAACCCTAGGGATTGATCCAAGGGCTCTTAGAGGTTACCTTGGGGCTCAAGTAGGTCAAAAAGGGCTGAAATTAGGGTTAAATGGCGGCCAAAGGCGAGCAAATCCGAGAAAATAGGGTGGGAGCCGCGTCAAGGCTCAAAAAAGGAAAGTGGCTCGGGTGACCACCTGGGGCTGGGCGGCTAGCAGCCTGGGCCCAGGCGGCTAGCCGCCCAGGCCTGGGTGGTCACCCGAGGCCCTGTCAGCTTCAGCCCATTTTTGACCCTTTCAGCTTCCAAATGTGTTTCAGGGCCCAAATCAACTCCGATTTTGACGAAACGAAAGCCAAAACGACCGTGTTTCGAAGGGGAATGTAATTTGAGTCACTTGAGGGCAAGAAACCCTAGCCATGGCTGCATGGTTAAGTCCCACAAAGGTGGTTAACCGCTATGCCTCACCATCGCTTAGCTTAGGTATGCACATAGGGTCGCACCGAATGCTTTCCAATTCGAAATTCAACCTCCCTAAACACATTTGGGGATGAAATCAAGACCAATCAAGGTCAAATGAGTAGTCATAGAGTGAAAATCATGAGCCAATTCGAGCTAACCCGAAGTAGGTCTTTTAGCCAACCTGAGCCTTAATGAGCCATTCTAATCCCGAACCTTCAATTCATCGAATTGAACCCACAAATACCTCAAATACAACCATATGAACTCCAATTGGCAACTTGGAGATCATTTCAAGGTCAAATGGAAAGTTTGTGATCAAAAAGACGATTATGCCCCTCAAGTCACAAAAGTTCTAATTAACCCTCGAGATCAACTCCAAATCGAACCAAAATTCATACACACCATCCTTAGGACCCTAGAAACTCAATGCAAAAGACTAGACTCAAAAAGGAGACAAAAAGACACATGCAATGACAAACCCTAGCTAAGGTGGCAAAAATGGGGTGTGACAGTTACCTCGTACACGACAGGGTCATGATGCAGTTTGGGTGATCGTGGATCGGTTGACGAAGTCAGCACATTTCTTGCCTATTCGGGTCGGAGATTCATTGAGTACCTTCAGCCAGTTGTACATTAATGAGATCGTTAGACTCCATGGAGCCCCAGTTTCTATTGTATCCGACAGAGATCCTCGTTTTGTCACCGAGTTTTGGCGTACGTTACATAAAGCTTTAGGAACACAACTTCATCACAGTACGGCTCATCATCCAGAAACAGATGGACAATCAGAGCGTACCATTCAGATTCTCGAGGATATGTTGCGTGCTTGTGTCTTGGACTTCGGAGGTAGTTGGAGTAAACATTTGGCCTTAGCAGAATTCGCCTACAATAACAGTTATCAGGCTAGCATTGGCATGGCACCGTTTGAGGCATTATATGGGAGACCGTGTCGATCTCCTGTATGTTGGACAGAAGTTGGAGAAAGCAGTCTTCTTGGACCAGAGTTAGTGAAAGAAACAACAGAAAAGATTCAGATCATTCGTGATCGTTTACGCACTGCACAAAATAGACAGAAGAGTTATGCAGACAAGCGTAGGACAGATTTGAAGTTTCAAGTTGGGGACTTCGTGTTTTTAAAGGTATCACCTAGGAAAGGCGTTTTTCGATTTGGGAAGAAGGGCAAGCTAGCACCGAGATATGTTGGCCCTTTCGAGATTATTGATAAGAAGGGTGAAGTGGCCTACTAGTTGGCTTTACCTTCACAGTTGGGGAATGTACATGATGTTTTTCATGTCTCAATGCTTAGGAAATACGAGCCAGATCCATCTCATGTTCTATCTATACCAGATATCCAGCTCCAAGAAAATGTTACATATGAAGAGCGACCAATTCAGATTTTGGACGTCAAGGAACAAGTGTTGAGGAATAAAGTCATCTCTCTCGTAAAGGTTCTTTGGCAACATCACGGCATCGAGGAAGCAACTTGGGAATTAGAGTCAGATGTTCGAGGAAAATATCCGCATCTTTTCGATTCGGGAGGTTAGTACAAATTTCGAGGACGAAATTTCTTTTTAGAGGGGTAGAATGTGATGACTTGAATTTTATAAATATATTTATGATATTTATTTGATCCTATGTGTGCAACTTCACCATAACTTAGGCAAGTACAGCATAAAATCATGCACCCACCACTTGCATCTGCTTTGGATATATATATATATATATATATATATATATAGGGATCATTAGCCGCACCCACCACTTGCATCTGCTTTGGATATGTGTATATATATATATATATATATATATATATATGTATAGAGGGATCATTAGCCGCACCCACCACTTGCATCTGCTTTGGATATGTTTATATATATATATATCTATATATATATATATATATATGTATAGAGGGATCGAGACAGAGAGTTAGAGAAAGAGCAACAGAGAGAGAGAAATTGAGGAAGAACAGAAGAGAAAAAAAAAAAAGAGTGGTCTGGTGGAGATTTTTGGCTGAGTTCGTGGAGCTCTCTTAGTGAGGTAAAATCCTCACCTCCTCTATTGTTGATTTCATATATATATATATAAATATCACGTACTGTGTATATATATATAGGTATATGCAATTTTATTTTCTTATGTTATTCTTAGAAAGGATGATTATATTTTATGTTTTTGGGACCAAGGAACACCATGGTAGTGTCAAATTTTAGAGAAATTGACTGTAGGTTGAAGTTTTAGAAATTTTAGAATTTTGGATCATGAAAACCCGAAACTTTAGGCTTAAAAACGAATATGATTTTATAGGATTCTGAATGAACAATTTATAGTCGCACGTAGTACTCCGCATGAGCTTCAATTCGACACTTGAATAACTGAAAACGGTTAAGAAACAGGGGAGATATTAATCGTCGAAGTTGGCCCATTGAACACACGGTGTAACCCGGTTACACAATTCAACCCGCGGGAGGTTGAAGATGACCCCATAGGTCTATGATCCTGTGTGGGTGCATCTGTGTACCTTACCGTGTTCTCATGCATTTAAAAGCCATACGATAATCATATGAACCCCAAATTTGACCGTTGGACTCGTCTTGGAGGGCCCTACCATGTGGGACCCTTAGTAAACCATTTTGACCAAGTTTGACTATAGTTTGACTTTTTGGCCAAATTAATATTTATTAAAAATTCCAGAAAATATCAAAAAATTCCAAAAATTACAGAAAATTCCCAGAAATTATAGAGAGTGTTTTAAAAATTATTTTGATGATTATGGGACCACAGTTCACTGTTAGAAGGCCAATAGTAATTTTTGAGTGCGTTATATTTATTTTGAAATTTACCTAAAGATTACGTATGCATAATTATCAGATTTTATCGGTCCTCGGGAGGACCCTAGGGAGCATTAACGCTGCATTCGCATTGTCAGTGTCTATCATGTGGTTTTAGGTTGGTATTGCTCGCAATTGAGGTAGGAAATGTGGCTTCTTTACATTTAATATGGTGTTATTCTATAAATGTGATTTTAAATGCCTTAATGATATTTTTGGATTTTCCCACTGATTTATAACCAAATATTTTTATTACTTGTTCAAAATTTAGGGATTCCTTCAATATATCATTTGATACGACTGTTTTATATTGTTCCTTAAAGATACGTGGTTATATACTCGTTTAAATGTTATTGTGAAATATCTGTTAAATGTGTGGAATTTTCATGATACTTGGATCTTGGAAAAATGCTTTATAAATGTTGTTTACTTGGAAATGCTTTAGAAATGTTACTGAAATTCTAGAAATTTATCAAACATGTTTATGGATACTTTTGGACACTCGGATATTTATTTGAATGATGGAAAATGTTTTGGATATATGGACCTTGGGTGTTGGTATGCATCAAACGGGTGGGGGCATCACAATGGAATGGTGTCCTGCGTTGAGAATACTCCGCGAATAGCAAGCAGGGTAAAGTGCCCTTGGGTGAAAGACCCTGAAGCCCTCGAGGAAGAACGCCACGTAGGTGTTGGTTATTTTCGTGCTTGGCTGAGCCGAGGGTTGACGTGACGACGTAACCTGTGATCAGCGACGGTTGATGCATGGTTTGATCCCATAGTCTTGGGAATTGGAGATACTATGAGAATTTTGGGAAATTAACTCAAAACCCACACAAAGTATTGATTTGTGACTGATATTTGATTTTGAGTTATTAAATGATTTTAATTCATATACCATGTATCTGCACATATATTAATTGTATAGAATCCACACATATTTCCTATTGGGCTTTGCAGCTCGTCCTATTATTATTTCAGATGATCAGGTGATGAATGAAGGTTCGCCGATGGCGGATGCCTAGTGGCATGATCTGAGGTTGGAATGTGAAGGTTGCATACTAACATAGTCATGGATGAGGATAGATGCACGTGCATTACATAGAGACTATGTTATTTTGATGTATGGACATTACTATTATTATTATTGTTATTACCATTATTACTTAATGAACCTTGAATAGTTTGAATCCAACCTATGTGCCAGGGATGTTGGCATTATTTTGGGATCACATATTATTTTGGGCATGACGTGTGAGCATAACATTTAATGTTAATTATTTGGGTGTTATTGATGAGCTAATACAATTATTATTTAAAAAAATATATATATACACGTGGGTTTGACTAAGTCTTCCGCAACTTTTATACTCTGACTTATCCACGTGTACACCTTTTTACTTTGACTTTTATCCACGTGTCGACTCTCCGAGTCGGGGCGTGACAGATTGCTTACTCAATAACATGTATGAGATTTTTAATGGATACATTCTAGAAGCTAGGGATAAGCCTATTATCACATTGGTTGAGATAGTGAGGCAAGCTTTAATGACTAGGATGATAGAAAAGAGGGAATGGATGATGGGCTATAGAGAGCCTATTTGTCCAAAAATACAAGGGAAAGTTGAGAAATTGAAGTCTCAAAGTAGAAATTGTACTTTCCATTGGGTTGAGGGAGGGCTGTTTAAGGTAAGGTGTCACCTAGACACATTTGTTGTTAATTTGGAGGCACGCACTTGTAGTTGTAGAAAGTAGGATTTAACAGGGATACCATGTAAACATGCCATCTCATCTATTGCCTATAAGAAATAAAATGTGGAAGATTATGTTGATGCATGCTATTCAGTGAAGACATACATTCACTGCTATAGCCATATGATATACCTTGTTGGAAGTCAAAAGTTTTAGGATGAAATAGGGAACCCTCTAGTGCAGCCTCCTTCACAAAGGAGACCGCCAGGCAAACCCAAAAAATTAAGGAGAAGGGAAGCAGATGAGCCTCAAAACCCATTCAAGCTGCGAAGGAAGAATGCAAAAATAAAGTGCAACAGGTGTCAAAAATATGGACATAATAAGTCAACATGCAAGGGGGAAGTGGCAAAGAAAGGGAAATTACAGGTGAATTGGCACTTACTATGTATACCTTCTTTAATACCATGTTTAAAATATGAAATGATCTTCTTATTATTTTTATACCATTGAATAGGTAAGGAAGAAGGCAACATCAGGGAATGGAGCTCCATCAACAGAATCAAGTAGTGTTAGGTCAAGTTCAAAGGTCACAAATACTATAAGTATTCATATGACTGAATGTTTATAGTATACATATTAGTTGAAATATGTTTATTAATGCCTTAATAAACCTTTACAGGTGAGGAAAAATGCAATAGGAAATACAAGGAATGCAATAAGAGGGACAAGGAATGTAAGTTGAATGTCTCTTTATGTTTATGTAGGGTTTAATAATATTAATAATATTTATAATGTTTCATATAAATTTAGTCATACATGAATTGACATAGCTATAACAGGTGAGGAATAAAACTCCATCTAGTAGTGGGGGTCCATCAACCCAAACAAAACAAGTATATATCCAACAACCAATAGCAACTTTCAACAAATCACTACAAAAAAAGAATGGAGCAATTGCCACCAATTTTTGTTACAAAATTAGCAAACGTGGCAATTATTTGGCTCCTTGCAACATATACATCCATGCCAAAGGATTTCCGTCACAAATATTGAGCCCCAAAGGTTTGCAACACATAAAACCATGGCAAACCTATTGAATGGAAATATCCGTCACAAGGTAGGGTCGTAAGGGCTTTGTTTTTTTGCCCTTTTCCCCATTTTCTTGAATCTGCCATCAATCTTTCTCCTTTTTATTTTCCTGCAAAAATTTTTAGCTCTCCCTTCATAGTTCTCCTTCTATAGTTCTCTTTCTCTCTGTAACCTCTCAATTAAACCCTAATTTTGTAAAGTCCTCGCACTCTCTTTATTTCGACTCTACCCCGCTGTCGACTCAGCCTCAACATCGATTACTCATCCTTGCAGTCAACATCTTAACCTCGCTGTGAACATCTCAGCCCTTGTCCTTGTCGTCAACCTCTCAGCCTCGGAGTCGATTCCTCTGCCCTGCCATCATCGAAGGTATATTCTCTCTATAAATACTATATTATTTATATAGTATATATTTTCTGTTGAATATATATAATATATGTTTATATATACATTGATGGGGTTTGCCAAATGGGGGTCTTGCTATATTTTTGGTTTTAGATGAGGGATTTGCTAGGTTTTTTCTCTTAAAGTTTGGATTTTAACTTAGGTCTGTGTTGTGGCAGCGGTGTGGGGCTTTATGGTGGTAGTGGCTTTTGTGGGGTATTGGCTGATTTAGGCGATACATATATAGGTATATGTATATCTGCATTTTTTTGATATTTCGCTAGGGTTTTGGGTTCTGAAAGCCCTAATTATCAATGACTCTGTGTGTATGTATGTACATGTTTGGGTTTAGTTGGTTTATTTTGGATCGAATCATTAGGCTTTGATTGAGGGTGGTTTATTATCTTAATATAGTGCAGAACCTCTGTTGTCAATAACTCTTGGGTTCTATACAATTTCTTTGGTGGCTATATAAGATGGATTTGGTATCTAGTTACAAGGTATTCCCCTTTTCTCTCTAATTTTCATTAGTCCCGTTAGGTTTTTTTTATTATGATGGATGTAAATGTATTGTTATACCTTACTTGCTCAATGCTTTGAAATGTAGATTTTACATACAGTGTACAATTTGATAGCCAATTTGTTGAATATATATGCTCATCCATCAATAGCAACTATGCACATAAGTATTTACAACAACATTGCAAGTTTTGTTTTTATATCTAATTAATTTATGTTAGTCTAGCTATTGCAGGGGATTGTTGGGATTTTTCTTAAAACGAGAATTTGGCTTCAAGCATAGATGGGTAATGTTTCTTTTTTTTTTTTTCCCGCCCTCTTTTAGTTGAGAAAATTATAGATAAGTGGAGTGATGATGCAATGCACACTATTTTGGATTTTCTATGTGAATTGACTGTAAAAGCTATGGTAATCTGGGTGTTAGAAAAATTGTTTACTGAACAAAAAATATAGAAAATCTCATAGTAGGGATTATAGGTCAATAAGAATTGGATTCAGGTGAATTACCTTAAAATGTTCAATGATTTGAATGGACAATCTAATGGTCCAATCCATAATTTTTATTCTTTTATTTTTTGAATTGGGGCAGGGCAACTTTTAGGAATTGGTTGTCAGTCCAAATGGTTCAACTGTCTAGTTTGGTCTATTTTTTTTAAGCTACGGTAACGTGGAAGTAGGCCTTGGACAAAGTCTAAGCTACCTTAATTTAAGTTATTTGATTGAGGTATGTTTCTATCTTCTCAGACATGGAAACCAGTAGATTTTGTTTGCCTCCTTGTAGATTTCCCAGATGATTAGGTGCAAATTATGTTATACCTAGATGTAGCTTTTTGATAGTATGCTCTTATGATTTTTATTTTTGCATTATTTAGTCCTTGGTGATTAGAAAACATGTTCTCTCTCTCTCTCTCTCTCTCTCATATTTTTAGTAGGTTATTTTTCTATCTCCTTTGCACGCAATTTGGTTTAAACTATTTAGATTGTTCTTTTTTTTTTTTTTTCCCTAATTTATTTGATAAGTGTTTTTTTATTTGTTTATGTATGAAGGTAAAGAACAATTGGTTTAATTGAGGAGGCTTGAATCCTTTATGCCTTGACCATATTATATTGGTAAGCTTCTTCTTACTCAATCATACTTGTTTAGATGCCTTTTCTATCCAGTAGGAAACAATGTAGGATATGACATGTATCAACTTGTGGTATAGACTGAAAAAAATTATAGACCATCTTTTGCAAATGATTAGATGAGAGTCTCAGTCGCTAAACCATACCATCTATAATTTTAACACATCAATTTACATTAGGGACATGGCTCTTAGATCAATTTAGAGAAGATAGAATGTGCTAAACTTTCTGAGCTCTTGAAGGTATTGCACTCCCTTATTTTTATTGTTAAATATGATTTCAATTTATAAATCTTGTTAAATTATCAATCTACATGCAATCTTTCTCTATGATGGACAGCACACAGGTGTTCTCATGCCACTCATATATTTCTTCTGTGAATTGAATTTTATTCCTTCTAATGGCTGCAATGTTGCTTGCACATTAGGAGTTTATAATCTGTATCCATGGACCTCTTTTCATTGTTAAATAATATTAGTTGTATATTAGAATACAAGAACAATATTAGTTGTATATAAGAACACGGAAAATATTTGTTATATATTAGTTGTAACATACGTAGCTTATCAATAAACAAAGCTGACTTGGCTTTATAAGAGTCAAGATTAATCTTCTATTTATTTTCTGATTTTATTTGGGTTAATTTTCATCTGATTAATGTACATGTTGTTGAAAATCTTTGCTTTGGTTAATTAAGTCAATTTAAAAGTGAAATATTTATCTACAGTTAGGGTAATTTTAATTAATTGAGCAGGTAGCTGTATTTGTGTAGTAAGTATAAAACTTTGATTGTGTTGGCAGTTTACTTAATTTTTAGGCAAGTATTAGAATGGTTTGAGGACAATAGTAAACTGAGCTTCTTGGGTCACAGTTGTCACTTGAGACGTATCAAATAGAGTTAAGGAAACGAACAACCTTTGTTCCCAAAGGGCAAACGAGGTTAGAGTGGCAAGAAACCATTTTCAACACTTCATGTAGGATAAAAGTACTGTCGAAAGTGATGGTGTCCAAAATCGAGTCCCGGTTACGAATTGGGACATGTTTACACCTATGTTAGTGAGTTTTATTTTTCACTGTAGTTGTCTTCATTTTAAATTAAAAACTTTATCATATTTATATCATATCTTTAATCATTTATTGGTCATATTTATATGCCAAGGACCCCATTAATTAGGATTTTTCTTTATATTTCTTGTGCCAGGTGATGTATTTTTTCAGAGGATTTTTGGTTCTCATGTTTGAAGATTTTGGTCTCAAGTCAAGAGCATGACAAGTAGATGATGATGGCTTAAAGTTTATATAATGACATGATGGTTTTGATATTTTGTATAACTTTGGTACTTTATACAAGTAACTATTGATGTTGATATTTTGCATAGATTTTTGAATGTTAGTTAAGCTTTTGTATATTTTACTAGAGGTATAGACTTTTATTTTGCCTTTGAATAAAAAAGGGTTGTGGATAAATAGTTCTTGCTTGAATGGAAATGTTGAATGGTTTTGGTTTTTTTTTTTTTTTTTTTTTGAATGAATGAATGGCTACAAGCCGGTATTTGATACAGGCTAGTAAGTTTTTCTCCGTACGATAATGGTTACCAACAAAATAATAAAAAATAATAATTTGCTAGTGATGGAAATATCCATCCTAGAGTTAAGTATTGCATTAGGTTATTTCATCTTTGCCACGGTTAGGTCAATCCCAATTCACATGCATTGTGATGGATTTAAATGTCCCAAGTAGTTTTTATTCTTTTTTTAATTGGTTTTACATTGCAACGGTTATTGCTTTGTGATAGATTATATCCGTCTCAAGTGTTTGCGACAGTTTTTTAAACGTCACAATGCCAATTGCGACACAGGCAATTGCCACGCCTTTGCCACGCCCCATTATTCATCACAAAAACTGGTTTTGTGATGGTTATGCCACTCCTTGCGACCTTTTGGACTGTTACAATTGCACTCTTTTTTTTTTGTAGTGAAAGGCATGAATATTTTCCTCAGGTAATCCATTTCTAATATAAAATTGTTTTTAACCCAACTTTATATTTGTGAAACTAATTATTCTAACTAAGCTATGTGCTCAATTTTTTGTTTAACATTTTTGTTGGTTATGTATTATGTAGGCTACTACAGCATGGTATGGAGGTACAATGTCAACTCTAGGTCCAAGCAGTAGCACTAGTAGAAATGTGATTGGGAAAGTGGGGGGATCTCAAGCTAATTTTAGCATGAATCAGTCTTGAGGCAATGCTAGATCAAGCATGAATAAGTTTTTCTTATTTTTAATGTTTTGTGGTTGTAAACCCAATGTAGTTGGTGGGGATGATAGGGAGTTGGTTTTGTGTTTTAGATAATATGGGGTTTGGGTGTTTTTTGGATAAGATTAATGTGATTGCCTTTTTGTATACAATGGGTGTTAAACACTTGGAAGTTTGTATTAACCCATTTTTTCGATACAGTGGGCGCATGTAACTTATTTTATGGATGCACTAGTTTTTTAACACTTTGTGAGATGTAATTGACTCATTTTGTTATAATATATGGGATATTTTAGTTTAGTTGAGTGTTGTTATCTTAGCATGTGTATTTCTTTGTTTTTTTCTTACTTGAATTTTGTGAAATATAGCATGTGTATTTCTTTATTGGAATCATAGGTGTATTGGAATTGGCCTTGAAGTTCTGAGATCTGCCCAAATCAGT
The DNA here is from genome assembly GCA_039720395.1 of Liquidambar formosana. NCBI lineage: Eukaryota > Viridiplantae > Streptophyta > Magnoliopsida > Saxifragales > Altingiaceae > Liquidambar > Liquidambar formosana. The sequence goes on along the minus strand of CM077821.1, from coordinate 33,478,158 downwards.
CGATTGATTTCTTAATTCAGTTAACTGATTTGCCAATTCAGTCGACTAAATTAAGGATTCAGTCGACTGATTTAGGCAGAATCAGTCTCAGCTTTGTTGCTTACTCTCTGAAAAATTCAGTCAACTGGATTGAACTTTGAATCGACTGAAACTCCATTTGAGTCTACTGATATGCAATTTAAGTCGACTGAAATGGACAGAAGGATTTATAATGTGATTGTTCATGAAATATATAGGATTAAGACCAAAAACATTAGTCTAGGCCTTATGTAATTGCTACATATATGGCCATATATTGAAAACATGAAGCAAAAAGCTAAATTGAGCATAGTATCCACTAAAATGATGCTAGTACATCCATAAATGAAAAGGAATACTGTGATCCTCAGAAATTGGCCCACAAGGATTGGAAAGAAAATAAGTTTGAAAAAGAAAAGGAGTCGCCACCTTATTTTTTAAAGGAAACAAGAAAAACCCTAAAAACAGTTTCTTTTAAGAAAACAATTTGAATGACTCCATGTTTAAAAAGGAAAGGCAAAAACAAGTCTTTTGGAAACCAAAGAAATCGGGGATTCGAAGGCTAAGTTATGATATAGGAAGGTTCTAGGTAAAGCTTATAGGCACCCATGTCATCCTTTCGGTCTCTCGGTTTATTTAGGCTAAATTAAAGTCTTTTCAACACACAAAATCAACATATATCATCACAAGACCGCATGCATATCATATATCTCATTCAATCATCCATGCATAATCAAATAAATAAAATAAAATAAAACAGAAAAAAGAAGAGAGAAGAGAAAGACCTAGGTACTTAGATCCTAGAACAAACTTGAGCTTCAAAAAGAGCACCTACGTACCATGCAACGAAATACATGGATCAAGGTCCACGTAGTTCGAAGAGAATTAGGGTTAAAACCTAATATAAGCCTATGGTAAAAACCCTAGGTTTCCTTATTTGAAAGAAAGTAAATTAACCCAAGTTTGAATTTAGGAAAACCTTCACAAGATGAAAACTTTGATAGAGAATCAGAATTTTATTTAATAAGGAAACTTTGATTATGACCATATATTCATATTAAGAAGAAACCCTAGAAGGGAGAAAGGAAAGGGTTAAGGAAGAAAAGGTGAATTGGGGCACCTTCAAACCCACTTACCTTTGCACAATTACTCCAAGCATTAGCAAGTTTTAAGCAATAACAGCCCTATGCGCAATAGAACAACTATCACACCTATTTGCACCTTTACACGTACTCAAAATAAAACAAAAAGGACAAAATAGCAATCTGGACAAAATAGTATTATGGCCTCAAAGTATCCACTAGACATACAAAGAGCAGAAATAGCAAACTCTCATAAGCCCTAATGCAATCCTAGAACCATGACATGCATAAAAACCCTAAAAATCCACTAACATGCATGCAAAACATCATTAGTTATTCTATATGCAATACATATATAGCAACCATGAAGAAAAATTGACAAAAAAGTCTAAACTAACATGCTATATGAAACTACCCTAAAACAAGGACAATGGAAACCTCAAACTCACAATCATGCTTAAAACCTTATAGAACAGCCCTAAAACATACTAAACTCATGATAAACAGTATTTATATCGTGAATATTAACTAACTAAAGTGATAACACACGATAAAAATCCTAACTTTAGCATGCAATGACACTATTCTATAAGAAAACCTAGTTTAAGCTTAAATAAAGGGAGGTTTTACTTTAGGAAAAGCTTCCTTGCTGCTGTAGAGACCCTCTTCTTGACTTGTGGATGACTTGAATTGAGCTTCTTCAAGGTTATAGTAGGAACTTCAACTCTTCTTTAGCTCTCTCTCTCTTATTCTCTCTCAAACACTCAGGTTTAATGCATAAAGTAGCCTCTAGGTGCCTCTAACTGCCTCCCCTTGTGCTAAAGCATAGGGAGTATTTATAGAGTTTCATTAGGATAAACCAATGGCTAGGATTAAAACCCTGAAAATTAATTCAAGGGTTATTAGAGACTCCCTTGGTGTTTAAGAAATTCAAAAGTTACCAAAAACTAGAAGAAAACACGTCCAAAAGAGCCAAAATACATCAAAATAGGTAATAGTTCGCTTCAGCGACGAAGTAGAGCAAAAATAGGAAATTAGTCTTGGGTGACACTAGGGCCTGGGCGGCTAGCCACTTGGGCCCAAATGGCTAGCCACCCAAGGCTGGGTGGTCACCTGAGCCCACTTCAGTTTTCCTCCTATTTTGGACTCCATTCCCTTCTAGAAGTATCTCAAGAGTTAAATCAACTTCGATTTTGATGAAACAAAAGCCAAAATGACCGTGTTTTGATGAGGAATACATTTTTAAACATTTTAGGGTGAAAACCACTAACTATGGGGGCATGGTTAGGTTTGACAAAGGTGGTTAACCACTATGACCTTTGCAAAGCATAGGTATGCACATAGGATCAAACCAAATACTTTTCAACCAAAATTAAACTTTCTAAAACACTTTTAGGAATAAAATGATGACTAATTAAAGTCAAATTGAAAAGATTTGTTCAGTAATTGTGAGTCATTTTGAGCTAACCCAAAGAAGGGTCAATTAACCAGCTTGAACTATATCGAGCCATTTTAACCCTGAGCAATTGATTTATCAAATTGAACCTAGAAATACCTCATATGCATTAATATGAATCCCAATTGACAATTTGGAAATCATTTCAAGGTCAAATAAAAGTTTGTGACCTAAAAGACGATTATGCTCTTCAAGTCACAAAAGCTCTTATTATCCCTCAAGATCAACTCCGAATTAAACCAAAATTCATATCCGTTGTCCTTGTGACTCTAAAAAACTAATGCAAGTGACTAGACTCAAAAACAAAACAAAAACATGCATGAAATGATGAACCCTAGTAATGTGGTGCAAAAATGGGGTGTAACAGAAGCCCCTCATTAGCGAACAAGTCGCATTTGTGAACCAATGATAAAGAACACCCATTTTTGCCTAATAGCTTGGAGAAATCACACACTGACACCAACAATGATATGAGATTGAAATAGGGAAGTATACTCAGGCCATGAATATAATTAAACCACTGGGATTGGGAATTGATAAGAGAAGCATATTCAAGCCACTATGAATGAATATACATTTGAAATGGAGAAATATGTTCAAGCGATAAATATATTTGACCAAGTGATTGAAAATGAACATATGAGAAGCATATTCAAGGAATATACTAAATGGAGAAATATATTCAAGTGATGAATATATTCAACCAAGTAAATGACAATGATAAAGAAGTATATTCAAGGAATAACATACTTTTGAAATAGAGAAATATATTCAAGAGATGGATATATTTAACCAAGTAAGTGACAACGATTGAAGAGTATATTCAAGGAATGAACATACTTTTGAAATGGAGAAATATATTCAAGTGATGAATATATGTAACTAAGCAAGTGACAATGATTAAGAAGCATATTCAAGCAATGAACATACTTTTGAAATGGAGAAATATATTCAAGCGATGAATATATTTAACTAAGTAAGTGACAATGATTGAGAAGTATATTCAAGGAATGAACATACTTCAAGGTTGATTCATACACATGAAATAGCATCATTAGCACCCAATTTAACATCAAAAACAACAATTTTGCAGCACTTTGCAAATCAAAATCCATTGAACCCATTTTTGCTCAACACAAGCTTGTTCATCTACCATGGATTCCAATGAAGCTCCCAACTCAAAGTATCCATTCCTTGATTCAAAGAGTAGAAACAAGGTACCAAGATATGATGTTCCTCAAAGGAGATTGCTCCTAGAACCAAAGAACCACCGCTCTTTCATCATTCCAAGCAGGAGGTAAGCTTACCCAACTTAAGAACTTTTCTTTGAAATTTTTATTTTTGTTGGTTAAAATGCATTCCCATGAACTCTCTATGATTATTTCTAGCAATGTTTGCAATGCCCATTGATTTTGGCAAGGATTGGATGTGGAAAGAATTCAATTTCAAAGCTTGGTGAATAGTGCCCACCAAGTGTTTGATAAAATACTTAAGTGATGAAAATTCATCCAATCTTTGTAAAATTGATGTGTATTGCAAGGCAAAATCATAGGCATTCATTTCTAATTGATTTTAGAAATAAAACCCAACATTTTCATGAACTTTGAAAAACAAAGTTTGCTATATTTTTGAAAAACCAATGTTTTCATGAACAAGGTTTGCTTATTTTTTCCCTTAAAAAACCACTTTGGAAAACGAAGTTCACTTATTATTTCCTTTGAAAACCAATGTTTTCATGGACTTGAAATGTGTGGTTTGCCAATGTTCGTAAGTTTGAAGAGTAAAGCCAATGTTTTCATAAACTTATAAAGCAAAGTTTACTTATTCATGAACTAAAAAACTTATCTTTTGAAAAGCCCGTTATCAATGTTTGCCAATAACTTTTACATAACTAGATGAATAATTCTCTTGATTAGCCCAATTTCCAAGACCTACGCATAAGGTCCTCCATTAAAAACCTTATTAGGTGGTGGAAATGTATAGAGCACACCCTGTAATACCCCGAATATTTATTGATTTATTTTACGTGTATATTTAGTGGAATTGTACAAAATGGAATAATTTTAAATATTTTTGAGGTTAGTTGGATGTTAGGAGACATTACATTAAATTGGCTTATGTGGAGAAAGATGTTTAAATTGTGAGATATATATATTTATGGAGGAAAGAAAAGACAAGAGAAGAAAGAAGAGAAGAAAAGTCAAAGAAGGAAATAGAGAAAGGAAGAAAAGTGGCGTGGGAAGAGAGGAAAAGAAGGAAAGAAAAAAAGATCAAAGCAATAAATGGGGTTAGGTGAGAAGAGAAGAAAAGAAGAAAAGGTAGCAGGGATAAGATTAGTACAGGTAGAAGAAGGAAAAGAAAGAAGGAAATAAATAGAGAAGAGAGGAGAGAAAGAGAGTAACGAGTAGGCAGGGGGAAACGAGAGAGGCAGAGGGTCGATGGTCCAGTTGCCGGATTAAAGGAGTTTTAATCACGCATGCGAGTATAGATTTTATATTTTTGGGCAAATTTATGCGTCTACAGTGGTGGTTATTCATTTTATTCACTTATATTTGAGGTAGGGGGTTTAATTCTTGTATGGTGAATAATGATTATTTTGAAGCATATGTTAAGATTTGATTTATGCAAGGTGATAATTATTGATGATGATATCTTTGAGGTTTATGATAGTTGATTTCATTGACAGTTGGATTTTATTTGAGGTTGATGATTTGGAGTTCGTATTATTTGATTTATATATTATTTTGAATATATATAAATGCTTGCATGTGATATTTGAAACATTATTTATTGTATAGGAATTGGATTTCCTACTGGGCTGTTGTTTGCTCACCCCAATATATTTTCAGGTGATCATTATTGGAGCCACGTAATAGAATTGGGATCGGGATTTGGAGAAGTTATCGCGTACATTTATTTTTATTTAAAACTGATGTAATTTTATCCATTTGGTTGGCCAATGTATATTGATGATGAGTTTTGGGTTAACCATGGCTACCCGCAGCTGCGCAATACTCTGTATTTTCAAATGGAATGGATTTTTGAAAAGGTTTATTAGTACGGAGCTCATAAAAAATTGTACGTATTAATGTATATAAATTTTGGGGCGTTACACACCCAACCTATTGCAAAGGAAACCATTAAAAAAACGGGTTTTGGTTGGTTTCTTGATTCCTTATAGAATGAACAATGGGATAGGCAATCCCTACTTGCCTTGGCCGAGTTATGGTGGGATACCACTAATACCTTTCACTTTAGTTTTAGGGAGATGACCATGACTCCTAAAGATTTCTCCATCATCACAGGCCTAAGCACCAAAGGAAAGAAGTTGGCATATTATGGGGACACCAACATAGATGGTGACTACCTCTTGTTTATATTGGGGATGAATATTGAGGCAAACTCACGTGGAGTTCGGCGAACATGGTTATTGGACAACTTTGTCGGCCAGGAAGAAGGTACGGGAGCAGATCCCAAGTGCCTAGTTAGAGCATTTTTGATCTACATGTTTTCTTGCACTCTTTTTGTTGGTGCTAATGACATGGCACAACTGGGTTACCTTGACTGCATGGAGGACTTGCACAAAATTGGGAGATAAAATTGAAGAGGAGCGGCCTTAGCCACTATATATAGATCTATGTCTGACATGTCTCGAGGGGTCTCCAAGAACTTGGCGGGCTTCTATTTGTTTGGGAGGTAAATAAAAATGTTTAATTTTTAAATTCCACTCAAACTAAACTTGGTTTTGACTATTTTTCTTGGATTTTGACAGATATGGTACTATGAGTATTTGGGACTATGTCGCCCCGCACTAGATGATGAAATACAGGAGTGGCCAATACTCAAGAATTATGCTCCTGTCACACCCCATTTTTGTCACCTTAACTAGGGTACATCATTTCATGTAGGATTTTGAGTTCTTTTTGAGTCTAGTCTTTTGCATTGAGTTTTTATGGCATTGAATATCATGTGTATGAATTTTGAAGTGATTTGGAGTTCATTTTGATAGTCAATAAGAACTTTTGCGACTTTAAGGGCATAATCGTCTTTTAAGCCGTATATTTTCCATTTGACTTTGGAATGAATCCCGAGTCATTCCCTTGAGTTCATATGGTTATATAGAGTCTATATATAGGTTTGAATTGATGAACTAATGGTTTAAGATCAATTCGGCTCATAATGGTTCAGGTTGGCTAAAAGACCCTTTCTTGGTTTGCTCAAATTGACTCATAAGACCCAACCAATTTTCTCTCATTTGACTTCAATTGGGCTTTATTTACATCCTATGTGTGTTTAGAAAGATCGAATTTCGATTGGGAAAGCATTCGGTTCGACATTGTGTACAAACCCAACTTAGCGACGGTGAAGCACCATAGTTAACCACCTTTGTAAAACCTAACCATGCACCCATGGTTAAGGATTTTTGTCCTAAAATGCCTAAAAATGTGTTCCCCTTCGAAACATGGTCGTTTTGGCTTTTATTTCGTCAAAATCGGACTTAATTTGACCCCCGAAAGACTTCCGGAAGGCGAAGGAGTCTAACCGAGGTATGCTGATGGGAGCCCTCGGGTAACCGTCCGGGGCCAGATGGTCAGCCTTCCAAGCCCAGACGGTCAGCCGTCCAAGCCCAGACAGTCACCCGAGGGAATCCATCTTTAAGTGGGATTCTACCTCTTCTCTCCCTCTTTTAACGGTTTCCTCTGCCATTACAACTTGTTTTCTCTTAGGAGTGTGTAAGTTTGAGTTGTTTGAGCACCAAGAGAGTCTCTAATAGCCCTAGGATCATTTTTTAATGAATTAATCTTAGCCATTAGTTCATGGGGTCAGTTCTCTATATAAAGAACATAATATTCAGCACATAGGGGGGCCACAAGTGCACTTTACACTTAAGAGAGAGAGGGAGCTACGAGTTTGTAGAGCTAGAAGGACATCAAGAGAAGGCTTTTCAACCTTAAGCAAGCAAGGGAACAAGGACTTTGAAGGCAAGGGAGGTTCTACAAGAGGTAAGCACTCTTTTTGAATGCTGAATATAGGTCTTTTCCTTCTCCTTCTCATTCTTCTTCTATGATAGTTCTAGTGCATGTTGTAACTCCACATGTTAGGTTAATTCCATGCTTTTGTGATATTATATGAATGATTTTAAGATGATTCATGGTTCTATGTGCTTGATAATCTTTAGTTTACTAAGGATTTGAAAGCATTATTCTTTTTGTCTTCTTAAATCATGCATAGTTGATATAGTCTATTCGCTGTGATTGTTGTCATGAGTTGACGCTCCTGTTATTTAATACATATGATATGAATGATATTCATGATGATTTGAACATGTGTTAGGGTTGTTTCATATGTTTTAATGCATAGTTGTGAAATTAGGGTTTCGATAACCCTAAATTCACACAAGTTTCCTATAGCATGATAGAATAGGTTTTGTTGTCTGTTTTTCTTCATGGTTATTATATATATGATATATATAGAATAACTATGATAGTTTTTGCATGCATGCAGTGGATTTTTAGGGTTTTATGCATGACATGAGATTAGAGTTGCATTAAGGTTTCTATTTATTCACTGTTTTTGTTGATAACATGATTAGGGGATGACTTTGAGCCTTAATACTATTCTGTCCAGATTGTTATGTTATTCTTTTTGATATGCTTTGAGCACGTGTAAGGGTGCGAACAGGTGCAGTAGTTGCCTTATTGCAAATAAGGTCGCTATGGCTTAAGCTTGATATTGCTTGGAGTAAATTGCACAAGGTAAGTAGGGTATGAAGTGCCCTAATTCACTTTTCTTAACCTTTCTTTTCTCTTCTCCCTCCTAGGGTTATTCTCTAATAGAGGGATATGGTCAACTCTAGGGCTTCTTTCCACCCCTTTTTAAAAGTTTATATCTTCTGTTGGATTTTTTATTAAGAATCATTTTATCTTTGAAAATCACTATGGAAGGAAACCTAAGGTTTACCATAACTCTCTATTAGGATTTAACCCTATTCTTTTCGAACTACGTGGACTTTGATCCATGTATTTCCATGCATGGTACGTAGGCGCTCAATTGATGTTCAAGTCCGCCCTAGGATCTAAGTATCCTAGTTTTGTTTTGTTTTCTTTGTTTTCTTTGTTTGTCCTTCTCATATGATTGCTAGTGGATTAGGATGAATTTGTCCATCACATATGATTGCTAGAGAAGTAGGATGGATTTGTGACTGATAGCATGCTGTATTTTATTGATTGATATTGGTTTGCATGTGATTAAGTCATTAATTTAGCCCAATCAAATTAAGAGACCAACTCGGGCGATGTGGGTGCCTATGGGCTTAGCCCAGAACCTTCCCACATCGTAACTTAGCCTTCGAATCCAATTTTCTGGTTTTAAAGACTTTGTCTTTCCTTTTAAAATGGAGTCATGAGGTTTTGGAAATAAAACATTTTACAGTTTTCCTCTTTTCCTTAAAAAATGAGGTGGCGACTCCTTTTTGTTTGTTGTCTTTCACCTTTGTATTTTTTGCCAAACCCTTGTGGGCTCCGCGCTTCTTTTTCGTGGGTTCACAGCTCCTACCCAAATAGCTACGCGTGCCACCAATAGGCATAATTATGCCCATGCAAGGGCATTCTTGGCGAGTCTGAATGCGGACATGGTAATCCACTTTCCTTATTCTTTTTTTTTTTTTTTTTCATATTTATTATCTAGCTCTTCATTCATTTTCTTTCAAATTCAACAGGTGGAATGGAGCCTATGGAGAATGTGGGAAGCTAGGCTACCCGGGAGGTGTGCCTCTTGCTTAGAGCGGACTAGGAAGATGGTACTTTTTGAGGGTCCCTCAGGGCGATATTGGTATTTAGGAGAGTGCGTCCTTAGGCAAGTGAAAGGACGTGTGGATGCTGCTCTTACCCCTATCATACCTCCAATGAACATGAGGCACACAGACTCTTTGGATGGGGATGAGTTAGTGGAGGCTTTAACTGGGTGGGATGTTGAGGAATTCACCTTGCCCAACACTGATAATATGACTTTTTGCCACCAATTCCTGATGCAGCCCAGGGTCATTGGCTTCTTACCTCAAGGGGTGAGTCTCTATCCCATTCTTTTCATTACTGATTTCTGCAGGCACTTCTTTTAAACAAATTATTTATTGCAGGATTGGTGAACTCGTGGACATAGTTCCACAGTAGGGTCATCCATAGGCATGACCCATAGTGCTGATGATTATGAGATGGAAGGAATTCCACCACCAGCTCTCCTAATTCTCAATTGGCAAGTGAGCCTATGTAGTGGATTGGAATTTATGAAGACTGAGATTACTCGTCCTACTTTTGATGAGGTTCCTAAGATCGACTCGAGCTACGAGAATGTAAGCTCCAAGCCCTTACCTTTCTTGAGGCCTTTTTCCTCATTTATTAACCATGTTTATTTTTCCAGGTTCCTAGGGAGTATACCCAGGAGTGCCTTGAGCTTAGCAAAGGATTAAGGCAAGACCTTATCAGGATGAGCTTGGTGAACTCCGTGCAAGAAGGGCGTTTTAATCCCTTTGTAAGATAATCCTTTGTTCATTCCAATTATAGGATTAAAACCATTACCCTTTTTATTAATGAATTTTCCTTTGCCACAGGCCTCCACAGTACATCGACCACAACCAATGCCACCTCAAAGGATTCCTCATCCTGGTCGTGGTAGAGGCGAATCAAGCAGGAAGAGAAGAACAGCGGGAGATCATTAGCTCAGCTTAACCTTTTGCTTGTAACCGCATGGAACATCCTTCTTTGTGCTTTGTAACCCATCTTTGAACACTTTCCTTGATACTTTTATGAGACTTTTGGAATTCCATTGTGATGATTTGATCATGTTTTTATGCAAAAATAAGCTCAAAATGAGCTTCCCAAGGTCACAAAACCATATAGGGGTCAAACAGGGTCAAAAATAGGCAAAACTGGCCAAAACAGGAAAGTTGCCTTGGGTGACCCCTAGGGCTAGGCAGCTAGCCGCCAAAGCCCAGGTGGCTAGCTGCCCAGGCATGGGGGGTTACCCAAGCCTGAAGCAGAAATCCCACTCTAAATAGGAAATCTCCTATTTTGACAGGTTTTCTCCTTCTAGAACTCGGATTTGTGACTTTTTCCCTATAAAAACACATCCAAAGGGTTCCTAAACCTACTTGTATTCATTCATAGAAATTATGGAGGCTCTAGACAAATTTTTAGGAGGGTTTTTGAGAGTTATGAGTGCTGAAGCAAAATCTGAGTTCAAATGCTTTGGTTTTGATCTATTGCTTTCCTTAAGGCATGTGAAGCTTAAAATCCACCTCCTAACTGCTGCTACATATTTTTGGAACCCCCAAATTCATGTGTTCCACTTCAACTATGAAGAATTATGCCCAACCATGGAAGAATTCTGCGCGTTGTATGGAGTCTCACCGATAGGTCCTTTCATTCTCCTTACACCTCGCCCAAGCTTTCTTACTTCTTTCGCTAATTTACTTGGGATTCACGAATAGTATGCCTCTATATTTGTAAAAGATCACATGGTAGATTTGATGAAATTGGCAACCTCTTTCTTAGCCTATGATAGCAAAGGTATTTTGAATTTTACCTTTCCTATTAAGCATTCACTTGCTTTTTGCCTTATTGGTCGCTTCCTTATTTCAACTGGTACTCCCCATGTTCCCATACAAATTTGTGAGTTAATTCCTTTCCTTACCAAGGGCCATAACTTGATTCCCATGGTACTAGCTGAAACCTTGAATAGCTTGGATAAAACCCATGAGGACCCAAAAATTCCTTTAGGACGTAGCACCATTCTTCTGCAGATGTGGTTGCTTGAAAGACTGAAATTCTTGTCACCCACTGTCATTACACCATACAAGCCCCAGCAATACTGTTTTTGCCGTATTGAACTACCTGGACAATTTTCATTGAGGAATTGGCTAGGTTACTTCCAAACCCTTTCATGGAGGAATATTAAGTAGTTTGTCTTCATATAGGGCTGCAGTGAGCAGATGCTTCTGTGCACTACTGGATGTGCCATGGTAAAGCTCATAGGACTGAGGTCTAATTCTTTTTATTGGCCTTCAAGGGTTCGTCGTCAGATAGGTGCCATACAAACCATACCCACTTCCTTGAAAGGTGACTATCCTATAGTGCCTGCGGGTCTTTCTGTGGTGACTTGGGCGAAGGATCGATGGCATAGCAAACTGACACTAACCCAAGTTACAAATACTGATGGTCCATATATGATGAGTCCCGAGTACAAGGAATGGTTAAAGAACAATTTGGGCAAAAGAGAGACTATTCGAAGAGAACGGATTTATGGACTTATCAAAGACAACTAACTTGGACCTTGCAAAGAAGACATTATGGAAGCAGTGACAGCAACTCATGAACATGACTTGAAAAGGAAAAGAAGACTCAAGAGAGAGTAGAAGAAAACTGAAAAGCAGGCTACAAAGAAACCCAAGAAAAATTGACGACTCAATAGAATAGGATATTTATGGCATATTTATAGTTCTTTTACTTAATATCAATAAATTGCTATGTCAATTAATTTTAGTTTTGAATGAATTTCCAATAATAAATTAAATTTGGGATTTTGTTGTTTGATTTAGACCGCGCCCAAAGTAACTTTATGGATTGTTTACGTATCTCCATTTTTCTTTCTCTCTCTTTCTTTTTTTTTTTTCTTTTTTTTTCTTTGAATGAAGAATCAGGTCTTACGTAGTTCTTATGCCTTAACTTTTGCCTAGGCCATTCTTACAGGTTTTCAACCTAGCAGGCCTCAAACATAGTATTTCTTCAATTGATCCAAATAAATTGGACAAGCGAACTCAATTCCATCTAAATCCATGAGGCGAACAACCCCTACTGGCAATATCTCTTTGATGATGTATGGTCTTGTGAACCCCGGAAATTGGGCCCACAAGGGATTGAAAGAAAATGGGTTTGAAAAAGAAAAAGGAAAGGAGTCGCCACCTTATTTTTTAAAGGAAACAAGGAAAACCCTAAAAATAGTTTGTTTTAGGAAAACAATTTGAATGACTCCATAAAAAAGGAAAGGCAAAAACCAATCTTTTGAAAACTAAAGAAATCGGGGATTCGGAGGTTAAGTTATGACATGGGAAGGTTCTAGGCAAAGCCTATAGGCACCCATGTCACCCTTTCGATCTCTCAGTTCATTTGGGCTAAATCAAGATCTTTCCATACAAAAATCAGCAAGTATATCATCACAAGAATTGCATGCATATCATATATTTCATTCATCCATCCATGCATAATAAGCAAATAAAAACAGAAAAAAGAAAGAAAAAAAAAAAAGAAAACATAAATAAACCTAGGATGCTTGGATCCTAGAACGGACTTGAGCCTCACGAAGAGCGCCTACGTACCATGCAACGAAATACATGGATCAAAGTCCACGTAGTTCGATTAGAATTAGGGTTAAGACCTAATATAAACCTATGGTTAAAACCCTAGGTTTCCTTATTTGATCAAAAGAGAATTGATAGAAAGTTTGATTTTAGGAAAGAAATCCACAAAATGGAAACCTTAATAAAAACCAGAATTTTGTTTATGAAGGAAACCTCTAATTAAACCATAGGATCATATTAAAAATTAACCCTAGATAGGGAGAAGAGAATGAGTTAAGGAAGAAAGGTGAATTGGGGCACCTTCACACCCACTTACCTGAGCGCAATTACTCCAAACATTAGCTATTTCAGACATAAGCAGCCCTATTTGCCATAGGACAAATACCACACCTATTTGCACCCTTACAAGTGCTCAAAACCATGCGAAAACACTAACATACAAATCTGGACAGAATAGTATTATGACCTAAAATCATCCACTAAGCATGCCAATAGCAAAAACAGCGAACAATAATAAGTCCTAACATATTCCTAGAACCATATCATGCATAAAAACCCTAAAACATACTAACATGCATGCAAAACTATCATGTTTACTCCATATGAAAAACATATACAGCAAACACGAAGAAAAACCAATAAAAAAGTCTACTTTATCATGCTATATGAAAACAAACACAAAACAATGACTCTAAAACCCTAAACTCACAAATATGCTTAAAAACTCACAAGACATACTTTAATCATGCTAAAACCAAGCTAAACAGAAATTATATCATGCATATTAACTAACTAAAGCAATATAACATGATGAAAATCCTAACTCTAACATGCAATGACACTAATCCTAGCACAAGGACAAACAGGAGCACAAGAATCATAACTATGCATTAAAAACCTAAAGGACAGCCCTAAAGCATGCTAAACAGTAGATAAAAAATAGATATTCCATGTATATTAACTAGCTAGAGTGTTAATACATGATAAAAAAGTTACCTTTAACATGCAATAAGCCTAACCCATATGAAAACCTAGTTTAAGCTTGAATAGAGAAGGAGAATACCTTAGGAAGGGCCTTCCTTTGTGTTTGTAATTATTCGTGGCTCCTCAGGTCTTTAGAGTGAATCAAACCAACACGAATCCTCCTCTTTGTCAAAGTGATATCACAGCAAAGAGATCAAAACTCACTCAACTTTGAAAAGAAATAGAAAACAAAAAGAGAACAAGAGAAAAGAAAAGTGATTTTCGTCACTTTGCAGCAGCAGCAACTTCAATTGCGTTTTTGGGTATGCAAACGTTGGATTTGGACAAAGCTTGTGAAATACAAAGTTGTAGAGAATTGAATTATCTTTCTAACAAGACCAATTTCATCAAATTCTGACTTCGGATGAAAAAGTTATGATTAAAATACGACTACTGGTTTTCAGAAAATCTGCTGCTGAATTATGACGAATTTCACTCCCTCCAAACCCTCTTCTCCCCTCCCTTGTTTAAAGACATTAAGAGAGTATTTATAGCTGAAATCTGGAGTTTCCCTTTCCTTCCTGGACTAGGTTTCCTTGGAGAATAATCAAAAGGTATTTTATAATGATAAAAGACTTCTAATCTGAATAGGAAAAGGAAATTGCCTTTTATAAAAATTGGGAGACTGACCGCTAACACGCATGCACATGTATCGTATGTGCGTACACACACTCATCACATACGTACACGTGTTAGTGTCATGATAAAAATGGCTAATTTAATAAAATAATTTTCTTTTCATTTTAACCAAAAATCTCATGCTGTGATTCCCACTAATTCTTCAAGGATAATCCGTAAATAACCACACTAAACTCATCATCAGGGCCACGGGACTTAAGATGACAACCGGTACAAAATTGAACCTAGAAATACCTCATATGCATCCATATGAACTCCAATTGACAATTTGGAGATCATTCCAAGGTCAAATGAAAAGTTTGGGACTTAAAAGACGATTATGCCCCTCAAGTCACAAAAGCTCTTATTATCCCTCAAGATCAACTCCAATTTGAACCAAAATTCATATCCATTGTCCTTGTGACTCTAGAAAACTAATGCAAGTGACTAGACTCAAAAACAAAACAAAAACATGCATGAAATGATGAGCCCTAGTAAGGTGGTGCAAAAATGGGGTGTGACAGGTCTACCCCGACTTGGTTTGAATTTTCCCCGTGGATCGAACACTAGAGCTCTAATTTCTTTTAACACTGCATCCCCTTCCTTCAGACCTCCATCTTTCACATAGTTGTTAAATACCCTGGCAACTCTCCACTGATACACCTGCACATGATACAGTGCCCTTAACCGCCTTTTATCTAGTAATGCTAACTCATCATGACGGCTCTTAGCCCAGTCCACTTCTGCTATCTGACTCTCCATGGCAACCCTTAGCGAAGGAACTTCTAATTCAATTGTTAATATAACCTCCATTCCGTAGACTAAAGAGTAAGGGGTAGCCCCTATTGACGACTTTACTGACGTTCTGTAACCCCTTAGAGCCAACGATAACTTCTCATGCCAGTCTG
This sequence comes from Liquidambar formosana, assembly GCA_039720395.1. Classification (NCBI taxonomy): domain Eukaryota; kingdom Viridiplantae; phylum Streptophyta; class Magnoliopsida; order Saxifragales; family Altingiaceae; genus Liquidambar; species Liquidambar formosana. Next base: position 33,462,702 of record CM077821.1, on the reverse strand, counting down.
TATACAAGTTTGCAATCTTCTGTAGTATCTTCTTGATATTCTTGTTAGCTGCTTCCACTACTCCATTAGTCTAAGGATGGTATAGTGACGACAAATGATGAACTATGCTGTATCTTTGGAAGAGCTCATGGATTTCTTTCTGAAAATGCTGGCAATTGTTTGAGATGACTTCATGTGGTACCCCATATCGATAGATAATGTTGTGCTGTACGAATTGTGCTACCTTCTTGGCATTGAAGGTCTTGAAAAATGCTGCTTCCACCCATTTAGTGAAATAATCGATAGCAATAAGGATGTATTCATGCCCATTTAACGCCTTTGGCTTGATTTGTCCGATGATATCTATCCCCCATACTACGAACGACCATGGAGACGACATACTTGTTAAAGACATAGAAGGTAAATGTTGTCCACTGGCGAAAAGTTGGCACTTATGGCACTTCTTAACATATACGTGGCAATCTCTTTCCATGGTAGACTAATAATAGCCTAGCTTGATGATTTTCTTAGCCAACATATAGCCATTCATGTGTAGAGCCCCTGTTCCTTCATGGATTTCTTTAATCAAATGCTCAGCTTCCTCTTCGGTGACACACAGCAGGTGGATCCCGTCGTATAATCTTCGATATAGCTTTCCTCAACAATGTACATAGTGACTCGATAACCGTATTAAGGTTTTTCTATCGATACGAGACGCTCCTTCTGGGTATTCCCTTTCCTCCATAGATTGCCATCATTCATTTCCCCTTTTCGGATTGCGCAACAGTACAAAGGCTTGTCTCAGCATTCTATTACCAACGGCTTCACGTTCCCTCCTTCGAGTATCTCCACCATGGATGCTAGGGTTGCCAAGGCATTGGCGAAATGATTTTTGTTTCTTGATAGGTAGTTGAACTCTATTTCTGAGAACTCCTTGGTTAGATTTTCTAGATAGACATAGTCTGGCAACAACTTCTCATCCCGAGTTTTCCATTCCCTTTTTATCTGACAAATGATTAGCGCCGAATCTCCGAACACTTCTAATTCTTTGATCCCCAATTCAAGTGCAGCTTCCAATGCCAGGATGCAAGCTTCGTACTTGGCAATGTTGTTAGTAGCCTCAAATTGCAGCTTGACCGCCAATAGTGTGAATGCTTCTTCAAGTGAAACCAACAGGAGTCCTATCCCATAACCCTTCTTATTAACAACCCCATCGAAGTATACTCTTCATGTCTTCTTCCCAATTTCTAGCATGTCCTCGTCTAGAAACTGATCATTAAACGGAGTAGATGATGACACAGGACAACTGGCTAGGTAATCTGCGATGACACTACCCTTAATAGACTTCTGAGTTACATACTTGATGTTAAATTCATTAAGGAGAATTGACCATCGAGCAATTCTGTATGACAATACTGGCCTCTCTATCAAGTACTTTAACGAATCCACACGACTTATCAAGAACACTTTGAAGGACATCATGTAGTGTCGGAGTTTCTATGACGCCTATACTAGTGCCACACAAGCCTTTTCAATTGCATTATAGTTCACTTCATAGTCCGTCATTTTCTTGCTTAAGTAATAAATAGCATTTTCCTTCGCTGACCCTTTAAGATATTGAGCTAGCATAGCTCCCGTCGTGGTTTTGGTAACTGTTAAGTAGAACAACAGCGGTGCACCTTGCCGTGGGGGACTAAGATTGGGGGATTGCTCAAATATCTCTTAATGGTCTCAAAGGCCTCTTGGCATTCTTCATTCCATACTTTTGGCACACTTTTATTAAACAATTTGAAGATTGGTTCACAAACCATGGTCAAGTTGGCAATGAAACGGCTTATTCTCTTCATAGGAAAACCCCAGATCTACTTCTCGGTGCTAGGCGGTTCCATCTCTACAATGGCTTTTATCTTCCCTGGGTCCACTTTAATCCCTCTCTGAATGATCATGAACCCTAATAGTTTGCCTGTGGTGACACCAAAAGCACTTTTGAGGGTTTAGATGGAGATTGTACTTCTTTGCTCGCTCTTGGAATTTCTCTAGCGCCTTGAAATGCCCTTCCCTATCCACGAGCTTCACGATCATATCATCGACATAAACCTTAACTTCTTTATGGATCATATCATGGAATAAGGTCGTAGCTGCTCTTCGGTAAGTAGCCTCGGCATTTCTTAAGCCAAAAGGCATTACTTTGTAACAGTATGTTCCCCATTGTGTGATAAAAGCTGTTTTCTCTATGTCTTGAGGCGCCATCTTTATTTGATTATACTCGGAAAATCTATCCATGAAAGATAGTAGTGTATGTCCCACTGTACTATCCACCAACACGACGATATGGGGTAAAGGAAAGTCATCCTTAGGGCTCACAGCTTTAAGACCTCGGAAAGTGACACACATCCTCACTTTCCCATCTTTTTTAGGCACAGATACTATATTTGACAACTACTCAGGATACTTTACCACTTAGAGGAACCCCGCGTCTAGTTGTTTAGTTACCTCTTCTTTTATTTTTAGAGCCCATTCTAGTTTTAATTTTCTGAGTTTCTACTTTACCGGCTTCTTTAGGGAATTAGTGGGGATATAGTATTGCATAATATCAGGGTCAATGCCAGGCATGTCTTTATTAGACCATGCAAAAGCCATAATGTTGGCTTTTAAGAGGGAGATTATTCTTTATTTTTCAACGGGAGAGAAGGTTTTCCCAATTGTAACTACTCTTGGTAATTCATTCGTCCCTAAGTTGATTGATTCTAATTCATCCATATTAGGTTCAGTGATGCCCCTTTTCCTTTGCTCAATGAGCTCCGGGGGGGCATCATTCCTAGGATCTATATCCATACCATAGATATCCATAGAAGAGAGAAAAGAGACACTGCATATATAGAGAAAGAAAACATACTTTATTAACTAGGAATAGTAGGAACGACACACAAAGAAAGAAAAACAAACAATCTGTATAACTACCATGACTCCACAAAGTGAGTTAAGTAGATACATCTTATTGAATTAAGGAAATATTACTAAACTAGGACACCTACAAACTGCTATCAGGTAAACCCAAGTCTTCTTCTTCATGTATCTCCGCAATGACACCACTTTCAAGGTACTAATTAAGGAGTGGTATGGTAGTATGGTTAATGGACAAACCCCGGAGTTCTTTAACGGTCGAGCCTTCCAAAGTAAGGATCATGTTTTGGAACATTTATGTCATAACTCCTGCATCGAGGTTCTCTGCCCAGTCCTTCTCTTTCTTTTCCCAGAACTTATCATTGATGGCTTCATCATCCACCATTTCAGCTGTGATTGGATACCATTTGGTGAAGAAGATTTCAAATCCCGGTACTCTAGTCTTGGTAGCTTGGTCAAGGATGGGTTTTGGAAACCCGCAATATAGAAAATCATCCCCTTCTTTAATGAAGTAACCATTCAAAGTGGGCCGATATGGCGAGATCCTCAGGTCTGGCACGCTTCCTTCGGCTTTGGCTCTTACTTTCTCCTTATTCCTTTTCAGCATTTCCACATGGTCATTTCTAGAGGGCTCATATCCTATCCTAAAGGTGTATGAGGTGACACAGCTCTGAATAGATCTAGGGATCCCTTGTTGGCGACGCCCTAGACCCATGCCAAGAAAGAAACTCATTCTTCTCATGATCTCATTAACATGAAAATTGCCATGGGGGCAAAAGTCTAAGGGTATTAACTCACCTTTCTCAAGCTCTTTCTCGATGCATTAGACATAGTCAAACCCAGATAATGGTACCGCCATCGATTCAGGTTGTATCTCACATACAAGTACCCCTGCTAGTTTCAATTTATAGTCCCTTTGAAGTGTTACTATGGCTCCTTTATAAGAAAACTTCACCTTTTGATAGAGTGAAGACGGCACAGTCCCAGCATGATGGATCCATGGTCGGCCCAATAACAAGTTGAAACATGACAGCACATCTAACATTTGGAATTCCATCCTAAATTCAGTGGGTCCCATGATTAAAGGCAAAGTAACCACCCTTATCAATTCTCGGTGATTGTTGTCATAAGCTCTCACAGTTTGCCCAGATGGTGTGAAATCAGTGGGTCCTAAACCCAAGACAGTGGCAGTTCTGAGAGGATATACATTCAATGCGGACGCATTGTCAATAAGGACGGTGGGAACCCTCTTTCCCATGGTTTCAACAATTACATAGAGGGCTTGAGAATGGCTTGGCCCACTTTTAGGTAGGTCCACATCGGTGAATACAATAATTGAGTTCTTAGGAGTTGGATTCACCAAATGCACCAATCCTTCGGGGGATGTATTAACAGGCACTTGTATCTGATTCAGCAACTTCAGCACGGTCTGTCTGTGTTTATACGAGGCCATGAGCAAGCCCCAAATAGTGATGTTGGCATTGGTCTTCTTTAGTTGCCTAAGCACCTCATCCTCTTCTTTTTTCAAGTCGGGATGCCTCTGCTCCTCCAAATCTCCCAATAAGTTCTCGGATTCTAAGTGCGGAGGTTTGAAATGACGACCCCCTCTAGTTATATGATCCAACTCATCATCGCTAGCCCATATGTCATGGACTTCCTCGGAGTCATTCATTAGGTCATCCCATTCTATCATATCAATATTCTCCATTTCCATTGGCAAGTCGTCCCAACCTGTAGGAATTATCGGCTCATTTGTCATTGGACTTGGACTCGAGTACAGCATATAGTAATCAAATTTTCCTGATGATTCACCTAATAGGCCAACCTGAGGATCCCCCACTTCATATCTTTTTTTTAACTCTTGCTGAATGGATTTCTTTGGCAACAACAAAACCTTTTGGTCAATAAGGTCTTGAATGATCTTCTTTAGCATGGGACAAACTTTGGTGTCATGGCCGAGTGCACGATGGTATTGGCAATATTGGTCAGGGGTTGAAGGCCTTGGTCTTGGTGGGAGTGGCATGATAAGGGTTTTGTTGCGGCAAAGGGTAAAAAGGTGGGTTAAGGTCATAGGGAGTGGGGTGTATTGTCTCATGAGCCAGCGAGGGTGAGATAGTTCGGCTCGGATAGCATTTATGTTTTTAGGTGGGGGTGTATTGTTATGTGATGGGAAAGGATTACGAGTGACGTTTGGATGGCTTAGTGGTGAAATGACTTGCTTATCAATGAGGTCTTGGACTTAGTGGCAAAGGCGAATGCAACGGTTGGTGGCATGGCCTTTAGATTGGTGGTATTTACAGTACTCATTCTCATTGTAATTCTTAGGTAAGGGATTAGGTGGAGGCTTTGTGTCAAGTGGTTTTAATAGGTCACAGCTCATGAGCTTTTCGAGGACTCTTTCGAGTGGCATGTATAGATCGGTGAATTAACGAGGTGGGTTAACATCATTGAGGGAGATGGGTTGAATGAGTTGTGTAGACACCCAAATTTTGTCGGGCCGCCTCCGGACAAAATTGACTAAACCGTCAACAGTACAATTAGGTCGGACATGCTCTATACCTAACTTCATTCACCCTGTCCTACCCACTAGGACAAAGCCTCTCCTCAATTCGACCTCCAATTTCTGAGGCCCAAGAGCCGGGAACGGGCACGATACCCAAAAACCCCTAAATTAGTACTAGGTGGTTCGATCTCCAAATCTTTGATCCAACGGCCAATTCAACCATAGGATCTTCAATTCAATATCCCTAGAGTGGTCTAGGACCATTTGATTGGGAATCAGAAGGCACGAGTCCTCCGATCCCCAAATTCCCCCCAAATTGAACCCCTAAATCGGCACTAGGTGGTTCAATCTCCAGCAATCCTCGATTTGACGGCCAATTCAATCGTAGGATCTTCAATTAAACATCCCTAGAGTGGTCTAGGATTATTTGATTCAGAATCGGAAGGCACGAGCCCTCTGATCCCCAATTTCCCCCAAATCAAACCCTTAAATCGGTACTAGGTGGTTCGATCTCCAACAATCTTTGATCCAACGGCCAATTCAACCGTAGGATCTTCAATTCAACATCCCTAAAGTGGTCTAGGATCATTTGATTGGGAATCAGAAGGCACGAGCCCTCAGATCCCCAATTTCCCCCAAATCAAACCCCTAAATCGGTACTAGGTGGTTCGATCTCCAACAATCCTTGATCCAACGGCCAATTCAACCGTAGGATCTTCAATTCAACATCCCTAGAGCGGTCTAGGATCGTTTGATTGAGAATCAGAAGGCATGAGCCCTCCGATCCCCAATTTCCCCAAATCGAACCCCTAAATCGGTACTAGGTGGTCCGATCTCCAAAAATCTTTGATCCAACGGCCAATTCAACCATAGGATCTTCAATTCAACATCCCTAAAGCGGTCTAGGACCATTTGATTGGGAATCAGAAGGCACGAGCCCTTTGATCCCCAATTTCCCCCAAATTGAACCCCTAAATCGGTATTAGGTGGTTCAATCTCCAACAATCCTCGATCTGACAGCCAATTCAACCGTAGGATCTTCAATTCAACATCCCTAGAGCGGTCTAGGATCGTTTGATTGAGAATCAGAAGGCATGAGCCCTCCGATCCCCAATTTCCCCAAATCGAACCCCTAAATCGGTACTAGGTGGTCCGATCTCCAAAAATCTTTGATCCAACGGCCAATTCAACCATAGGATCTTCAATTCAACATCCCTAAAGCGGTCTAGGACCATTTGATTGGGAATCAGAAGGCACGAGCCCTTTGATCCCCAATTTCCCCCAAATTGAACCCCTAAATCGGTATTAGGTGGTTCAATCTCCAACAATCCTCAATCTGACAGCCAATTCAACCGTAGGATCTTCAATTCAACATCCCTAAAGCGGTCTAGGATCATTTGATTGGGAATCAAAAGGCACGAGCTCTCTGATCCCCAATTTTCCCCAAATTGAACCCCTAAATCGGTACTAGGTGGTTTAACCTCCAACAATCCTCGATCCGACGGCCAATTCAACCGTAGGATCTTCAATTCAACATCCCTAGAGCGGTCTAGGATCGTTTGATTGAGAATCAGAAGGCACGAGCCCTCCGATCCCCAATTTCCCCCAAACCGAACCTCTAAATCAGTACTAGGTGGTTCAATTTCCAACAATCTTTGATCCAACGGCCAATTCAATCGTAGGATCTTCCATTCAACATCCCTAGATCGGTCTAAGACCATTTGATTGAGAATAAGAAGGCACGAGCCCTCCGATCCCCAAATCGCCCAAAACCGAACCCCTACTGCAACTTTAGGTGGTTCAATTCCTCACAATTTCGCATCTAATGGTCGAACCGACCGTTGGATCTTTAATTCAACCCCTCAAGATCAATACAGGACCATTTGATCAAAGATCGGGCCTCATTCGGTTCACGATCAACAAAACCCTAATTGCAGAGCCTTACGAGCATCATGCTCGCATCCGGGCCATTCAATCCCACCCAAAAGAGTGCACACTCCACTCTTTGGTCCCAAACCAAGTTTTGGGACCCAAAGTTTCAATCCCCATTCAAAATCAACGATCGGATTTCACCCGATCATCGATCAAACGTGATCACGCGATCGTACGGCCCCACAGTAGGGCGGACCACCACCCTAGGCCCACCACAGCGGCCCTACAACTTCTAGAAGGGCACACTGCACTAAAAACACAAGTTCCCATGTGTGATGATGAGAAATCATCACAAATGTGGGATAAGTGTGCCCACGCTAGCCAAACCAACGTGGAAAAATCTTGCTTTCGGCTCTGCAGATCCCTGCAATCTCCTGCAGCAGAAATCCAACTGCCTGAATGGGACTGTTTTCCACGCTAGCCAGGCCAGCATGGGCCACGCTTGCCATACCAGCGTGGATGGGCAGTTTGCCCTTTTGCCACTTTTGGACCATCTTGCCCTCATCAAATGAGGTAATTCCTTCATTAAACAATGCCTAAATGCCCTCCACGTCCCATGTGACCAAAATACCCCTCCAAATGTTCATTTTACCCCTAAAAGTCCAAATTTTCCTGTAAATAGCCCCCATTTTTATGTATTGAGGGCCAATTTCCAAAACCCCTAATCCCTAGCCTTATTCCATCTCTCTCACACCCAATTAGGAAGCCCTTACCCAATTCATCCTCACACTAACCTATGCACTAATCATTCCATCAAAAGAAAACCATCCTAAACACTAATCCATCCAACCGAAAATCCAACCCAATTCCATCCACCACAAAAAGAAATCTACTACACATCCTCTCAAAAACCCTTTCACACATATTTGGGGGCTGTTCTTGAAGGAAAAGCCAAGGCTTGAACCATCCAAGTTCCATTTGGATAGCATAAAAGAGACAAATTCTGCTGCAGTTTTACTACAGAAGGACTGTCAATTTCGTATCTGCTGAGTGGCAACTTCACTTCTGCTGACTGGTAACTTCACTGTTACCCCACATTCCTTCCCTATTTCACTCCACCACTTTCCAAACACACTTGGAATCATCAAAGGAGCTTCTCAAATAAGGATTTCAAGCACTCAAGCCTAACTTGGTCAAAGCTAAGGTGAAATCACCTACACTAGGTGAGCTTCCCCTTTTATTTCTAAGCTTTCTAGTTTAAAATTTCGTATTAAGCTTACCGTTATTCTTCCAGCTTTAACATGTGATTGTCACCTTCCCTGCCTTAGCCCAAGTACGTACCTGGGTCTCCTAAAACGTGTCGTGGATGGATCAACCCTTGTATGGTGGGTTAAAGGCAGGAAAACCCTAAACCACCCAATGCTTGCAAACCCTTCTAAATAGGTTGCTAGTGTGAACCCTAAAAAGGTGGCCCACAAGGATTTAAAAGTCGCCAGTCTGTGGACCCAGGGAAATCGCGGCCCACGAGGGGGGTTTGGAAAAGGAAAGGAGTCGCCACCTTATTTTTTAAAGGAAACAAGGAAAACCCTAAAAAAGCAGTTTTGTTTTAGGAAAACAAAAGATTGACTCCATGTTTAAAAATGGTAAGGCAAAAAGTCTTTTGGAAACCAAAGAAATCGGGGATTCGGAGGCTAAGTTACGATATGGGAAGGTTCTAGGCAAAGCCTATAGGCACCCATATCGTCCTAAACGGTCTCTTAATTTAATTGGGCTAAATCAAAGTCTTAATCACACATCAATTAACAATTATCATCACAAGACAGCATGCATATCATCCATTCATTCATCTATATAAGCAATTAAATCAAAGAAAAACAGAAAAAAAGAAAGAGGGAAAGAAAACCTAAGATACTTAGTATCCTAGGGCAGACTTAAACCTCACGAAGAGCGCCTACGTACTATGTATGGAAATACATGGATCAAAGTCCACGTAGTTCGAATAGGAATAGGGTTAAACCCTAATAGAAGTCTATGGTAAACCCTAAATTTCCTTTCATAAGATAATAGAGTTTCCAAAGATAAATGATTCTCAAAAGATCTTTAGAAAATATGGAATTTGTTAAAGATAGAAACTTTGATTTAAAAGGCATTTTTATGAATGGAAACTATAGGAATTACCATATCCCTCTATTAGGGAATAATCCTAGGAGGGAGAAAAGGAAAGTTTCAAGGAAAGGAAAGAAAGGTGAATTAGGGCACCTTCATACCCAACTTACCTTAAGCAAAAGCAACCTGTCAAAAAAACCACCCTATTGCATAGGGCAATTACCTTATTTGCAAGATTTCATCTCGCAATAGCCAAAATAACCACCCCACATTAGTGGGGTAGTTACACCTGTTGCACCTGTCAAGCACCTGCAATTTGCATGCAAAACATACCAAAAATACCAAAAAACAAACCTAGTTTCTAACCAAGCAATTATCATGCTTAAACATAGGCTAACACATGCTCAAAACTCATCATTAAAGCTATTAAACAGATCTGGACAGAATTGAAATAGATCTTAAAATCAACCATAAATCATGTAAACAACATGAATCATAAGCTAACTAAAACCCTAATTCAACCCTATATGCAATGACATGCAAAAAACCCTAAAATCAACTATATGAATGCTAAAAATATCATAGTTACCTAATATGGAACACATATGCAGCAACTATGAAGAAAAACTAAAGAAGAACCCTAAGCTATCATGCTATATGCAACTTTCCTAAAACAAGGATGAATGAAACCCTAGAATCACACTAGTGCATAAACTCTCATGAAATCACTTTAAACCATGCAAAACAGAATATGATCAGCATTCAATCCATACATATTAACCAATAGAATGATCCTCACATGATAAAAACATAGGCTTTCACATGAAATAATGCTATTCTAAGCATAAACTCAATTTCAGCACAAGAGAAACCCTAGAATCCCAACTATGCAGTAAATCACATGGAATAACACTCTAGCATGCTAAACAGCCCGTGAATATCATCCTAAACATGCATACTAGCTAATAGAAACATCAAAATATGATAAAAACATAAGCTTTAATATGCAAAAGAGTTATTTCATGCAGAAAACCAATTTAAGCACTAAGGAAACCCTAGGATCCCAAACATGCAATAAATCACATGGAATAACATTCTAGCATACTAAACAGCCCATGAATATTATCCTAAACGTGCATACTAGCTAATAGAAACATCAAAATATGATAAAAACATAAGCTTGAACATGAAATAATGCTATCCTATGCAGAAAACCCTAGAAAAGACTCTAGAAACCCTAAAAACACACCTACTCATAAAATCAAATGAAATAACATCATATCATGCAAATCCAGCCATAAACCTTATTCTAATCATGTATTTTAAGCATTAGAAGCATCAACACATGATGAAAACACAAGCTTTGAACATGAAACAATGCTATTCTATGCAAAAAAAAACCCTAATTTCTAAGAAAAGAGAAAGAGGGAGAGGTATACCTATGGTGGCTGCTGTAGAGAGTCCTCCTTCTCTTATGCACTGCTGGGAATTCCTTCCTTCAAGCCTTCAAGCCAAACTCCAGCCCTCCTTCAAGCTTTCTCTCTCACTCTCTCACTCAAAGTTTAGGTTAAACTACCCTAAGGATGGCTGTCATAGCCTCTAAGTCTCACACATGCCTCTCACTTCAGAAAATTGCCTCCTATTGCTGAAGTATAAGGGGGTATTTATAGGGTTTGAGGGAAAACCCTCAATGGTTGGGATTAAAACCCTAGGTATTGATCCAAGGGCTCTTAGAAGTTCCCTTGGGGCTCAAGTAGGTCAAATAGGGCTGAAAATAGGGTTAAATGGCGGCTGGAAGCGAGCAAATCCGAGAAAATAGGATGGGAGCCGCGTCAAGATTCAAAAAAGGAAAGTGGCTCGGGTGACCACCTGGGGCAGGGCGGCTAGCCACCTGGGCCCAGGCGGCTAGCCGCCCAGGCCTGGGTGGTCACCTGAGCCCCTGTCAGCTTATGCCCATTTTTTACCCTTTCAACTTCCAAATGTGTTTCAAGGCTCAAATTAACTCCGATTTTGATGAAACGAAAGCCAAAACGACCGTGTTTCGAAGGGGAATGTATTTGAGTCACTTGGGGGCAAGAAACCCTAGCCATAGCTGCATGGTTGGGTCCTACAAAGGTGGTTAACCACTATGCCTCACCATCGCTTAGCTTAGGTATGCACATAGGGTCGCACCGAATGCCTTCTAATTTGAAATTCAACCTCCCTAAACACATTTGGGGATGAAATTAAGACTAATCAAGGTCAAATGAGTAGTCATAGAGTGAAAATCATGAGCCAATTCGAGCTAACCCAAAACAGGTCTCTTAACCAACCTGAGCCTTGTTGAGCCATTCTAATCCCGAACCATCAATTCATCGAATTGAACCCATAAATATCTCAAATGCATCCATATGAACTCCAATTGACAACTTGGAGATCATTTCAAGGTTAAATGGAAAGTTTGTGGCCTAAAAGACGATTATGCCCCTCAAGTCACAAAAGTTCTTATTAACCCTCAAGATCAACTCCAAATCGAACCAAAATTCATACACATCATCCTTAGGACTCTAGAAACTCAATGCAAAAGACTAGACTCAAAAAGGAAACAAAAAGATACATGAAATGACAAATCCTAGCTAAGGTGGCAAAAATGGGGTGTGACAGCTAGCACCCATTTTTACTTTCTTTCATCGCATGTGAGCTTGCATATATGCTGTGTGAAATGGAAATTCAAGCATGTCCAAAGGTTGAGAGGATGTTTAAACAAAATCAAATCTGGCAAGGTTAGGGTCATGCATGCATGCATATTGTTTATACTAACCTTTTCTTGTTTCCTTGAGCTACGGCCCCTACACGCCCATGATATGAGGCCCCTACACGCCCATGATATGAGGCGCAGTAGGCCTCTTTTCTTCTTTCTTTTACTTTCGAGGTTGAATCCTCCGGGTTGTGGCCGTTGCGACTCTTGCCCTTAAAAATTATAAATACTTAGTACTGAGGTTGAATCCTCCGGGTTGTGGTCGTTGCGACTCTTGCCCTTAAAAATTCTAAACTATTTACCGCTTTATTTATCACTTTATTTAGAGGCTATGGCTTTTCGCTACCCCCTGGGTTGTGGTTATTGCGACCTTTTGTCCCAATACTTGAGCACTTTTCACTTTGTGGTCACTTGACCCTTTTCATTTTATGTACACATACTTATGCATTTCAAAGCAATAAACATCACATTCATGAATTCCAAGCTGTGAACCCGGAAAACGGCCCACAAGGATTTGGCGGAAAAAGAGAAGATTTGTATATATGGGATGGGTGAAAGACAATTAAACGAGAAGGAGTCGCCACCTCATTTTTTAGGGAAAAGAGGAAAACCACAAAAAAATGTTTTATTTTCAAAACCACATGACTCCATTAAAGGAAAAGCAAAGTCTTTGAAACCAGAAAATTGGATTCGGGGGCTAAATTACGACGTGGGAAGGTTCTGGGCAAAAGCCCATAGGCACCCACATCGCCCGAGTTGGTCTCTTAATTTAATTGGGCTAACTTAAGATCTTTTTCACTCAAATATCATCATATATCATCACAAGGCAGCATGCATATCATATATTTCATCCAATCATCCATGCACAATCACTCAAATAAAACAAAACAAAAAGAAAAGAAAAAGCCTAGGATACTTGGATCCTAGAACGGACTTGAGCCTCACGAAGAGCGCCTACGTACCATGCAGCGAAATACATGGATCAAAGTCCACGTAGTTCGAAAAGAATAAGGTTACAACCTAATACAAACCTATGGTAAAAACCCTAGGTTTCCTTATTTGAAAATACATTGATTTAGTCTAAAATCGAAAACTTCCACAAGAGGAAAACTTTGATAAAAAACCAGAATTTATTATTGGAGGAAACCTTTGATAATTACCATATGTTTGTATTAAGAAGTAACCCTAGGAGGGAGAAGGGAAAAGAAAGAAAAAAAAAAGGTGAATTAGGGCACCTTCAAACCCTCTTACCTGAACGCAAAAGCTCCAAACATTAGCCATTTTAGACCATAGCAGCCCTATTTGCAATAGGATAAGCATTGTACCTGTTTGCACCCTTACAAGTGCACAAAATTATGCAAAGAAAGCAATATGCAAATCTGGACAGAACCTTGACAAGGCCTAAAATCATCCATTAATCATGCCAATAACAAGAACAATGAATAACTAAGGACTCTGACTCAACCCTACATGCAATGACTCGACTAACATGCATAAAAACCTACCAAAGACACGCTAACAAGCATAAGAGACTCCAATAATATCAATAAACATGATAACAAAGCACATTCTAACCAAAAAGATGATATTTTATGTGAAATATAAAAATAAACCTTCCTACGGCGAGCTTTCTTAAGCGAAACTATCCTAAGATAATTTCACGTAAAAAAGTCGTTATGGGGAGGTGCAATCAACATATCCTACGTAAAATATATATACTAGAACACAATAGAAGTGATTTCATGCTTAAACACATCACAGAAGACTCTCATGCAAAACCTCACTCAACGAAAAGGATAATTATCCTTAGAAAATGATAATATCTCCAAAAACCCTATAAAATATACTATATGAATGCAAACCTAGCATGATTCAACTATATACAGCATATATAGAATGACTATGATGAGCAACAACTCAAAAAGCTAAGCTAAGCATGCTGTATAAGACCTACGCGATTTTAGGGTTATCGAAACCCTAATCTCACAACTATGCATTAAAACCTATGAAACAACTCTAAGACATGCTCAAATTATCATGAATATCATTCATATCATATATATTAACTAACAGGAGCATCAATTCATGATAACAATCACAGCAACCTAGACATGTGAACTATGCATGATTTAAGAGGATAAAAAGAGTAATACTTTCAAATCCTTAGTAAACCAGGGATTATCAAGCATATAAAGCCATAAACCATCTCAAAACCATTCATATAACATCACACAAGCATTGAATTCAATCCATAAGAAGAGCAACTTCATGCACCATAACTATCTTAAAAGAAGAAGAAGAAAGAGAAGAGGGAGAAGCAGAAAATTCATGTTCAGCATTAAAAGGACATGTTTACCTCTTGTAGACTCTTCCTTGTCTTCAAACCTCTTTTTTCCTTGCTTGCTTGGGGTTGAAGAGCCTCCTCTTGATGTCCTTCTAGCTCTCCAAACTCGTAGCTCCCTCTCTCTCTAAGTGTAAAGTGCCATTAACCTCCCCCTATGTGCTGAATATCATGTCCTTTATATAGAGAACTGACCCCCTAAACCAATGGCTAAGATTAATTCATTAAATAATGATCCTAAGGCTATTAGAGACTCTCTTGGTGCTCAAACAACTCAATCCTACACACTCCTAAGCTCAGACAAGTTGTATTGGCGGAGGAAACCGTCAAAAGAGGGAGGGAAGAGTTAGAATTTGAGTTGAGGAAGGAGTCTCTCGGGTGACCATCTAGGCCTGGACGGTTAGCCGTCTGGGCTTGGATGGCTGACCGTCCAGCCCCGGACGGTTACCCGAGGGTCCTCTATATTTTCTCCGCTTTTGACTCCCACTTGCTGTAGAAGTCCTAAAATCTTCAAATTAAGTCCGATTTTGACGAAATAAAAGCCAAAACGACCGTGTTTCGAAGGGGAACACATTTTTAGGCATTTTAGGACAAAAATCCTTAACCATGGGTGCATGGTTAGGTTTTACAAAGGTGGTTAACCATGGTGCTTCACCGTCGCTAAGCTGGGTTTGTACACAAGGTCGAACCAAATGCTTTCCCAATCGAAAATCAATCTTTCTAAACATGTTTAGGACATAAATAAAGCCCAATTGAAGTTAAATGAGAGAAAATTGGTTGGGTCTTATGAGTCAATTTGAGCAAACCAAGAAAGAGTCTTTTAGCCAACCCGAACCATTACGAGCCGAATTGATCTTAAACCATTAATTCATGAAATTGAACCTCTATATGGACTCTATGTACTCATATGAACTTGATGGAATGACTCGGGATTCATTCCAAAGACAAATGGAAAATATACGGCTTAAAAGATGATTATGCCCTTAAAGTCGCAAAAGTTCTTATTGACCATCGAGATGAACTCCAAATCACTTCAAAATTCATACACATGATATTCAATGCCACAGAAACTCAATGCAAAAGACTAAACTCGAAAAGGACTCAAAATCCTACATGAAATGATATGTCCTGGCTAAGGTGACAAAAATGGGGTGTGACACAAGCCTTGCCAAGGTTGATTATGCTTATACATCTTTTGACATTTTCAATGCGCTTATCTTGAAATTTCATACTATGTTGATATTTCAATTCTATTCCCATATGAATAAGATACAACTAATGCCTCGAGATAATCTATCATGCCATGGATAAAAGTTTACAGCATCAAATGCTTAAAAACTCATCCATAGCATAATAGCTTATCGCCATCAAATGGACTTAATCAATTAACCCACCAGATTCCAACGAATCATCTTACCCCTAACCCAGGAACTCCTGCGTGTCCCTATGTCACGTAGTAAGAACTCAATCCTTGAAAAATTTAATGGATTGCATTTTTATTCAATTAATTCAAGTGCGCACCAAGACTGAATTCAAATTCCTCCCAAAACCATCTTTAAGCTCCAAGAGCTCTAAGTACTTTTTCAAAAGGTCTTCTAAAATTGAAAATGATCCTTTATATCCCCAAATCCCTGTTGAATGATCCATACCTACATAGGACCATTGTCCTCAAATCATTTTTGACAACATTACCATCTGTATCAAATAAAGATTTTTGACTTAAAAAGAACCTCTTGCCAATAAGCAAGTTGTTAGCGTGCGCATTGTTTTCAATTGACGAGTTCATTCCAAAATGACTCGAACAAATTCTTTTCATTAAAAGGCGCGTGCCCCCTTTCTAAAGACTATTATCTTAATCAAGTCAATTTTACAAACACCATCATTCTATGTAAGATCTCTTTGTAATTAAGATTAAGATTCATAAGGCTTCGCTTTCGCTTTGTTTAAACCAAAATTCCTTTACATTTCAAAAGTGTTCTTTCCTCAATCAAATACATTCCTTCCTTCAAAAGGAACCCCTGTCTTCAAAAGGCCATCCTTTCCCTTCAAAAGGGAACACCCTCTCCATTTCAATAGCTTTCAAAAGGCATCCTTTTTCTTTATCCATCCCTCGACTTCAAAAGTCTCGAGCTTTCTCTAGATCCCAAAAGAGGTCCGCACTTGATATTAATTCTTTAAAAATGAATTCACATCATTTCTATTTCCATCCTTTCATATATAAAGGATTGATTTTACCACTGCAAGATAAGGACGCTTTAGAATTAATCAATTTGACCTAAGATACCCAAGAGAAGGAAGGCGAATTTGTAGTCCTTCAAAACAATTTTCATTCACAACCTGAAGGCATACTCTTTCAAAACCAACACTTCCAAAAAGACTTTGCTCTAATGCTTTTAAAGGATCTCTTTTCAAGCAACAAATTCAACATCCTTCAAAAGGGTATTCTATGTCAAATTATTTGTATAGGAAATCAACAATATCAAATGGGATTTTAATCAGAAACATCGTTAAAATTAGGAATCGTTGGATCCCAACGGGCGATGTGGGGTATCTCACACCTTCCCCACTTGTAACTAAACCCCCTTACCCACAATCTTTAGTCTCACAAACCACTAGGAGTCAATCAATTTCCAAACGGACCTCAAATAGACCCGTTTGATGATAAGACCTCAGATGGACTTATTTTGGGATCTCAGATGACCCCACTCTCTGATCAACCATAGGATGTCCAATGACGTCCTCAAGCCCCTGATTGGTGGCGACTCCATAGCCTTGATAATTCTAGATATGCTCGCATGCCTTGGACGGTCAAGGCACCCTTGAAATGAACTCAACACACCCACCAGAAAAATAGGATGCCCCGGGGTCGTCCCAAAAACACGTTAAGAAAGGAAAAACATCCCGTCCTCCTTTTTTGGGGTAGCGACAGGTTGAGTTATGGTGTTGACCTCAGCGTTGTTCTTCCCAGCAAAGTTTGTCTTACAACTCCTCACTTCCTCAGTTTTGATTGTCCCATCATTCATAGCATCCTCAACCTGCGTGCCAGCCCTAATGAGAGCTTTGAAATTTGGGAAATAGTGGGCAAATAGGTGTTTGTGATACACGGGCAGCAAGTTCTTAACCACCATCTGGATTTGGTCCTCCTCATTTGGCCTATCCGTCATTCTTGAAACCTTTTGTCTCCACCTTGTAATATAAGCAGAGAAAGTTTCGTGAGCCCCTTGCTTTGTAGTTTCCAAGTCTCTCCGAGTAACGTCCACATCTGTATTGTACTTGTAGTGCTCCGAGAACTCATTGCATATGTCTTCCCAAATCTGAGTCCTATTCTCATCCAACGATAAGAACCATTTCAAAGCGGAAGTTGCCAAGGTTTCATGGAACATTTGAGCTAAAAGCTCATCAGTAGCCCCCCGAGGGTGCATAGCTCGCACATACATCTTCAAATGGGTCTTGGGGTAGCCCGTCCCATCAAATTTCTCCAATTCTAGCATCTTGAATTGCAATGGAATACGAACCGTTAGAAACAAAGATAAAGTTCACACATCGACCATGTCATCGGCCCTATGTATCCTTTTTATAGTTCTCTCTAATGCTTCTACCTTACTAGCTGACAAAGAATCACTGCTAGTACCTTTCCCTTTGATTTCCCCTTCTAGGTTGATGACCACAGGTTTCGAACTACTTTCCCCCCTTGTCTTAGTGTTCTCATTGGATTGAGGTCCCTCTTTGGTGCCAGTCCCATGAAGTATACCCGAGGAATGGGCCTTAGAGCCATTTTGTTCGAGATCTACCATCTTCTGTTAGTTTTCTTGAGCCATTTTCAATGCTGTATCCGATGTCTCAGTGGTATAGTCAAGCTTGGTCATGATGGCTTTTAGACAAGCCTCTAAGTCAAAGTGTCCTTCACTAGCTATTTCGTCAGCCATGTCTGTTTGATGGGTAGATTCAACACTCATTAGATGCCCTTGTGAATTGCGGATCCAAACCAGCACGTCTATGGATAGAAATAGTTTAACCTTTAGCCTAAGGACTTGTCCTAAACATCTATATTTTTCTTAATGAATTCGGTTCTACACCATATTCATTTAATTCATTCCCTATATCCAATTACCCTTTCAAAGGTTAAGGATTAAAGGGGTGTATTAAAAGAATAGGGTATAGAGTCCTTCTAGTAGGTTTAATTAATTCCCATGGATTAGCACATCACAAGCATGGCATAATATCCTATTTCCTTAACTTATTCCTTCTAACCCATGGCCTTAACAAAAGGTAGGGTTCAAAGGTATATGTTAAGGGCATAAGATATAAAGCCTCACACCACAAACACGGCATAGCATCATTACAAACAATTGTGGGTACATAATGGTGAGACCATAGTGCCCTATAAGGCCCATTACATGAACTAAGAGATGGTAGGTTAGGGTCCTTCACTTACTTAAACCAATCTTTATACCTAACCACATGTAGCATCAGAAACGCCGCGTGGGTCCAGTAGTACGTAATTGATTCATTTAATATACCCAAGGGTACTAGGCAAGAAAGGTTGATAATTTTCACCCCAACACTTGGAATCAAGAAAACCAAGGTTGAAACTAAGCTTATCATTAGCTAGGATACATCGAGGGACAATCGAGCCTATCATGCAACAATTTGTGCATACAATGCAATAAATGAAAGCACACAATCAAGCAAATGCATGTAATTGATTTTAATTAAACATAAGAAATTAGTTTAGCCCACTTAAACTTTATAGAGTCTAGCCCACAAATCCCTAGTGGAGTCGCCAAACTGTGAACCCCAAAAATTGGCCCACAAGGATTGAAAAGAAAATAAGTTTGAAAAAGAAAAGGAGTCGCCACCTTATTTTTTAAAGGAAACAAGGAAAACCCTAAAAACAGTTTGTTTTAAGAAAACAATTTGAATGACTCCATGTTTAAAAAGGAAAGGCAAAAACAAGTCTTTTGGAAACCAAAGAAATCGGGGATTCGGAGGCTAAGTTATAACATGGGAAGGTTTTAGGCAAAGCCTATAGGCACCCATGTCACCCTTTCGGTCTCTCGGTTTATTTGGGCTAAATTAAAGTCTTTTCAACACACAAAATCAACATATATCACTACAAGACAGCATGCATATCATATATCCCATCCAATCATCCATGCATAATCAAATAAAGAAAATAAAATAAAACAGAAAAAAGAAGAAAGAAGAGAAAGACTTAGGATACTTGGATCCTAGAACGGATTTGAGCCTTAAAAAGAGCGCCTACGTATCATGCAACGAAATACATGGATCAAAGTCCACATAGTTCGAAGAGAATTAGGGTTAAAACCTAATATAAGCCTATGGTAAAAACCTTAGGTTTCCTTACTTGAAATAAAGTAAATTAACCCAAGTTTGAATTTAGGAAAACCTTCACAAGATGGAAACTTTGATAGAAAATCATAATTTTATTTAACAAGGAAACCTTTGATTATGACAATATATTCATATTAAGAAGAAACCCTAAGAGAGAGAAAGGAAAGGGTTAAGGAAGAAAAGGTGAATTGGGGCACCTTAAAACCCACTTACCTTCGCGGAATTACTCCAAGCATTAGCGAGCTTTAAGTAATAACAGCCCTATGTGCAATAGGACAACTATCACACCTATTTGCACCTTTACACGTGCTCAAAATAAGACAAAAAGAACAAATAGAAATCTGGACAGAATAGTATTATGGCCTAAAAGCATCCACTAGACATACAAACAACAGAAATAGCAAACTCTCATAAGCCCTGATGCAATCCTAGAATCATGACATGCATAAAAACCCTAAAAATCCACTAACATGCATGCAAAACATCATTAGTTATTCTATATGCAATACATATATAGCAACCATGAAGAAAAATCGACAAAAAAGCCTAAACTAATATGCTATATGAAACTACCCTAAAATAAGGGCAATGGAAACCCTAAACTCACAACCATGCTTAAAAACCTATAGAACAGCCCTAAAATATACTAAACTCATGATAAACAGTATTTATATCATGCATATTAACTAACTAAAGTGATAATACATGATAAAAATCCTAACTTTAGCATGCAATGACACTATTCTATAAGAAAACCTAGTTTAAACTTAAATAGAGGGAGGTTTTACTTTAAGAAAAGCTTCCTTGCTGCTATAGAGACCCTCTTCTTGACTTGTGGATGACTTGAATTGAGCTTTTTCAAGGTTACAACAGGAACTCCAACTCTCCTTTAGCTCTCCCTCTCTTATTCTCTCTCAAACATTTAGGTTTAATGCATAAAGTAGCCTCTAGGTGCCTCTAATTGCCTCTTCTTGTACTGCAGCATAGGGGTTATTTATAGAGTTTCATTAGGATAAACCAATGGCTGGGATTAAAACCCTAAAAATTAATCCAAGGGTTATTAGAGACTCCCTTGGTACTTAAGAAACTCAAAAGTTACCAAAAACTAGAAGGAAACACGTCCAAAAGAGCCCAAGTACGTCAAAATAGGTAAGAGTCTGCTTTAGCAACGAAGTAGAGCAAAAATAGGAAAGTGGTCTCGGGTGACCACCAGGGCCTGGGCGGCTAGCCACCTGGGCCCAAGCAACTAGCCGCCCAGAGCTGGGTGGTCACCCGAGCCCACTTTAGTTTTTCTCCTATTTTGGACTCCCTTCCCTTCTAGAAGTGTTTCAGGGGTCAAATGAACTCTGATTTTGATGAAACAAAAGCCAAAACGACCGTATTTCGATGAGGAATACATTTTAAACATTTTATAGTGAAAACCCACTAACCATGGGGGCATGGTTAGGTTTGACAAAGGCAGTTAACTACTATGCTCTACCTTTGCAAAGCATAGGTATGCACATAGGATCAAACCAAATGTTTTTCAAACCAAAATTAAACTTTCTAAAACACTTTTAGGAATGAAATGATGACTAATTAAATTCAAATTGAAAAGATTTGGTTGGTAATTGTGAGTCATTTTGAGCTAACCCAAAGAATGGTTAATTAACCAACTTGAACTATATCGAGCCATTTTAACCCTGAGCCATTAATTCATCAAATGGAACCTAGAAATACCTTATATGCATTAATATGAACCCCAATTGACAATTTGGAGATCATTTCAAGATCAAATGAAAAGTTTGTGACCTAAAAGACGATTATGCCCCTTAAATCACAAAAGCTCTTATTATTCCTCAAGATCAACTTTGAATTGAACCAAAATTTATATCAATTGTCCTTGTGACTCTAAAAAACTAATGCGAGTGACTAGACTCAAAAACAAAATAAAAACATGCATAAAATGATGAGCCTTAGTAAGGTGGTGCAAAAATGGGGTGTGACAAATACATATATCCACAAGGCTATATCTACATATATGGCCATGTCAAACCAAAAACATCAATATTAATATCCACAGGGCTGCTATATACATGTCAATATCTAAATAAGCTGCTACATATATATCCATGTAAAACATCAATAACCAAAAATCTCCAAAAGGCTAAGGATTACGGTAAGTGGTCTCATCACGAGAAGAGGATGGCCTTGATGATGAAGGCTACAATGGAGAGGGTCGGACAAAAGAGAAGTGAGCTCCATGAGGGCGCAGAGTGTACGTTAAGTTGGGAACATAAGTAGGAGCCCACTATGTACGATATGGATGGGGTTGTAGACGAACTCCAGTCCTCGCAAAGGTCTATATTGAAGAGAGAGTCGTGTGAATGGTGTGAATGTCCTGCTCAATGCGTCCAAGTCGTGAATCAACACCATGCCAAAGCTCCAACCCCTACATCTTCACTATCGACATCTCCCCTAGACATTGGCCACACCATGCTCAACATCTTCAAATCGGTGCTCAACAACAGTCATGCGATTCCCAAGTGTTGTAAAACCTTGGTCTATGCTACTGCGAATATCTCAGAAACCTCCCATGAGATCATTCATCCCATAAAAAGGAGCTAAAGGCGTCTCTGGGATAGGAGCATGCTGTTGGTGCTGAGGAGGCTAAAAAATAGGTAGCTCAGCATGCATGCCTTTAGTGGTATGCTCAACAAGTGCATTATACTCACTCTGATTCTCTGGCTACTCATCGTCGTCACTGGGGGGAATGTTATCATATGCTGCTTGTTCCTCATTTAATTCGACATCGGGAGCGTCTTTAGGTACTCATCCCTTAGCAATGAGTTTGTAATGCATTTGCTTAAGGGTTATTTTCGAGTATGTATTGGTGTGAGTAATAGCTACAACAACTTCTTCATCTAAGGGAACATGGAAATACTCGAACACACGGGTCAAGGCAAAACCATAAGGTAAGCTAGCAATTTTTTTTCTTTTGACAGTTAAGGATATGGTGAAAAATTATGAAAGGAAGATCAACAGGGATAGTGTTCATAATACACCAAATGAGAAATATATCGAAATAAGACACATGATCACAACCACTGCCTCAATGAAGAATATTATATGTAATGATGTAGTAAATGAGGCGTGCATCAAGGGTTAATTTATTGGCTTTGGGTTTAAACCTTTCCGTAATGTCATTGCGACCACAGATTTGGTTTAGAATTTGAACAGGATCGTAGCTCGTGTGGCGAGTCCATTTATTAGTCATCTTGGTTTGAAATTGGCCACGAAGAATACCAAGAATATTGGCAAGTGGGGAGCAATCCATGGAGATGGTGACACTTCCAACTTTGGACCAGATGACAGTATAGTTTAGGAATTCAAGATTTGTGTATAAAATTCTAACAAGGTATGTGTACATGGGTTTTTTCATGAAAACAAATGTGTCCTATCCCAGAAGTCGAAAATAAGTGGTGATTAAAAGAAAATTTTCTTCGAAGAAGTCAAAAAGGGCAAATTTACCAATAATGACATTCCGTCGGCTAATATCTTCATCAAATTTTGTCTAGGATCCATAGAGACAAACTCATCATCAACTTGTGCTTCATGGTCAGGTGGTACTTGAGGATTCCCCGGAGGAGGAGGTAGTGATGGTGGATTGGGAACCCTAGGTCTGAGATTGCGACTTTGAGAGGAGCCTTCACCCATTTGACGATTTGCCTTGCGTTTAGAAGGAGTTTTAGACTTTGGAGCCATGAGAAATGGAGTTTGGAAGGATTGAAATAAAGAGCAGTTAAAATGTTGCAGGAAAGGAATGTGATTTGAAATGAAGAGCCGCGAATTCTATTTATATAATCGCAAAATCAGTCGACTAATTTATACATTCAGTCGACTGAATCATAATTAAGTTGACTTATTCACACATTCAGTCGACGGAATCATGATTCAATCGACTTATTCACTAATTCAGTCGACTTATTTTTCTAGAGGCAAAAGCTGATATCCTATTTTTCTACTAGAACTTTAAGTCGACTGAGGTTTTAATTCAATCGACTTAATTTCCATTTCAGTTGACTAAATTAAAATCTCAGTCGACTTAAAGTTCCAGAAACTCAGTCAATTATTCAGTATCCTTTTAGTCGACTTATGTGATGATTGAGGGAACTTAAAGGTAGAAAAGAGCAAAAATATACCCTTGGTTGAAAACCTTAGGGCCAACACTTGGCTTTGGCAAGAAAGTAATAGCATTTTTTTTTTTTTTTTGTGCAATATTCTTGTCATGGTCTTGGCATCAAATTAATAGCATTTTTTTTTTTATTTGTGCAATATTTTGCTGTCATGGCATTGGCCTTGGCTTTAGCAAGAAATTAATAGCATTTTTTTTTTTTGTGCAATATTTCTTGTCATAGCCTTGGCCATTGCACCACAGCCATGGCATTAGCCTTAGCATAGGTAGCCTTTGCCTTGACATTTTTTGTGCCACCCATTGCATTCCTAATTTTGGTTGCTAATTAGTTCCATTATGATTATTAACATACAATAATTTAATAACAATTAAGATTCCGTATGAAACCATTCATTTCATTTCAAACCCCTTTCATTACAAAGCACTTTCATTACAAAACAGGCTTACAAAGCACTTTCATTTCAAACCCCTTTCATTACAAAGCACTTTCATTACAAAGCCATTCATTTCATTTCAAACCCCACAATACAGCCCTTTCTCCCCACCCAACCCCACAATACAACCCTACACTCATCAAACATCAAGGTAAGCTTAACATTGGCCTTGCCTTCACATGCTCAGGCTTACAGTTGGCATACAACATCACCATAACAAAGGTTATTAACCAAGACAAAAGCATGCATGCCCAATGTGTCTTCTCCTTTGCACGGTACTTGCCAATTCTATTTAGTAAATGTGGAATTATTTGCTTTGCTCGATTACATATGGGGGGATCATACCACACAAAGTAGTTACAATCACCCACTCTATCCTACACAAATACTAACAAATTAGTTTCAAAGTGCACTAAGATGACAAAATGAGATAATATGCATTGAAACGAGAAACTGTGAACTGAAGTGCATTGTGAAAATGAGCCAGTCTCACCTTGAACTTTGCACAGCTATAGAATTGTCGACCAGGGTTATTATTTGTCTACGATGTTGTGATTGTTGCTCTTACCCGACAATGACACATTCTTGGTCCATGTGCTTCCATGGCTTCTATCTGTGTTAGGCATCAATGTGCACTGATTGAAATGAGCTTCCATGTAAAATTATAAAAATACAAAAATACAAAATAAAAATAAAAATACAAACAAACAAACTTTTCTTCAAAAGAAAGCATCGATGCTTTCTCACAAGAAACAAATGGTTTTTCGAGCAAGGTAAATAAAATTCCCCTTCTTCCCCTGTAAAACCCCTTTCGAATCCCCCTACAAAATGCAGAGCTCTTCCTTCAAAGAAACGTGCTTCAGAAATCCCAAATCCTTACCTTGAATTGAATCCTCGAAGCCTTAAATGGCAAATTAACGGTAAAGAAATCCTCTGCCTTGGCAATCTTCACTTCCCCCTTTCACTTAGGGCTGTCGACTGTCGTAGGGCTGTTGATTTGGGATAATTGAAATCCCCAAATCCCATTTAGCGGCTTTTTGGAAGGAAGCCCATCATATGCCATGCGCGTGCAATGTTTTGCCACGTCAGCAAAAACACTCCACATTAGCGCCACATGTGCACTAATGTGCGCCTCACATGCACATCACGTTAGAAAACTAACAGAAATCCATAAGTGGACCACATTGAAATCTGTTAGAAAAGTTAGTGAACACATTTGTTCAATTGAATAATTTTCGGACTTCATAAAAACAATTGAAAAAGTTAGTGGCACAAAAGTGTTTTTAACCCTTTTTTTTTATCTTAATTTTTTCTATATCTATATCTATAGCTATACAACAAGTCTATACATATCTCAAAAAAAAAAATTAACTGACAATTAAATTTTTATTTTAAATTTTAAATATTTATCTACCTATGCATCCCATATTTAAACAATTAAAAATGTTTATTTTCTAGAAAAAAATTAAGAAAGAAAGATAATAACGTCTACTTCATGAATTTTACTTAACCTCCACTACTATGCATGTCTCTTAGCCGATTTCCTATTCCTACTATGACTTCTAGCCATGGAAAGAGTTTGACCTATTGTGTTGAGCATCCATTCTAATAGCTTATATATGTACATGTCTTTCAAACGAGATTTATGTCTTCAACAAAAAGTAACAAATAATTAGATTTCCATGTTTTAAAACTTAACGTGTAGCTCATTGTATGTTTAATATATTGGGATTTAGGCACTTTTGAATGATCTTTGGTTTAGAAGTATCAATACACCAGAACTTTTGATTCACTAAAATGCACTATAATATTGGAAAAAGACATAAGTAGATATTGTCCCATAAAATTCCACCAATCATAATTAAAATAAAATAAAATAACATCCTAATTAATTTTTGATGGACTAAAATATAAAGTTTTTTGAAAATAGATAAATGAACATGACCCTATAAAATTCCACCAATCTTAATAAAATAATTTATATTTTAATTCAAATTTAATATAAGATATATGGATTGTGATTGATATATATATATATATATATATATATATATATATATATAGATGTGAGAATTTATAAATTTTCATACATCTTTTTTATTATTTAAATATTGTTCACATACAATGCACATGTGCCCATATCTAGTTTTAATGAAAAGAGGCAGGCTCCACCATAGTAATTGCTCTCCCCCCTTCTCTGCACTACTATATTTCCTTCACATTTCGCTATAACCAACCCATCATATTCCTAAAATTCCATTTTTAATTAAAATCTAGAGATTATATTCACCCTACAACCTTGTCTCACTTACAATCATCTTCTCTTGTCTTTGTATTTGGATGCTATAGTTATCACCGATGCTGACGCCGTTTCCTTCACGACACACTGGAACTACAAACTTTCATCCAAATACAAATCTTTCATTTGGATGCTATAGTTATCATCTCACCAGAATGAGTAATTAATCTTTCATCCACCACACTCCCATATCATTCCCCCTCTCCCATCGCTTTATTCTATTTTGGTTTGGACGACAACAATTGTTGGAACGATGACCATACATCGGAAAACGCCTTTCTTATTTATTTTTATTTATTTTTTTATTTATATTTTTTTATGGTTGCAATTCGTTGTGTTCGGTCTTGCGAATTCAAATTTGTTGGATATGTTCGGATAGTGACAATTGAATACTTTAGTGTTGTTAGTTTATGTAACTCTAAACAATTATTAAGTGTTCAGTTTTATAAATCCAAACACGTGTTCGGATTTTCAAAAATGAATAATGCAAAGCTATTCAGATTTATAAAACGTTACTGAAAATTTGAAAAAACATTCAAAGTTACAAAAACGAACAATCCAAAAGTGTTCGATCATCATTATCCGAACGTGTTCAACAAATTTGGATTTGTGAGAGTGAACACAATGAATTTCAGCCCAAATTTCCTTTTAAGTCTTTTAGTAAACGTGTCCTTAATGGTAAATGTATATTTGGATATAAAAATAATAAAAGCTAAGCTATTGCCACCACATTAAGTATTCTAAACTCCCCCCCCCCCCCCCCACTAAGTTTACACTTCTAAAGGTTTTATGAAAAATATAAGAGGTTTCTACCTACTAGCTCTTGGATTCCACTAGAAAACATCATTCCAAATAACTTTGTAGAAGAAAGTTTTTCCAAAATTTGTTGTTTACGTGGAGTTTTTTGCCATTTTTCATGTAACATTTTGTAAAAATGAAATAAAGATTGTAATTGTTAAAATAGTCCACTTAGATAGATTTTGGAAAAAAAAAAAAAAAAAATTACACAAGTTGTTCAGAATGATATTTTCTAGTGGACAATGTGATTAGTTTTCGTAAAAACTTTTCATATTTCTCATAAAACCCTAAAAACTATAAACTAAGTAGAGGCTTAAAGTAATTTATGTAGTGGCAATTAGGCCTGCCCCAATCTGGATGGGTTGGGTGGGTTTAAGTCGAGGCATAAATGGGTTGGATTGGGTTGGGTCATTAATGGGTTATGTAATTTATGTCATTAATGGGTTAAGCATAACCCAACCCAATTATTGTGCATACCAACAACCAACCTACAAATACCCAAAGCTAGAATGGATCATACCCGACCCAATAATGATCTAGCCCAAATTAAAACCCCATCCAAACTCTGACCTGACCCATTTTGTTTGCATAATATAACTGTTTTCTTACTACTAGATATATCACACGTGCGTTGCACGTGAATATTTTTAAATACAAAATAATAAACACATAAAGATTTTATATTTTTTTCATAAAAGATAAAGTTTAAAATTTAAAAGTACATTTTTTTTTTAATAATCAAAATTGTCAACGAAATATTAAAAGCTCATTAGATATACATTCATAATTTTTTTTCTTCATAAACGGAATATTTAAGGAGTTTATATTCATATATATTATCATGCAACTTGATAGTTGCTCTAGGAAAAAGAATTTGAGTAAGAATTTAACTTTAATTTGTTAAGAGTTTGAGTTAAAATCTAACTTTCATTTGTTACCAAATGATAAGAATGTTTATTATGTGTTTCAATTAAAGGAATGGTAGATATGCATTATTTTTTTTTAAAAAAAATAAGGGTATATTGGTCGTTCAAAAGTTTTTCTGAAATTCTGCCTTTTATAGGTAGTATAAATATAGATATGGGATTTTTTTTCTCTAATATCGGTTTTTTTTTTCCCCTTTTTAAAAGCTTTATCTTTATTTTCTCTCATTTTCGATCTTAAAGCTCTATGAGCTCCTTGTTTTCATTTTCATTGCATCTAAAATCGGGTTCTAAAGGATTGTTCAACTACGATCGGTGATTGATTAAATTCAATTACACTTTTCCCTTTCTTGAATTAAGCGTCGTTTCCACACTTGCAAAAGGTAAATCATTTTTTTTATACATTGAATTATCTAAATTAAGATAAGGAAATAACTCAAATTTAGTTGATTTTTGAGAGTGGTATGCATCTACATTATGCTTTCCCTTTTCTTGAATTATTAGAATTCAAATTAAAAAAAACTTAAATAAATCTAATTAACTTGAAACTTAACTTGAAATTCTACTAACAAATTGAAGAAAACTACTTCTTTAAAAAAAAAACCACACACACAACAACAACAACAACAACAACAAACTAAATAAATCAAGTTATATTCAAACTTGATTACTGGAGTCATTTTGATTCTTCATTTTTTTCATTTTCTTTTCTTTCTTTCCTTTTTGTTTTTTTTTTTTTTTTTTTTTTTTTTTGGTAGCCCTATATTGAATGAAAAACTTTAAACTCATCTGTATCGTTGAAGGCATAAAGTAATTTAGTTTTAAGAACTTCTATAAATAGTAAAATGCAGAATCAGAGACAGTATTAGTTAACCTAACTTTATTCTGTTGGTTTTTTATTTTAATATGATTCAAATTTTAATACATAAGTAAGAACACCTTTATTTGGTGTGAATGGGTATACTCTAGCAATTCCCTTACAAGTCTTTTGAGTCTTTTGAAAACCTGAGTTGTGGGCTGTACGTTTCATGTGTATGAACCGTTTGGACTTTATGGCATGTGTTTGAGCCGTTTGGACTTTATGGCTATAAAAGTGAAACGGCTCTTGTTGTCTTTAAAAAGCAAATAAACCATATAGCCGTTTGGAATTTTGCTGTAATATATTTCTACATAAATTCAAGTTCTTTGCTATTTTTAATATATATATATTTAGCATTTTTTAGTTATATATTTACGTGTTCAAAACCTTTATCTCTATTGCTCTATTTTTTTTTTTTTTTTTTTTTGTTTAAAAAGTTGAGTTGGGTTGGGTTGAATACTTTCACTGCGACCCGGTATTGTGAGTGCACACTTACCGGCACGCTTTAGGCTGTCGAATCCTGGAGGCCGGCCGCCACAACCCTGACTGCACCAGAAGATTTCTCGAGGGGGCGAAATCGGTTTCAAGGACAACGGTTCTTTTCCGTGCTTCAGCCATCAAACCACTACCGCGATAAGTCATTCCTTTTATTTAGTTTCGATTATTTGTATCTACAAAAATTTGTAATATTCGGAGTGTAATTCTATATCTCATTGTGCAATATTTCCAACAATCTTGAAACCGATTTGCACAATGGATGATATCGTCACTCAAGTTCCGGATATTACAAAATTGGAACCATTTGATGGAACCAATTACAAGAGATGGAGTTCGAAACTTTTATTTATTTTGGAGACCATGCATGTTGAGTTTGTGCTTACAAACCCAAGAGCTGATGATGAACTTCTTAAGCCTGCTCGGTCCCATTCAATTCGGATATGGGACAAGGCCAACCATCTTTGTAGGAATTATATTTTAAATGGCATGGCAAATGAATTTTATGATGTTTATTGTGGTTACAAAAATGCTAAAGAAATTTGGGACGCTCTTAAGAAAAAGTACATTATTGAAGATGCTGGAACTAAAAAATTTGCTGTTGACAATTTTTTAGATTTTCAAATGGTAGATGAAAAACCTTTTAAAAATATTCAAAGAGAGTCTGATTTATTAAGTTTGATACACACTGATATAGGAGATTACAAAAGTAATTTGACTCGTGGTGGTAAAAAATATTATATTACTTTTGTAGACGATTTCTCTCGATACACTAGGTTATATCTCCTAAGAAGTAAAGATGAAGCTAAAGAGACTTTCATAAAATACAAAAATGAAGTAGAAAATCAACTTAATAGGAAAATTAAAAGACTAAGGTCGGATAGGGGAGGAGAATATGAATCGACATCACTTAAAGAATTTTGTGAATCTCATGGCATAATACATGAAGTCACTGCACCTTATTCACCTGAACAAAATGGCATAGCAGAGCGGAAAAATAGAACTCTTAAGGATATGATGAATGCTTTGTTGCTTAGTTCAGGGTTACCTACTAATATGTGGGGGGAAGGTATTTTAACAGCTTGTTATATTATTAATAAAATTCCAAGTAAAAAATCAAGTAAGACACCTTATGAGTTATGGAAGGGTTATGCACCTAACTTAAAATATTTGAAAGTGTGGGGGTATCTTGCTAAGGTAGGAATTCCAGAATTTAAAAGAAAAAGAATTGGTCTTAAAACAGAAGATAGTGTTTTTATTGGTTATGCTCAAAACAGTGCTGCTTATAGGTTCTTTGTTATTAAATCTTATCATAACACACTTGAGCCTAACACTATAATAGAGGCAAGAGATGCAGAATTTTTTGAAAATATTTCGCCCATGAAAATAGAATATAAAAATGAGTTAAGATATGATTTTACTACCTCTAATAATCAGAATAGAGATGATGGGGATGATAAAGAATATGAACCTAGACACAGTAAGAGAACTAGGAAGAACGTGTTTTTGGAGATGATTTTATAACTGCCTTTCTAGTTGAAGATGACCCAACAACTTACCATGAAGCTATTTCTTCACCAGATTCAATGTTTTGGAGAGAAGCTATAAATAATGAATTAGAATCTATAATGGCGAATCACACATGGGAATTAGTTGATCTACCACCTGGAACTAAAACCATAGGTTGTAAATGGGTATTTAGAAAGAAACTTAAACCTAATGGTTCTATTGATAAATTTAAAGCTAGGTTGGTAGCAAAAGGTTTTAAACAAAAGGAAGGCGTTGATTATTTTGACACTTATTCTCCTGTTGCTAGAATTACAACAATTAGAATTCTTATTGCCATTGCTTCCATACATAAGCTCATAATTCACCAAATGGATGTTAAAACGGCTTTCTTGAATGGTGATTTAGATGAAGAAATATATATGGATCAACCGGAGGGATTTGTAGTCCCTGGTCAAGAACAAAAAGTATGTAAACTTATTAGATCTTTGTATGGTCTTAAACAAGCACCAAAACAATGGCATGAAAAATTTGATTCTGTGCTTATTGCTAATGGTTATATGTTAAATGATGCTGATAGATGTGTATATAGTAAATTTTCAAATAATTCTGGTGTTATTATTTGTCTTTATGTTGATGATATGCTTATTATGGGTACTGATATATCCGTTGTTAAATCTACTAAGAAATTTTTGACCTCTAAATTTGATATGAAAGACATGAGAGAAGCAGATGTTATTTTGGGTATAAAAATTTCTAAAACTTCTGATGGACTTGCTTTATCTCAATCTCATTATGTTAAAAAATTATTACAAAAATTTGGCTATTCAAATAAAGATCCCGTGAAAACTCCTTATGATCCTAGCATTCATCTTAAAAAGAATAAAGGTGACAGTGTGTCGCAACCTAAGTATGCTAGAATTATAGGAAGTTTAATATATTTGATGAATTGCACAAGACCAGATATTGCCTATGCAGTCCATAGACTTAGTAGATATACTCATAATCCTAGTAGAGACCATTGGACCGCTGTTGTAAGGGTATTGAGATATCTTAAGGGGACTATTAATATAGGTCTCCATTATACTGGTTATCCATCTGTACCAGAAGGGTTTTGCGATGCTAATTGGATAACAGGTAATGATGAAATTAACTCTACTAGTGGATATTCGTTTACTTTGGGTGGTGGAGCAATTTCTTGGAGATCCACTAAACAAACATGCAAAGCTCGGTCCACTATGGAATCCGAATTTATTGCTTTGGAATTAGTGGGTGGAGAAGCCGAATGGATTAGAAATATTTTGGCTGATATTCCTTTATGGTCTAAACCTGTTCCATCTATTTCTTTGTATTGTGATTTCCAAGTTACGATAGCTCGAGCTAAAAGCAAAATTTACAATGGGAAGAGTAGACACATACGCCTCAGACACAATATTGTGAAGCAGCTGCTTAGTGATGGAGTAATTACTCTGGATTTTGTAAAATCCAAAGACAACCTGACAGATCCTTTGACAAAGGGATTAGCTAGACAGCTAATAATTGATACATCGAGGGGGATGGGGCTTAAGCCAATTTTATGAGCTACCTGTGATGGCAACCTAACCTATATGAATGGAGATCTCAGGAAATAGGTTCAATAGGTAAAAACAAGTCACTTGAGTAGCTGGTAAGCACTATCTTTAAATGTTTGGAGCCCATCCCTATGGTGTAGATAGTGCTAATTGCAACGAGTGAGGTTGAGCTACAGCTCTTAATGAATCCATAACCTAGTTGGGTGGTGTGTTAGTTGCAATTCACACTTGATGAAATTCACTTATATGAGTGTGAAGGTGGGGCCGCCTTCTATGAGAATGTGGCTTAATTCTCTAGAGCGCTCATGAAGATCCAGGTAGGGCGCACGGCCTAAACGCGCCAACCCGAGAAAGTTATTCAACTTTAAAAATGGAATGTGTGTGGTATGTATAGTCGGTTTACATTTAAAGGGTCAGGTTCAAGAAATTTATTTTACCCGATTCTTGTGAACTCTATCTGCCTACACTAGGTGACGATTCAAGTTCAAAAGACATCGACACTGATGCATTTCATTTTCTTTTACCCAACTCAATAATTTAATTTCTTTATTTATTTTTATATAATATTTGAATCATGTAGGGGATTGTTGGTTTTTTATTTTAATATGATTCAAATTTTAATACATAAGTGAGAACACCTTTATTTGGTGTGAATGGGTATACTCTAGCAATTCCCTTACAAGTCTTTTGAGTCTTTTGAAAACCTGAGTTGTGGGCTGTACGTTTCATGTGTATGAGCCGTTTGGACTTTATGGCATGTGTTTGAGCCATTTGGACTTTATGGCTATAAAAGTGAAATGGCTCTTGTTGTCTTTAAAAAGCAAATAAACCATATAGCCGTTTGGACTTTTGCTGCAATATATTTCTACATAAATTCAGGTTCTTTGCTATTTTTAATATATATATATATTTAGCATTTTTTAGTTATATATATACATGTTCAAAACCTTTATCTCTATTGCTCTAATTTTTTTTTTTTTGTTTAAAAAGTTGAGTTGGGTTGGGTTGAATACTTTCACTGCGACCCGGTATTGTGAGTGCGCACTTACCGGCACGCTTTAGGCTGTCGAATCCTGGAGGCCGGCCGCCACAACCCTAACTGCACCAGAAGATTTCTCGAGGGGGCGAAATCGGTTTCAAGGACAACGGTTCTTTTCCGTGCTTCAGCCATCAAACCACTACCGCGATAAGTCATTCCTTTTATTTAGTTTCGATTATTTGTATCTACAAAAATTTGTAATATTCGGAGTGTAATTCTATATCTCATTGTGCAATATTTCCAACATATTCAGGGCATTAAGTTTTCAAAAACCTTGAGACGAGAATTTTAAGTTAGTAAGACGCAGAAAAAAAGCTGACCTTTTTCGGTACCATTGACGTTATGTTGATTTCGTGGTTGAAAGATTGCTTACACAAAGATTTAGAAATCCTCGATTCCCTATTGTAAATATTGATCCCAGATTTTCTTTGCAAGAAGTTGCTAGATATGTCAGGACTCCCTCGACATAGATTTGTTAACTGATTTCTAGTTTTGTTTAACAAATTTGTAATATTTTTTTATCTATCGATTTCTTTGTAAGTAGATTGTAGCATTTATAAATCATCAAAACGAGGCGGTTTCCTTTTTCCTTTCCTGTCTTCACTTTTTGCTATGCATTTCTTTCATTTTTCTGTATTAATAATACTTTGAGCTGCCAACACATGATTATGAGTGCTTAGGATGCTAAGTTTCTCTTTGATGCTATAGCTCTTAATTTCGTCCAAAGATTCAGAAGGTTTGTGCAGGAGGGAAATTTCGTACTACACAGATTTAAACGGGCTTGAAACAGGCTAAGGGTAGTTTGGTCAAGATCCAAAATGCGAGTGTGTTTTAGTTTCGACGGTGCAATTTCAAAAGAAAAGGCTAGTTGATGACAGTCTGTTAGCTGTCGTCTTCCTTCTACTATAGTCAGCCTATATAGCAATGCATGCCCTATTTTAATTTGATTTAATTTAATTTTTTATGTCAGCAAAGATATTATTTATTTATTTAATTTTTTGTTAAACCGGGTGATAACTAAAGCCTTTATCGATTTTACCCTTTTGGCATTTTCAAAGTTTTCATGTTAGATATTTAATTAATTTAATGTAAAATATATAATAATTCAGTGAACACTTCGTCCAATTTTATAGCTCAGGCATTTCTGGTTCATTTGGAGATATTAGTTGATAAAAGATTGAGCTGGAGTGATGATAGTAAAAGATTGATGGCCAATAGCAAAAACCAAAACGACAAGTTTCGGTATCAAAGCTGATACTGAGCCGTTGATTTACTAGAAAGTTAATGGCACCTCAAAGCTGAGGTGTCACCATCTAAGCCATGGATCCGCAACTCAGCACGATGCTGAGGACCGAATCCTAACTCAATATGGATGGCGTAGAGTTAAAAACCAAAACGAGAGATTTCAGTATCAATATTTAGATATTTGTATATATGAATTGAAAGTGAAATGTTGCGTATGTGGGTGTTCTTTCATAGGCGTCATGTAAGAGAGTTGGTTCTTCCACTAATGGGAGATTTCAAGATAAGGTTTGAAAGGAAACCTTTTTCTTTTGTTCTTTTTTGGCTGGGCTGAAAGTCTGAAACCATTCCAACTTTGAATGACAATGAAATGGAAAAGTTGGAGACCCTCCTATGCAATTCTTGTGAGGGATTAATCAGTGGACCTGGAGTTATGTACACTCTTTGAAAGAAGAATATTACTCGAACATTCTTCATAGTTCATACATTTATATCAGTTCTGTGACCTTTCTTTACCAAAAAAAAAAAAATTAAAATTAAAAAGCCAAAAAACAAAAAATGAAAATGTTAGTAAATGAATATTATTTTACCAAGTTTTTGAAATTGTTGGTCCCCTAGTTCTCTTTCAAGTGGTAAGTTGAGATGTGGTTGTTGGTGCCCACATCCATTATTGGAAGGCAACAACCATTATTAGAAAGCAACAACGGACTGTCATGTGAGGTATTTTTTTTATTGTAAATAAATTTGCATTTTTAAATGAGTATATATATGTTGCTCCTGTGGGGTTGGTGCCCACATCCATCTTTGGATTATTATATGAGTTTTCTTAATGTATGCTTTAAGGGTACATGTGAAACTACAATTCATGAGCCGATTATTATATGAGAAAATGTGTTTACACAACTTTTTAAGCATTTTCACAATTTTTTCAAGCAATTTGCATTACTCTCTATGTATTTTTACTATTTTCTATGTAATGATTGATTTATTAATCGCAACTTAACAAGGCATACGTTAAGAAAACCCTTATTATATATATATTTATCAAAATTTGTGTTTTTGTTTTGATTCCCCACCTCTAGGCTAAGGAAGAAGATAATATTATATAGTAAGTTAATATATATGGAGACACTAGACTTATTATATATATTTACGTCCGTCAATATCTTTTTATAAAAATCAAATTTTACCAAACACTTCTTTAGATTATTTTAAAATCGATGTTATGTTTTGATTTCTCAAAACACCCTCCCTCCCATCTAGCTAGGCTAAGGAAGAGGATACTATTAATGGGTTAATACGAGGATACTAGTAATGGGTTCGTCAATATCTTTTTGTTATTCCATCTGATCAAACTTACCGTGAGCACGCAATGCATATATTAATATATCAAGTTAATTGAAGATTTGGAATTATGTCACCCCTTAAATATCTCAAATTATAATTTTATTTAACAAAAAAATCAAAATGTGAGTTTGTCGATCAAATGTTTCCTAATATTTAATTAACGGGAAATGCAAGAGGCGAATTTTAGGTCAAAGAGCACTTACTGATTCTCTTGTATCAACACAAAGTATTAAGGGTTATACTTCATACATTTGCTGACTATACCCAATACATTATGTTGATTAATAGGTGTGAACCATATATTAGAATGTGGTGATATGAGATATCAATATCTACATTGGGGATTTTACGTATATTATACCTACATTAGTGAGTTACAGGGTACATATATAAGACAAATGTCAATTAATATACAACCCTCTATACATAATATTGATATAATTTATATAAGAACATTCTTACATGACCAAGACTATAATATATATATATATATATATATATATATATATATATATATATATATATATATATATGTTGTAAGCATACAGAGAAATAGCTTCACTCTGAAAGGAGAAACAAACAAAACAAATTCAAAACCCGGCCAAAAGGCTGGCACACATATATTCCCAAACATGTATACTCACCTAATTTATATTAGCACGATGCATTGGGGATTGTATACATGATCCTAATGTAACCAATAACTCATTAATGCACAAATTATAACCCTCAATGAAAGTTATATCAACACATACTCAGAGGATCGTCATCTTAGTACGCACATAAAAAATATGATCAGAATCCTGATCATATTTGTTATATAACCTTCATTGAGGGTTGTAATTTGTGCATTAATAAGTTATTGGCTACATTAGGATCATGAATACAGTCCCAACGCATTGCTGATATAAATTATATATATAAAAGCATAAAAAGAAATAGCTTCCACTCCCATAGGGCAAAAACATTTCATAAAATTAATACAGCAAAGTAATCTCATTTTAAGGTCCCTGAACAAAACCATACTCGACCGATTAATAAAAAAAATAAAAAATAAACCCAAACACATCCAACCAAGCTAAAACTCACCCTGGAAGAGTGAGGAAAGCAAACACAAAAGAAAATCGACAATTTTCAAAAACAACTCTGGAAATCAAGCTTCCTTCTTACCTCGAGGGATCGATATATAGTCCCATGGGGGGTTCATATTTTTCTTCCAACAGATGTGACTGAGGGATGGAGAGAGAGAAATAAAAGCAAGATGGCATTTGCCTGCAGCTGCAACTGCACCTCTTTGTGTTTTCTAGGGTTAGCCAAAAGCGGCGCTTAGAATAAGCAGTGGTGACTGGTGAGGTGCAGGTGCAAATGCAGATAAATGAAGCCATCTTGACTGCCATATGTTCCACAAACCCTGATAAAACAACTTTCGATGTCTTCAACACACAAGCCTGCATTTATTCTGTAATGAGAAAGATAGTGGAAGCAGAGAAACAGAGACAGAGAGAGAGATAGAGGTAGAAAAAGAGAGATGAAGGAGAGAGAGAGGGAGAGGGAAATGAAAGTCACAACTCACACAGTAATTTTTCTACCCATTCAAGGGGTAGTACGTAGAGACCCACGTGATGCAAAGGTGGTAGCACGTGGGCAAAAAGGGATTTGACCTATTAGAGGGTGGCACGTGGCGTTCTTACAACTGTGTCCACCTGATACGATCATGTTGGGAGTATACTTAGGAAAAGTAAGGAAACTGATATTAGAGGTTTAAAATGGATAGCCATGATGTTGATGGTAACTTCGCATTCATCAGAAAAAGAAAATAATAATAATAATAATAATAATAATATAGGATGACCCTATTTCCACACCTTTTTTTATTCATCCACACTCTTTTATGGAGTAATTTTATCATTTTACTCATTTCTCCTTCTCTTCTCCTCTACATCAATCTTTCTTCTTTTCTATCCTTTCTCATTCCTCTGACAACCCTTTTATGCACAGCTAACTCCATTTCTTTTAGTATATAATAAAACTTCAAAAAGAAAAAAATCAAGATGAAGAGGATAAAAGTGAATCGAAAAAGAAGAAGCATGACATTCGTTTGGAGAAAAAAAAAAAAAACAAACAAACAAGAAATCTATATAAATAAATAAAAATCGAAGGAAAAAAAATTAACATGCAGTAATAATTAGCCACTTGTTAACTGTCACCCAAATTTGAATTTCAAGTTCAAACCCATAAGAAATCCACAAACCCCTCGTCTTAGAGCACTGGAGGCTAGGTTTGGTATGTCGACGGTGGCAGCTTTGACGATGGAAGTGATGAGTCTATGGTTTCCATAGCTGGTGATTTCTAGCAAGCGAGCTGGTTCGGTCCATGGTAGATGACGACAATAGGTGCATGGAGGGAAGAAGGGAGGGGGAGAGAAAAAAAAATGAAAGAAAAAAAGAAAAAAAAAAAACTAGAGAGAGGGTTGTGGCCAACGTCGAGTGTCAAATTTAATTCAAGAAAGGACATGGTCCTTTGCGTGAGGGAGTTGCCTTGTTGGTTTTAAAAATGGAGTTTGTCAGGAAATCTTCCTTTTTTTTCCTTTTTCCTTTTTTATTTTTATTTGCTTGCTTGCTTATTTATACTTATGTATATTTAGTTGTCTTGAGCTATTGAATTTTTGTTTTTCAAACCAAATTCGATGATGTTATGGAGATTGTGGATTTGTATTCAACTGTGAGAGAATAGGGGTGGCGTCAAAGAATGAAAGGAAGAGAGAAAAAAAATGAAAAGGGGAAGACAAAAGAAAGGAAAGGAAAGAAAAAAAGGAAATGATAGAATTATCCATAAGGGTGTGGATAAGTTAAAAAAGGTGTGGATATAAGGCTACCCTAATAATAAATTGCTATTCATCATCATCATCATCATCATCATCATCATCATCAAAAAAAAAACAAAAAAACAAAAAAAAGGAAGAGAAGGGGGGGGGGGGGGGGGGGGGGGGGGGGGGGGGGGGGGGGTTGTGCGTGTTGTGCATGTATGACTAGCAGCTGTTTGTCCACGTGAGTATTACAACCACCAGGGCCACCAGTATACTTTCTCGTTTCTCGTCGTACGTGGACCACCAACATCATGGGGTCTCAAGTCTCCAGCAATTAGGTGAATGAAAATGAAAATTCAAATGTCTCTTCAATCTAAATTAATACTCCCCCCTTCCTAAATTATTGGATTTTTTTTTTTTTTTTTATATTTCAAATTTATTATCATATTCCGAAAATCAATGTCATCTCTTAAAATACTATTAATTAAAAAGATATTATTTATTTTTATAATATTTTATACATTTAAGAGTAAAATTGAAATGTCAAAACATATATATCGATATGAAAGAATTTAATAGGATTTTCTAAAAAAACGTGTTTTTTCAAAAGGAGAAATTCAATTAGAAACAAAAGGAGTACTATTTAGCAATCCCACAAATGTGAGGAAGACCTCTTCAGTCGAATAGATAACTAAAAACTATGACTCATGAATTAAAGGTTATGAGTTCGAGTTTTTGCTATTTTACTATTAAATATATAATCTTGCAAGTGGTCTAAGCACAACAAAGATTAGTTTGAATCCAAAGTCTATAACACCCCTTGTTTAATTTGAGTGTGGGATGCTTTTTTGTTTTGGAATGCTAATAATAACTATGTTCATATTCACCATAAAACTACATTTGGTATATAACTTCTTATTCTTTTATCTTAGAATAACTATTTAGATCATTCCCATTTTATCAAATCTAAAAAATTATTTAAATTGATAGGGCAGGTCTATGTACACATGATTAATTATGCCACCACATCCACATAAAGTACTTGGTTGCATCGTTTGGTCGAATGCAGCATATTATTCAGCATCATTTGCGGTTCCCAACCGAAATTCAATCAATTTCGCTACTTACCATGACTATATCAATCCTGAGATTCTCAATATGGCAATAATATTGCAGGGTATGTCATTTCATGGACAATAATATGAATGGATTATTTGGGCTCACCAACATTCCTTTCTTTGCCTCATTACTATGATGGGGCAGAGTTATAGGAGGAATGGACGATGGTAGTCATATCAATAAGGGATTTCTTAATGTGTGTCTTAAGGATATATATTTTGATATATTTAAGGAAGCAATAATTGTCTACGAAAATGTATTTGTACAATTTTTTTTGTGCTTTTTTACATTTTTTTTATGCAATTTGAACTATTTTCAATGCATATTTATGTTTTTCTATATTATTTGTATCATTTCCCATGCATTTTCACATTTTCCATGCAATCATTACTTTATATTAATATGTGTTCCAAAAGCACACGTTGAAAAATCCTATTAAAGACCCACCTTAAAAAATCCCTATCATTAAAAGACTATAATGGAAACGTACATAGAGCATCTCCAATGAATACAAGCCATTTTGGTAAAGCTAAATCTAATTTTTAGCTCATTACACTGAAAAAAATGCATTGCTATAGTGAAAATAGCTGAAGCTAATCTTTGACTTGCTCCAATGCATATGAGCCATTTTTTGACTCACCCGTCTGTTCTCACTTTCCAACTACCATTCCTTTTGGTTTAACCACTTGTGTTAATGTTGGAGGGAGATGAGATGAGGTGGTGGAAATGGACAAGGCATTTCTTTGAGGCAAATATAGCTCATGAATGGCCTAGCCATTTCTTGCCCCACCAAATGCATCATGCATTGGAGCTGCCGCGGAGCTAGGTGCTATCAGGCTTCGTAGTAGTTTAGCAAAAGGAACTTGAACGCTTCATATGCATATAGAGAAAGATTCAATGGTAACCTTTTAACAAGATTCCAAGCGCAAAAGCCATATGCAGCGGCACGTGACTTTACTGCCTTTGTCGCCTTGGCAGTGTCCATTGGTAATCTGGTGATCCTCTACTCAGGTTTTCTGCCTTTGTCGTAATCGTCGCCGGCACTATATGACCAAACAGAAAAGAACTGAACAACTTAAAGAGCCTCCCATTTTTTTTCTGAGTATGGCATTTCAAACCAAGGTCTGATACACTGGGGCACCATGTTGCAAATGGTTACAGCCATTCAAGGGCTAGCATGCAGCTACTCTTTCTTAATCCTCGGCCACAAAATGGATGAAAAGAAAAATGACCTCTAAATCTTCATGCTTTCATCTGTTATTTTTTGCAACCAAATGGAGCACTAGCATCCAAGGCCAAGTCACCAACACCACCACCGTCAAAGCAAGCTTGGATCATCTATATATCAGATCCCCCACAATGCCTCCAACCCCATGCCAAACCCATGATTGGTTTAGAGCCATGTTGGCGCAAGGAGAGCCAACTTTGGCATGAAAAGACTCTAGTATGACTTTAATTATTATTATTATTATTATTATTATTATTATGTAAAATAAAAAATAAAAAACACACACACACACAAACAAACAAACAAACAAACATTTAAGGAAAATCAGAAGCACAAGATGGTGATGGGGTACCTGCATGAAGATGGAACGCATAAAGAATCAACAAATTGTCCCTCTCTATTTTCGATAACAGTAATTGAGGAAGATCAAAATCAAGACAATAACTGTTCAACACCGCTTGATCCAAGAGAACCAACACACTTAGTAAATGAGGATGCGCCTACAACTGCTCAACAGAAAAGCAAGTCTTCAAACCTCAATAACCAAGATACAAATGTAGGAGTTCGATTTTCAGCCCAGAACTGAATTTTGGCTGTCTACCCAACTATTCCAACAACTGAATTTTGCATCTCTTTACCTACCTTCCTACTCTTCTCACCTCTGTCAACATATAAAAATTATATGATGTTGATGGCAATGAGAATGCAAATGCAACAGGGACTGTTCTGTAGTTGAATTAATTCCATGATTCTGTATGCAACTGAACATTGGATAATCCTCTAAGATCCAATACAAATAACTTCGTTTCTACTACATAAGGGACCCAAAAAAAAATAAAAATAAAAATATGACAGGACAAATACAATAGTGAATCATGGGTATGTAAAGGTAAAGCAGAGAATTTGCCAGAACCAGAGACCCT
Organism: Liquidambar formosana; assembly: GCA_039720395.1. NCBI lineage: Eukaryota > Viridiplantae > Streptophyta > Magnoliopsida > Saxifragales > Altingiaceae > Liquidambar > Liquidambar formosana. The sequence continues at coordinate 33,420,142 of CM077821.1, read as the reverse complement.
TGAAAATCAAGGGCAATGATCTTGCTTGTTACCCTTGATTCCTTCAAGCAGGGAAGAAAACTATTGAGGCGAGATCATTAGAGGCCCACCCGCTTTCGGCAAAATACTTTACACAATATACAGATAATGAGATTATCACCCATGGGAAAATGATCGAGTATGAGAGTTGCAGATTAATGTTCATGCTTGACACGTGCTTTTAGTATTCCGGGAAGAGGAGGTGAGGCAGGAGGCCTACCCGGAGTGTTTGACCTCGAAGCAAGAGGGATTTGCGGTTGGTACATGTTGGGCAGGCTGGAGCCTTCACCTCCATCTGCAGAAAAATTGTGTGCCATATCATCACCCTGTGGTCCTTCACAAAATTTCATTGCCTTGAGAACATAATTGTCATCATGGAGCTCAAAAGGGGTGCTGCAAATAGGGTACCAGATAAAGGAACAAGTCAGAATAAGTAAACAAGAGGAAAAATAGTCAAAAAATGCATGGCTGGTTGCCACCTGAAGAGTGGAACCTCAACATGGGCACAAATATTTTTTATTTTTCCTTCTCTTCTCCTTTACAATTTTTGCAGTCATGAATCACAATCAGTACGATTATCAGAAAGATCACAGGTCTCCCTTACCTATTAAAATCAAAATGCACCAACTGCATATCTTCTGATATTTCCACCTCAACAGTTGCATTAGGACGTGTCTACAGGTTCCAGATGACAAGAAAGGATGAGAAGCATTACGAAAAATGCAACTATAATATCTAGTAAGACTTCCAAAACCATAATTACAACATGACAAACTATACTTAAAAAGTTAAAATAGGTTTTCACAGGATAAAAAATTTTCCATATGTTTTTGAACATATTAATACAACCTTCCATGGTTTGAAAATGATGTATACCAGGCGGTAAATAATTCACAGCATATGTAGTGTTTAATCAAAACCAAATGTAGCAAGGCAACTTCCATGTATTCTTGTTTTCATTTCTTATCATGGCGATCTTAATAGAATTTGTCTCAGCATGGTATATGACTGTGATTTGAGGTCAAGAACAACCAAATCCTAAGGTCTGGAGAGAGAACCATAAAAGCATAGGAAGCTTCATATTTGGGTAGGCATACAAGCAGAACTGGAGGGCACTACATAAAGATGCCAGTCAACCCTAGCATAGATCTAAACGTCTAGGTGATGAAGGCAAAATATTCCAAGAAAAATGAACAGAATTTAGTCAATCAAATCAATCAAAAATCTGTAAAATGCCCTTGGTTCAGGCAGCTGAGATACCACCAAGGACTTTAATATCGATATCGATGGATATATCGAAGGTCCAAAAATGTGGATATATCGGATATATCGTTGGATATATCGACAATATCGATATCATTTTAAAGATATGGTGAATATTATGAGTTAAACATGGATATTTTGATTAAAATTCTGGGAAACAATGATTTAGACTCTAATAATCAATTTATAATCAAAATATTGTAATTTAAATGTGTATAGTATAGGTATGTGTTGTGTAGGGTATAAAAAATGTGCCACGCTTAGTAAATAAAAAGTTTTCACACAAATTTAATATTTAAATGTCACATAAATACATATCATTTTCATAATAATAAATCAATAATGTCATGAATTAGAGCTCAAATCTATCATCTTTATCTATGTATCATATAAGGATGATGACCAGGTAGAGACATGTTGATACAAGTTATATCAACATCGGCATTGGGGGTTTTTGTGTGTTAGTGGGTTACAAGGTACATATATATATATATATATATATATATATATATATATATATAATTAGTGTTTTGTAAGTATATTATAAAATATTTGGATTAATAACAAAGGTTATAAATTGGAGTGATATTTTTAATCGTAATTTAAATCATTTATATAACTAGACAAAAAAAAAAATGTAGGACCCTTTTAAAAATATACAAAGTTAAATATAAAAATATAAAGATAAAAAACATTATATGGTTGTTTTTGCAAAGAAATGTTAAAAGTGAGTCTTTTGTTAAAAAAAACAAGGTTATTATCTTCTATTAAAAAATGTTCTAATAATATAAAGTGAAAGTTAAAGCATATGCTGCTTTACCAAAAAAAAAAAAAAAAACAAACAAAAAAGGAGGCATTTGAGCCTCACGACTCAAGAGGGCTTGAGAGTCAGACCAGCAAAAGAGGAGGCTAGGGCTTTTTTTCGTATTGCCATGGAGGCTCGACGATAAGGATGACGGCAAAGACGACGATGGTGACAACGAGAACAGTGAGGCTGGCAGCAACACGTACCAGGTTTGAAAGTGTTTTCTTCTTCTTCTCCTTCTTCTTTCATGGCGACAAGGATATCGGTGAGGGACTAACGACATGAACTATCTCCTTTTCTTCTTCTTCTTCTTCTTCTTCTTCTTCTTCTGCTGAAAGATTTCTCAAAATTTGCACCGACAGAAGAGGATATATCGACTGATATCGTCAATATATCTCCCACATATCGCCTGATATCGTCGATATATCTCCCACATATCGCCAAAATCTTCTATTTTCTAGAGATAAATCACGATTTATCTAATATTTTTCGATATTGACGATATATCATGATATATCGTTGATATGTTGCATTTTCTGAATTTTTCAAATACCGCAAGGGGATATCATATTGTTACCCTCCGATATGGCGATATATCGCGATATATCGTCGATATATTGCGATTTTTAAGTCCTTAGATACCACCCATTCACAAGATTCTAGGATCAAGTCCTAAAGAGAAGAACGAGGAAAAAGGAAGTAGAGGAGCATAGGGGGGATGGGGAAGAGAGGGCTAGGCCTCCATTCCATAGCCCATTGGCTTAAATGGATTTTCCCTATGGACCAAAAAAGGGAAACAAAATTCAACCAACCATACAATACAAAAGCACGTCTGCTTATTAAAAGCCATGTCACCATTTTAACCATGAGACCTGTATATTACTTACTGATGATATTTGTTTCTCAGCTGTCCTCTCCCACTTCTAGCACCTTCAACTTATATAAACTCAAATCTTCTTATCCAAGCACCATTGGTCCTCTTCAGACATTAAAGAACCATGTCAATTGACCAATTCTTCTATCACATACTGGGCTATACCCAGTTTCCAGGGTGCACTCATTTATAATTTTTTCTTTCCAACTCCTTCCACTCATCCATCTCTAAGAACCCGTTTGGTAGAGAGTAGAAGTGGAAGGAAGAAGACAGTTTTCCTTTGCTTGGTTACGAAGGACAAGTGGAGGGAAGGGAAAATTCAAGGGATGAGCTTTCCTTCCATCCCACCAAAATTTTCCCTCCCAAAAGTGGGAGAAAATATGCAAGGAAAGGGTGGGTGTTGCTCGCTATTGCAAAAATACCCTTTTCTTTCATTTCCTTCCTTTTTTTTTTTTTGAGGGTAATATGGAAAAATAGTATAATTATTCCTTTTTCCTTCCTTTCCATCCTCCTTGCTTACTGAACAAAGAGGAAGGGCCTTTCCTTTCCCCAAGGATGGAAAGTTCATCCCTCCTACCTTCCCTTTCATTTTTCCATCCTTATCACCAAATGGAGCATAAATCCAACTTTGGAGCCCAACAATTCTCCCCTTTTTGGGTTTAGAGGAGAGCCCAATGGGCCCTTGGGCTACGCAACAATGTTCCCTTTGTTTACCAAAAATATGTATTTAAGCATTGTAAACAAATAAATAAAATAAAAAAGCAGTTGCTGATTCTTTGGTTTGTCTGTGGATAGTGCATACTCTTGTAGTCTTGTCCTTGGACGGCTTATTTACCGGTCATTTCATGCCTACTTTTATAGCCCTTACTTCCAAAAGTGGAAAAATCTAGTTCTTTGCATCGAGTTTAAACCACGTGTCTTTGCAACTTTAAAAATATATATTTTTTTTCCAAAATCATTATTTATTGGCTTACTCCCATCCTTCCAAAAATTATCTCTATAGAGCAAACAACTTTTGTAAAGGATTGACAATATCCTTTTAGGCGAAGAGACAGTAGAGAAACACAGTGAGAAAATTAGGGTCGCAAAATCATCCTCAAGTTGTATATGGCCATATATGGCTAAATCTTATGACAGGCTTCAACAATCTTTCCTGGAAATGGAAAACTTCAGGCTTTCCACCACCCCTATAATTGTAAAAACTAAAAAGTATGGTTCCAAGATACTCCAGATTCACTCAACTTGCTTCACCTAGAAGTTTCCAACAATCACTCTCCCTTAAAGGTAGAATATTGAAACTAACTTCATCCAAAGTAAATTTAAATCAATCAAAATCTTAAAAGAGAGGCTTCAAGAAGTCATCACCACAACTCTAGTACTTTTCTCCTCTACACACACATCACTTTCCAGAACATGTCCAAGAAATGTTCTTGCTTCATGGAATCATCAAACGGGTCTAATTTTTTGTTGCTAGACTTTCTCAAACCGGAAATGCTAAGTTTACCCACGCTTTTTACCCATTTGGTATGCCGGCTAAGGTGTAAGTGGCATTTCTTGTAATCAATGTAAAATATAAGTCACTTATGTATAGGAAAAGGTAGTGCCACATCATTCAGTGGATCCATCTGGTTGATATAGCACTTCCCTTCTCAAACATAGCCAACTAATTAATCTCCAGAATTTTTTCTGGGACATTGAACTCAAATTTGATGGAGGGAACATAACATTTTTTTTTTTTTCTTCTTTTTTTTTTTTTTTTGATTGGCAACAAAGGGAACTTAGCCTTCTTATTCCTGGCTATTCAACCACGTGGTTCTTGCTCCTAGTATGTTACTAATTGTCCAAACAACAACAACTCCTATAGACCATATCCTATAGTTGCAATGACACATGAATCTATATGACATCAACAGCCAAACATAATTTAGACATGGAATCAAGCTGAGAAACTTCCTATTTGAGACAAACCAAATCCCACTAATACCTTTAGTAGGAACCATCTATTGTATGAATAAAAAATCTCACTAGTGAGCAAAAGAAAAAATAAATAAATGAAGTAACAGATTTATTTATTTTATTTTTCCATCTGCACAGGCAAGGCAAGAAAAAGTAAGTGCAAACTGACTGTACCTGAACCAGAATAAAAGGCAGAGCCACCCCGCCAGTGGGAGCATTTCCTGAGCTGTATAATTGCTCATTCCGTTGTATCAGATTCTGAAGACCAATAAACTGGATGAAAGGAGGGAAGAAGTTCATGAACAGTCATTGATTACCAAACATAGTTAAGTAAAGTCCATAATTTAGATAAATGTTACAAAAGCAATTTAATGACAAAGTGAAATAAATCTGACCCAGATTAAGAACATATATACGCATTCTTACTTGTTCCTCCAATTCGTGCAAATAGGCAGCTTTCTTGTCAATTCTATTTCTGAGTGCAACACGCTCCGTCTGCAGTAATTACATTTAAGTAGTCTGATTAGCTCATATTGTGTCCATAACAGTGCCAACCAAAAACTGCATGCTGCCCAACACTCAGATAAGAGCTACACTCAAACCTTTAATTCTTCAATATCATTCAGGCTAGTGCGAGGCAAACCCTTCCATTGTATTTCCTTTTTATCCTTCGATATAATATCCATTGCCATGAGAACATTCAGGGCGTCGTATACCCTTCTCCTAATGTTTTTCTCATCATATTGTTGCTGTCATGTAAAAATAAAAAGGTCAACTGATTTGAGTCCAATGTAACCATTTAAATATCATAGATTTGTATGGATGTGTGTACGCATATATACATATAGACATGTATCTATGTATGGAGATCAATAACATTTTCTCAGCCTGATGCAAGGAAGGCAAACCTGATCAGGAGATGAGAGACTGTTTCCAGGATCTGCAAATTCAGCAACAAGTTCATCTGCAACCTGGAGTATACTTTAAGTTGTCAGATTTAGGCATAACATGAAAAGATAATTATGCTGAATGGAATAGAAAGGGAAATGACAGTCATTGCAGATACAAGCAGCAATGAAAAGAATTCAAATAAAGACTATAGGCACAGTTTCCAGGATCAAAGATATTCATAGATGAGGTAATAAACTAATTTGCTGCACGAAGATCTAAAAACAATTTATAAACTTCTGAGATTTTGCATGCTCTTAGGATATAGCTATTGCGGGTGAACACAAACACTAGAAATCACAAGTAATCCAAATTTATTCTGCATCTATTACTCATACATTTAGTTCACCAAGACACTTAACAAAAACATATAGTAATCACAAACCTCAATCGAAGATACGAGCTGAGAACTATCTACAATTCACTCTAGAACATTAAGATTACCTAGCAGAACCTCCAGTAAAAGAAAATTAATAAATAAATAAAAATAAAAAATAAACCTCACAAGCCGATAACCAACCATCAATTTTGGTATCACTCAATAACTGAAACCAAATTATGTTGAAAATCCTATTCATATACAAAATATAGAGCCATAATGGTGCAACATCCCTAAATTTACCATCAAATTCTGACTGCAGTCCCTCCAGCAGGATTGCATACTCCAGTAATGTAATAAAAGGGAAAACCTAACATTTTACCCCAATGGATTGCTGAATCAACATGTAGAGGACTCAAAACATGAAAACTCAACTAATGCATATCCATTTTCAAATATTAGGTTTGGTTCTGCTCTGCAGATGCTAAGTAGCATACTCAGAGATTCACATTATACAGGTAGGTGTCATGATTTGACACAAGTATAAATTGTTAGATTAGCAACTTCAAAATCAGGATTCAAGTTCACAACAATTAAATTAGGTGATATGTTAGAGTGTAATTAACTTTATGAAATTTTTTAGACTAAACTAAATTAAATTTTTAGAATCAAAAAATTTATACATGAGCAAATGCAAATTTTTTCTTTCTTTTTTTTTCTCTTTTTTTTTTTTTTTTTTTTTTTTGGGTTAAAAATCCTCAGGATTTATCAATTATAAGGAAATAGAGGCAAATGATAAGTCTATAGATTTACACAATAAGTCCTCTGAGACCCTACAGTTGGAGGTTAGAACAAATAAGTCTCAAAGCAATGCGAATTCCAACAACATAGGTGATTCCATGCCTGTGGCATGCAGAGATGAAGATCCTACGTAGGAGTCCAATGTGTCCACTAGTTTATTAGTCTCAACTCTCATGCATGGTTTCAAAAACAGGGTACAGGCACTATAACAGGAATAATAAAGGTGTAATGGGACATGGGTGTAATGGGTGATACATAATGAAACACAGTCCGAGCAGTTCTGAATTTTTTGTTCTTTCTTTCTTTCTTTCTTTCCTTCCCCAAATTTAGTGATACGTATGTTTTCGCCTCAGAATCGTATATATTAATGTTTTTAAAAAAATTTAGGGCCTGTTTGGTTGTCCAATTTGAAATTAAACAATTCAAGAAATTTTACATAGTATTGAAGGCACAATCCATTACCTTGAATTAACAAATTCACGAAAACGATGGTCACCATCACAAATAAAAGTAGAAATTCAAACTAGTGCCATTTCATGAATTCCTAAGAATTGATTCTACAACATCAACTATAGTGATAACTCTTAACATTTTAAAATATTATAATTCAAGGTGATGGATTTATGCATTCAACCTTATGTAAAATTTCTTGAATTGTCTAATTTCAAATTAGACGCCCAAACAGGCCCTTAGTGAATTTTATTCAACTTAGTAAACCCTTTTAAGTATGAATAAAGCATTTTATGAGGTTTTTTAAGTCATTTTTTCCCATAATTACTAGTTTTTTCTAGATTCTATTCAATAAACATGATTATAAAAACAATTATAGTTAAACATTAACAATGTTCAATTGGTCACACATCATAAATGAACATGAGGCAAATGATAAATTGATACGACTCACCCTTTAGCTGTCCCTAATTCACCGATCACCACACACCACCAAAAGGAATGTCATGATTGATCATTACTATTGCCATCTCTAATATTGTTCACACTGTTCACAGTACTGTTCACAACTATTGTTCAGTAAACCATTCACATACCCTGAGCTAAGATGTGAAGATCCCCTAATTATCGCAGTAGTCCCCCTCTTATTATTCCGTATAAAGTTTTTTTGTAGAGAAGCTTGATGATGGAATAGAATTCCATAAATTGTTGGTTGCTTGATAAATGATAAAGGAGAAACATTAGTTACATTACCACTAGATTCACTCATCCAAGTCTCACCCTTGAATCTAATTTTTTGGCTCAAAATTCTTAAAATCTATGCTTTAATTTTGTAGATCTAAGGTGAAAGAGGCAGAGAATTAAGAAAAATAGAAGAGGAAAAATGAGAAAAAAGCACCTATAATAGGTTAAAAAGCCTTTTTTGTAGCATAAAGACTGTTACGACACCATAACAGTATGTTACCCATTATGAAATGGTCGTTACCCGTTACATAAAGGTGAAACAGCCATCAAGGGCCTTAAGGCTGTGAATGCCTATACACCTACCAGGCTACCACTACAGCCCGTATAGCATAACGGAACGTTCAAAAGCAATTACGTAATGGTTGTTAGTAACATAACAGACGTTATATAAAACCAGGTACTCTCACAATAACAAACATGGTTTAGTAAAATTCAATAAGAAGGCCAGGCAGTCTTTGTTTATTTTTTTTATTTTTTTATTTTTGGGTTGGGTTGGGGGGGGGGGGGGGGGGGGGGAGGATAAATCAGGCAGTCTTTAAGGAGCAATTGCTAACACTGATTGATTGTGCCTCTTTTGTAACACACATGCACCAACACAATGGAATCAGTTTCAAAGGCTAAAGGAATTATATGCATGGATTTGGCCAGGATCAATTTTTGCCGGATTGCCCAAAGCTCAGCAGTAATGTGGTGATGCCACTATCAATGGAGAAGGCAGAAAAATAGATCCCTACAGAATCGCAGATAACCCACAAATACCAGCTCTTCCTGCATCGCCCTGAGAAGCTCCATCTCCGTTCAGTTTGAAACACGGTTGTTAATAAGGCTGCCAAGAGATGTGAATAAAACCGCCAAACTGATTGAGAGGAACACGGTGAGGCTGGTTCAATGGATTAGCAATGCAAGAGTCAGCATGTTCTTGCATGTGCTTGACGAAGAAGGCTGAAAAGGTTTAATCACTAATCCCATGTTCTTCCATATTCTTAGCGAAGAAAACAGCAAAGGTCAATCATTTTTCTTTGAAAGACAAAACCATTGCGATGCAGGCATAACTCTCACAGAAGATTTAGTAGGAGGAGACATGGCTTACAAGCCATAAGAAAACATTGATATCTGGTAGCATGGAAGTTTTCAAATGCACTTCAAGCAGGTAACAAAGGAGGTGTCTGAGAACTTAACAGCCACTTTCATGCAAATCTAACTAAAAATTTCCAATAGGATCATGCCTCCATAGGCCATAGCACTGTTACATAACCAGACCGGACAGGCCGGTCGGACTGGTAAACTGGTGAACCGGTCACATGTCCAGCTCGGTTCTTCAATCAAATTATTTCTGCATTAATCTGGAATGACCCGTTTTAAACTGCATGAACTGAGCGATTTTTTCACCAGGTCAAAACCAGGTCTGGTTAGACCACTGCTGCTCATGAAATATGATATTTAACTCATGAAATTTTTTTTTTTTTAGGGGGTGACTTGAACAGTGGGAAATAAGCAAAAATCAACGACTATTATTAAAGTTAGGCCTCTTTACCACTAGGCTGATTGTTGCTTGTTATCTAAATCTAAAATTTGCAATATATATATATATATATATATATATATATAGTCTGCAAAGGCATACAACCTAAACTAAAGCCAAATATATTAAAAAATAATATATAATTATATCAAGCGGTCCAACCGGTTGTAGTAATAGTACTAGTAGGAAACAGACAACAACCAGAAATCGTGTTCCACCATTTCATGCTATCAGCACCCAAAAAGCACACACTCTGTCACCGATAACTATAGTTAGTCCTCCCCACAAGATACAAATAAACAATTTTCAAACAAACAAATCTAAGCCAAGATTCATCCAAATTCCAACCTAATATGAACCTCATTTATCATACAGCGCTACGTCAAACCAGAAGAGCAAAAGTGGCCTTATATCCACCCATGGAAATATATATATATATATATATATATATATATATATATATATATATATATATATATATATTTTATCAAGTCATGTAAGGAAATATATTTTATTAACAATCCTCCAAGTTACATGCAACAATTATCAATAACCACATAGAGAGCTAATAGGACAGAAAATAAGATAATTGCTCTATTTATGAGCTCTACGAGAGGGCAAATTCTTGGAAACCCAATAAAAAGTAACATACAACTCATTCAACTATTATGATAAGAAGTCACAAGAAATCAAGCAACTAAATATTAGATCGAGGAAAAATTGGATGATGTTGACAATATGATGCATTTGGTGTTCTTCTATTGATTAATTAAGTGGGGTTTGAATCTATAATTTCCATTGGCCATGATCTTCATTTTCATGAACATCCATCCTTCCTTTTTTTTTTATCATCCTATTAACATAGATTCACTAGCTATAATCCTTTCTTTTTTTCTTTTTTTTTGGAATGGGTGCCAGGAAGATTTTAAATGTTCTTCCTCAGTTCTATTAGTTTAATTATTTCCAAGGGCCTCCTTTTAAAGTTCTGAAATGTTTCATAAAAGAGCCCCACCAAAAAAAATATTAAATTCACCATGTCTCCACCCATCCCTCACCACAACAGAAAAATTCTTAAGCCATCCCATGGCTATAAATCATTCTTTTTTGTCCTTGTTGTCACACTTCTAATAGTCTCTGGCTCTCTGCTTTACACGAACCTTTTCTACCAATTTTTACCATTATAAATTAACATTTTCTTATTCAGAAAAAATAAATAAATAAATAAAACACACAGTAGGTGAGAGCATAGGTGAGAGGAAATGATGTAGCAGTAAACCTTTTTTTATGAATAACAAATGTCATTAAGGAAAAGAAGGCCAAAGTTCATGTACACGCAAGGTATACAAGGTAAAATAAATAAAGGAAACGAAAAGATCTACAAAAGAGGCCACCCCATCTCCTTCAACTATCTCCACAAGAAAAGCTTTTGAAGAAGAGTTGATTACAAATGAGCCAAGGATAACAAGGAAGAGGCTTGCCTCTCAGAAATTAGACTGTTCTGATTAGTAATTATAGGACTATACCAACGAACTGAAAGGAGCCACACTTCTAAACAAAGCCATACAACAGAAATTTAAATAGACTCTCCTTCAAGTATCTAGCTCTAATTATCAATATGCAGCAATGGAAAAATACCACCACCTTTAAAACCACTCAACACCCACACACGGCCACATTTTTATGAGAGTAGTGTGGATAATACATTACAATTTACCAGTTCACCGCTTCCAAAAAGAACAGGCAATATTGTTTGGAACTTTGGACTCATAGACCTCCACCCCACAAGGTACCACTAATGCTTAGCCACATAAGTTAGATGAGGAAAGCATAGTTTAACTTAAAAAACCAAAAACCAGAAAAAGAAAAACCAAAAAAAAAGGGCAAATTGCAAAAAAAACACCCCATACTTTTAGCAGATTTCACTTTGGCACCCTATACTTTAAAATGCGTCGACTGAGTACCTAAACTATTCAAAATTTTCAATTGAGGCCCTACTGTCAACTTCCATTCAATAAAGAAACAGAAAACCATGAGGTTGTGGGCACATGAAGATTTTAAACTTTCTATACGCCTATTATGTCCTTATCTCTATTATACCCCTCTGCCCTCCTAACAAGCCTATTCTGCCCCAAACTAGTGACAAAATACCTATCTCACCCTCATCTCATTGTATATCAAATGTAATCCTCTCTCCCTCTCTCTCCTCCCTCCCTCCCTCCCTCCCTCACCTCCCTCTCTCTCTCTCTCTCTCTCTCTCTCTCTCTCTCTCTCTCTCTCTCCTTCTCCCCCTCCCTCCCTGACACAAAGAAGATGCACAATGAAGGAGGTCTTTGGGGATAATTTGGGATATTCCTGTATTGGAATTATTTTAATCCAAATTGGAGTAGAACTAGTTAGAATATTTATAGTCCTAATAATTTGTAGTAGTATTGTTAAGAAGAATTTATCTTCTTTTTTTTTTATGAAGTATTGTATTAGAAAAAAGGGCAAAACCCAAGTACATAAGAGATATACAAGAGCTAACCACAAGAAAGAAAAGAAAAGAAAAGAAAAGAAAAAGAAAAACCCCAAGCTAAATCTTTAGCATGTCAAGAAAGTCAACAAAGGAAGGGTTGTGGCCATTAGAGTAACTAGAAGACCACCAAAAAAGTGTCTTTACAAAAGAAGACTTTAGCTCAATTAAAGAGGCTTCCTTATCTTCAAAAGTTCGAAGGTTCCTTTCTCTCCAAAGGCACCAAAAAAGAGGGTGTGGTACCATATCCCAAACCATCTTAGCTTTTTTGTTCACCGTCTTGATTCACCAACTCGATAGGAGATTGTGAGGATGTGAAGGCAAAACCCAATGGATCCCAAAAAGGTTAAAACTTAGCATCCAAAGGCTCCACGCTATATGACAATGAATAAAGAGATGCTCAACCATTTCCACCACTTCCAAGAAGAATTTATCTTTTGATTAGTAGCTATGACTTCTCTAAGTAGAACCTACTCTACAAAAGCATGTCATACGTTATGTTTTGGTTAGTGTTGAATGAATTGAGGATCGAGTTGTTTACTAGTGTTACTAATAGTGTCCCCTCCCCCTTTTGCTCTCTTAGCCTCTTTTCTATTTCTATCTTCTCTCTCTCTCTTCTTCTTTCCCTACTCTAGTGTTCTTCAAGAATTCCTCCTCCCCCTCCCCCCCCCCCCTCTCTTCTTCTGTCTAAAATCCATTTAATCCATCATTCTTCAAATGTGAACTCTAATCAAAGTGGGTTATTTCTCTCCTACATATCATCTTAAACCTATTATTTCTCCATCAGTCCATCCTAATCCCTTCCCACCTAATTCTAAACAAATCTCACCACCTTCCTTTACAAAATAGCCTTTATCCATAAAAGTTTTCAAGGTTCTCCTACATCAGTTTGGTAAGCAAACAATCCTATCTTTTCATAAACCTGAAAATTTCTTTCTACCATTCTACCACCATGATGATAAATGCAGAGCTTTCATCTAATTTTGAGGCCTTCTCAAAAGACTATGATGCCGCAAAGAAAGATGTTGAGGTCACCACGAATGATGTTGCATGGCTTAAAGGTGAAGTACAGACTATTAATTCTACCTTAGAGGAGATGAAAATAATGATGAACAAATTGTGGGCTGCTATCATGGGTGAGGAACCCATTCCTCTCTCAATCTTACAAAAAGCCCAGCTTCCTCTAAATTTATAAGAGGTCCCACATCAGCTTGCTGAACAAGAGTTAATTGATCCCATTCAAGCTCTTCACATGGTAGAAGAAATCATTATTGAGGAGTCCGAGACTGAGACCGAAATTATTGTGGCAGCAGAAGAAAATCGAAAAGAAGACGATGATGATACTACTTAAACCAAGGAACTCAATGTATTGGCTGAGAATATTGTTGATCTTCATGATTATGGTCAATCCAAGGAAGTGTTTGCCTTGCAAACCATCCCAAACATTGATTTCACCATTCTAGAAAAAGCCAGCTATGTGAAAGAAGAGACAAAGTCCCAATTATCATCCTTGTTTCCTAGAAGAAAAGTAAACTTGCACCTTCTCCAAACTACAACTTATGTTCAAAAGATTCAAGTTCAAAGCTCCAAAACTGTGCTACTTCAACACTACAAAACTCGAGGTCGAGTTTTCTCCAATGTGGGGTGGAGTGGGAGAATGATGCAGAACAGATGCACAATGAAGGAGGCCTTTGGGGATTATTTGGGATATTCTTGTATTGGAATGATTTCAATCCAAATCGGAGTAGAACTAGTAATTTATTAATAATCCCAATCATTTGTAGTAGGAATTAGTTAAAAAGAATTTTTGTTTTGATTAGTAGCTATGGCTTCTCTAAGAAGCCACCTTGTTGCTTCTATAGGAAAATACTTAGATGCTTTCTAGGAAGATTGTTGCTTATGTAGGAAGCTAGTGGGTCCTTCTCTAAGAAGCAACCTACTCTATAAAAGCATGTAATATGTTATATTTTAGATAGTGTCGAATGAATTGAAGATTGAGTTGTTTACTATCTTTACTAGTAGTGTCACCCCCCCCCCTTCCCGCGGCTCCCTCTTAGCTTCTTCTCTATTTCTATCTTCTATCTCTTCTTCTTTCTCTACTCTATTGTTCTTCAAGAATTTCCCCTCTCTAAAATCCATTCAATTCATCATTCTCCATATCTAAGTCCTGATCCAATTGGGTTTCTTTTCATCTACCTCTCATCTTAAACCTATTATTTCTTCATACTAATCCCTTCCCACCTAATTCTACACAGATCTCATTACATAAAGGCAGCCCTTATCCTTACGAGTTTTCAAGGTTCTCTCTCTCTCTCTCTCTCTCTCTCTCTCTCTCTCTCTCTCTCTCTCTCTCTCTCTCTCTCTCTCTGTGTCTGCCTTTGTATGCGCTTGGTGGAGCGTGAAAATGAAGGTAATGAGTAAAATACAAGGAAAGAAACTCTCTCCCTCCCTCCCTCCCTCCCCCCTCCCCCTCCCCCTCCCTCTCCCTCTCCCTCTCCCTCTCTCTGTGTTTGCCTTTGTATGCACTTGGTGGAGCGTGAAAATGAAGGTAAAAGGAAAGGGAAAAACATTTTGACTAAAATACAAAAGAAATTCTTTAACCAAAAAAAAAAAAAAATCTAAAATGTAGATTATTACTCTAATCCATAATTCAAAAAACACTCAACTTACTTTTCTATCTTTACCAATGTGGATCTGCATTTCTTACACAGTTGATTGGGAAAAGAACATGTTCTTACCAGTGATCACATGCTTCTTATCATTCTCAGAAGCTACATATTCATAGAGAAATATAAGGCCTTCTATGGAGATCAATTGGAGCAAGCCACTTATCCCTGATGAGAAGCACAAGAAAAAACCCTTAATTTTGGAAACACCCTCTGCTTCCATTCCCTGTCATGGGTTTGGGAGAAGGACGGGGTAACTTTAGCTCAATTGGAGAGCTTTTCATTACCAACTGGATTTGAATACGTGTAATTACCATCTTTAATCAGGATAAACTAACCTTTGTCGGTCTGTGAATATTCCAAGGCATTCCTTTCCCATGATGTTAAACCAGCTTCATGCATTATATGGCCCCTCGAGACACATTTCCTAAACATTAGGAATCCCGAATCCCAGTGCAAGAACCTCATGGACAGGCAATTTGCAAAAAAGGGACACAACAACAGTGCCAACAATTTTTCAAAAACAGGCTATATATGTAAACCCATGATTGGATCCTATTAGTAGATTGGTCTTCAATCTACTTGAGACAAAGGCATAATGGAAGGAAAAGACCAGTACAAGATCCTCAATTCTTCCACAAGAGCACCTGCAAATGCCCTTCCTATGGCTCTGTTACACAGTGGGATAAGCAATAAGCAAACTAATCTAAGAGACTAAATTTAAGGATTATATGAGCTTTACGGCATATTTGAGCCCATAATTTCAAATTTAATTAGAATAATGAAAGGCAATGGGTAAATTTGATTGAAACCATCACATGATGTGATTGAAGTACATTGAACTATTACTGGTGTACTAAACCCATTCTTTGATATTAAGCTGAAAAACTGACATATCATGAGTTTAGGATCAATTTAGGCGTCCGGCGACGTCAGCACCTCTGGCAACACCACTTACCTTTTCAATCGAACAACTCGACGCTCGAATAGTTCTTTGTCATCAACAATAACACCAAAAAGGGGTAAAGAGTAAATCTACTGCCATTACTTTCTCCACCAAAGACTGGAGACCTTCACCACTATCTCTGCAACTCTATGATCATACATTCGTACTCCTCCCATGACCCTTTTTCTTCAACAATTCCACTGAAATCATTACCAGAATGTTATATCTTCTCTGTAAGAGAGCTTCTAAGAGCAATTAATAACTGAATGTCACTGGAATAACCTGCATGGGCCTACCCTGTCGAAACCCCTCAACATCTCAATGACGGCAAAGGCTAGGTGTGTCAAAGCAGATCAAGAGGGTCTGAGAGTGGGACAAGGGTTTTATTGGGGTTTTGAGAAAGGTCTTATTGGGGTTTTGAGAAAGGTAGTTTAGAATCCAAGTAGGTGTTTGGGTTTTGGTGAGTGGAGGTGAGGAAGATTGATGATGAGAAGGAAACTAAAGGGGGTGTTGGTAGAGATAGCCATCTTGGGAGAAGGAGATAGATCAAGCTAAAGACGATCTCTGGTGTAGCAAAGTTTGTGTTCTAGGGCAAACTCATCATTCTATAAATCTTCTTTACAAAAGTCTTTTAAATCAATTTTCATTTTTTTGGGTATTATTTTATTCAAAAAATAATAATAATAAGGGAAAAATCATCTAATTCGCAAGCGCAATTAATGGCATTGTGAATTTCACATTGGTAACTTAAAGGGACTCAATCGACACATTCTAAAGTTTAGGATACCAAAGTGAGATCTGACCCAAAGTATAGGGGTGTTTCTACGATTTGCCCAAAAAAAAGAAGAAGAAAAAACCAAGGTACCACCCAAGTTTTCCCATTTTGACTTTTATATTGATTAGAAACACAAAGCATGAACTAGGTGTGAAAAGTTTGGATTGGATAAGGATTCCTGCTTTTGTATCATATCTAAAGTACAAATTATTAGTAACCTGCAACCCACTAATATAATATAAATACAAAGGTACCCAAGCCAAATAATAATAATAATAATAATAATAATAATAACAACAACAACAACAACAACAATGATAAAAACTAACAATGCATCATCCCCACTCCTAGGGTTATAGGGCACAAACCATGTTCTATCAAATATATTGCAGTATTTCCATCTATGTCTCTTTCAGCTTCCCCCATTAAATCTTTCTTGCTCAATCCTTATCAAGAACTAATAAATATTTCATAAAAAACTTAATGTCACAGTATAACAGGAGTCAAATATCAAGTATTCTAGGTTCAATATGTAAATTTGCAAGACTATTTTTGTTTACACGACATATAGACATCATTACAACTAATGTATATTCATTCCACAACGTAGGATACTGGGGAAGGACATTAAGTAATCCAGGAATCCAGGTTAATCATACATGATAACAAGAAGTGTTCCTTGTACAAATTACATAGATATAGGCAATTTAAATCAAATATATGACCTTGAAAACCTTGTAATTAGACAATGATAGCTCCACATCAAGCAGGTACATTCAGGAAATGCAAATGCAACAACAAAACTCAGAGACATAAAACAAAGCATCCTAAGGTGACATAGTCATGCAGTCATTTGTATTATATACAAATAAATACTAATACATTGAACATCAAAAAATTCATTATAATTGAACTCATAATTGAAAGCATGAATTTCAAAAAATCACCTGACCTCATTGTAAGTTGTTCTTCCCTTGCTTTCCACTTTCTCACACACTACACAACAAAAGACAATAGAATATCAGGGAGTAAAAATGCCATAATATTAATTGATAGCACACAACAGGGCCCATCACGGCAAGACTAAGTAATCGTCCAAAAACATAAAAATAAATCAATTCCACATGAACTAATTTGGGATTAAGCTTTCAAGAACTTTCATAACAAATGCAATCCTCCCTTGACCGGAATTCACAACTTGGGAATATAATCAGTTCTAACAGGAGGGCAACAACAATGAACAAAAAATATAGGGATGACATATAAACCTTTCATGCTGAACTGGCGGAGTCCTCGACCACTCTTATCACTTCCCACAGCGCGTTGACCTCTTTTTTTCTTCTTGCTACTGTTTAGAAACTTATGATCAGCTAAAATTCGCAGGAGAGAAACAAGCGATAGTTACCAGTGAAACAGTTTAAGAAAACCCTACCATTAGAACAATACAATGGTAGAATCTATTCTCCACCACAATTTTACAAAATTACGGACTATAAGGAAACACATCTAAACTATTGGAATAACTTCAACAACAAACTGTTTACAATTTGCTGGGACAGCATCATTCTTCGTCAACGCACCAAATTCAAGCAAAATAATTATCATATATATGACCCATTCCAACAATTTCCACATTACAATCAAAATACATTAAAGGGTTTTCCTAGTCTACCCAAAACCCTCGAAAACAACCACCCCCCAGCCACAATTCAGCATTATATGAATTTTAGCCAAATTTAAAGAAAAACAGAAAAAGAAGTATAAAAAACTCACGCAACAGCCCCTGGAGATCCGGCATCATCTCCGTGGATGTCGAGATGGTTTAATCTAAGGAAAGTATTCTCACTCGCAGGCGTCGCCACCGCTGCCTCGCTCCGGCTAGATGGAGACCCCACGCTGCCGCTTGTCGACACTGATTGGCCTGAAATTGTCGTACCCCACGACCTGGTAGCTCCTCCCCTAGAAATGCCTGCTGGGTTCTTCTCCCCATCTTCTGGATGACCCCCTCCAGTTACCATTCCTACTAAATCGCGAAATTGAAGCATAAACAAATACATGTAGACAAATACATTAAGAAATCATCAGAAATCTTTGGTTTGTATATAGAACCCGACAAGTACTGACCTTATTCGATGTGGGTATTGAAGAACTAAGAGGGGATGGACATGAACCAGGGTTGATGAGCATCAGTGGCAGGTCTCAACAAAGACTGCGCTGGGAGTAGGTGTGCCTCTAACAGGCCGTTCTTTTGCTAGAAAGGAGAGAAAGAGGGAGAGAAGAAGTGAACGTGTTGATCTACCAACGGGGTTGGTCTGGTGAGGAGGGGTTGGGAACCTAGGAGTGAGATAGAACCAATGGGCAATGGGGAAGAATAGGTGGTCACCACTGACCAAGGGTTCAGGCTCATGGAAAAGAGGGTAAATAAGGGTTTGACACAGTTTTTGCTTCAATTTCAATGTGTGTCTTATTTGGGGTACTAGTTGGTGCATATCTGTGTTGCACGTGAATTTTTTTGAGTTTAATAATTTTTTTCAATAATGATAATAATTTTTTAATTTAATAATTTTATCGTGCCTTTGCATAAGATGAATGCACTTTGATCACTTAATCCTTTACTTCTTTTGATATGATTAGTATTTTTTTTTCAATATCTTTCTCAAATCATAGTGCTTAAAATTATCTTTGAAACTTCATTATATATAGGTTCTTTGAAGGTTTTGTGAAACTTTCAATACTGAAACAAAAGGGTCTCTCTTTTACTCTTTGCCTCTTTCTCCAATCAAAACATATTTACGTCATAGTTGCAAGATTTAATAGCACATTATTAGTACATTAGTCTTACAAAAATCAAAACCAAGACTTGCGCGGCTTTGCAAACCCTGTGGACATGCCATCCTTTTTTTCTTATAATGTACTACAATCTACACCCCTCCCGTAGATTCATGCCACAGAAGTTAACTCAAATTCCTAATAAGGCCTATACTACCACCTTTAAAAAATCTACTATTTATGGGATTGGGAGGTTCTCATTTTATTTATGAGTAAAGTAGTCTTTGATATATATATGTATTGGAAAAATATAGGAGAAAATAGATACTCCACGCGGGATCGAAACCAAGACTTACGCAAATCCAGAACTTCTATTGGTTTTTTATTAAAATAATAATATTCCTAATATGTACATGTTTAGGATTTTTTTTTTTTTCTTTTAAAAATCTGGTATTTATGGGATCATGATGTTCTCATTTTATTTATGAGTAAATTAGTTTTTGATGATTTTTTTATTTAGGAAACGATAGGAGAATACACATAGCTTACGTAGGGTCTGAAACCAAAGACTTCTGCAAACCTTAAAGCGACAGATTAATAAACTCAAGAACCATTGATTTTTCATTAAAAAATAATACTCTTTCCGTCCCGTAAAAATATGCTACGTTTGACAAAACACAGAGTTTAAGAAAATGTAACCATTATATTGACTTGTCATTGATTAAGTTCCATATTTCCAAAAATACCCTTATTTTTTTTGTATTGGGTTTCGTGTTAGAAAGTTGAAATAACGAAGGGTATAAGAAACTTTAAAAAAAAAAAATGATTTGATTTTTTAAATTGGCCAAATATTTTGGGACAAAAAAAGTTAAAAATTTGGTGTACCTTATTGGGACGGAGGGAGTACTCGTTTTTATGTTTTGCCTTGGCAAGTTGGCATCATGACTTTACTTCATGATGCTAAATTTTTCTGACAGTTGATAACCTAGTTGAATCTAGATAGCTGTGATGAAAAGATGACTTTTTGGTAATTGTATCCAAATATAATGCCAAATAAAGTTTATTTGTCAACTTATTAAATATTAATTGTCAACGTGATACAAATTGACTGCCAATTTCTTCTGTTTAGTATTACATTTGGAAGTCATAACTAAAACGTCATTTAGCTAGTTCTCTTTTCTGCCCTACCCCTCATGTCCCATCATCTATTTTTTCCCAGCAACTTTTTCTCACATCAGAAGTTTAGAACCATTTTCTATTTCTCTCTCCTCCCCACGTTATCACGGATCTAAATCAGATCAGGTGATCCTAGCTTTGTTATCACTTACCCCTTTCTCTCTCTCTCTCTCTCTCTCTCTACGTCATCTCCATTTGCTACAATAATCCATTTGGGTAAACCCATTGTCTCTGTCTCTCTCGCGCACACCCTTTATCAGGCGATGTGTTTCTTTCTCTAGCTAGTTTCTCACTCATTTTCTGTCTCTCTTTCATTTTTTTTCTTTTACCTCATTCTCTATGTATTTGTTTTGATTGCAAATTTGCAATCCATTCTCTCTAACTTTCTCTCATCTCTATTTCTTTAACAGTCTCTCACCCATTTTTATTCTCTTTCTCTCTCACCATTATCTAGCCGTGAATGCATGTTTGGGTCTATGCTTTCGATGATTGTCAATTGGTTTCCTTAATGGTCTGCCTATATGGTTTGGATCCTCGTTGGTTGGTTTCCTTGATGGTCTTTGGGTTGACAATTGCAAGATCTATGGGTTTTGATCACCACCAATCAATGTTGCACCAACAGATGTCATTAATCTATGGGTTTTTTCTCTAAGGTATGTCCTATACATTTTTCTCAAATTACCATTATTTAAAATAAAATAAAAAAACTATGATTTGATTTCGATATATATATATATATATATATTCCTCGTCGATGCGTAGTGGATCACTGCTTGTGATTTTATTTTTTTTGGCCTATACATTTTTTTTTTAAAATGATTTTGAACCTTTTTTTTTTTTTTTTTTGGGTTGTGATCTAAGTTATTTTCTTTTCTTTTTGGTTTTGTTTTGTTTGGTTTGGTATTTTGGGTTTGCTGGTAGATATTGCAAAGTTTCATCAATCTCACGATTTGATAGAGACTTTTTTTGGTAGTTCATTAGACCTTCCCTTTTTATTTTCTTTTTTTTCTTGTGCATTCGTTAATGGTTTTTTTTTGGGGGGGGGGGGGTTTGTTTTGTTTTTGTTCAAACTTGCTTCTTTTTTAATTTCCTTCAATTGAATCATTTTTTATTCTCTTCTTTTTCTTGGTAATTTGACTTGATTATTTTCAAAAATCAGAGATTATATATGAATTCTCAACAAAATATGAAAATTATGCAATAGCAGTAATTTAAAAGTTCAATAATGCAATTCAAGTTTTTTCTGATATGCAAATCCTTAGAAAATAATCAAAGATTATATGTGCTATTCAAAACTTTACTTATGCAATTCAAGTTTTTTTTTTTTCTATTATTTTTTTTTTTTGGCCTCTTAATCTGGGTTTTCATTTGTTTTTGTTCAAGCATGCGTCTTTTTATTTTCATTCAACTGATTAGTCTTTGATTCTCTTCTTTTTCTTGCTAATTTTGTAATTCAAATAAAGATTTAAAAGTATAATCATGCAATGCAGGCAGAGATTTAAATGTTCATGGAGGCAGAAATTTAAATGTTTAAACATAATTTGTATATATGAGTCAAGTTTATTGAAAACTACATACCAGACAAAGCACCAGAAGAAAGGAGACGCAATGAAGGCACATAGAAGACGTAGAAGAAGGAAGCAGTAGTTGTTCTTTCCTGTGTTAGGGTTTTATGATTTTTATAATGTGTTTCTATTTGTATTTATATGTTAACATTGTTAGGGTTTTACAAATTATAGTTTCCGTTTCCTTAGAATTCCTATTTGAGTTTGTTTTATTTAATTATTATACGAATTATAGTTTCCTTAGAATTCTTATTAAGGTATGTGTTTTATATTGCTATATTTCTTATATATGTAGAAGGGTAGTTGTGTATTTAAAAATTAAAATAAGGATATATTAGTCAATCAAAAGTTTTTCTCACATTCATCTTTTTATAGGTAGTATAGATTAATATTAGGGGGCTTTGGCCATAAGTCCAAATTTTAGGACTTATGTGGGCATCAGTCTTTTGGAAATTCTTGTACAACCTTAAGTCTATCAAGCAATTCTGAGAATCAAAATACCCTCTTATATACTATATTCACACTCTTAGGCAGTGTTTGGTTGGGGGGTTTGATTCCTGGGAAAAGGG
Organism: Liquidambar formosana; assembly: GCA_039720395.1. NCBI lineage: Eukaryota > Viridiplantae > Streptophyta > Magnoliopsida > Saxifragales > Altingiaceae > Liquidambar > Liquidambar formosana. Next base: position 33,397,464 of record CM077821.1, on the reverse strand, counting down.
TTTCATTACCGATTCTCACATTTGGTATCACACCTTTCCCAGGTAGATTGCATTCTCGTGTTATTAGGATTCCCACAAAAGGTGGGAAAGCCAACCCCATGTCCAAGGTGGGTTTGCTTTGAGAATCCTGGGATTAGCTTTTATAATAAATCTTAATGATAACCGTGCCCTTTAATTTACCAACAACAAATTTATATTTCCTTCTCATGTCCTTCCTAATCCACCAAAATACGATCCACTTTTCACCTCTCACAGGTGTAGCAGCCAACAAAACCCCATCAGCAACAATGACAAGCTTCATGTCCGACAACGATGAGGACCTTCATCACCAATTACGACAAGGAACTTCTTCACCGACAACAATGTAACAACCGACAAACCTCCATAACAAATTTTCTCTACTCTCTTTCTTCTTTTTCTCTCTTCTTTTATAGATCTAAAATGGGGGTTTGAAATAATATTTTCTCCTACATCAAGAAATTCTCACTGATCGATAGGTAGTCTGAGATTTTACCACTTCTTAAATTTGTTGTGACGAGGCGTGGAAGGAAAAGGAAGATTGGGTTGTCATAGCTTGGGTAGCATATTAGGTAGCAAAGTCTCATCTTCAAACTGAAGCCAGTGCTTGCAAAGGAGCTCTCTTTTGGGCGATATTATTGATGTCCATTAATTTTGGTTGAAACAAATTGCCTTAATAGATCCAATGTTCAGGAAGCCCACGATAAAGCTAGGATGGCTTATGGAAGGTTTGTTAATCTTTATTAGGCATCTCACCTTCTTATATGATCTTTTGGTTGAATAATGGAGGAGGCTGGCTACGGATTTTGCTGGAAAAGGAGAAATGAATATAGAGTTCACCAAAGCAGAGGGGTTTGGAAGGCGCTAGTTCTAGCAAATTTTTTTCTTTTAAAATTTTTTTTTTCAATTGTTGGGGAGGGTTGGAATGTGGTTAATGGTGGTTGTGATGGAGAAAGGAAGTGATGTGGTTAATGGTGGTTGTGATGGTTGGGTGATGGAGAAGGAATTGATGTGGTAGAGATAGAGGGGGCTAGTTGCTGGAGAAGTGACAGTGGTGAAGGGGAGAGAGGTGAACCTAGCTTCTCATTTGAAGGGTGGTAGAGATAGGAATTGGGAATGTTAAAAGGATTCCTACTACCCATTCCCAACTAACCAAACGAGGGAATCGGTAATATTTATAACATTCCCATTCCTATGTAATGTGCTACTCCCAAGTATGAGATTCCCATTCCATGAACCAAACGCACCTTTAGTAAAAATATCGTTCCCTCTCTTTCTCCCTCTCCCTAGCCTCTCCTTCTCTCTCTCTCTCTCTCTCTCTCTCTCTTTCTATCTGCAAGATTTTTATTTTTTCACTCCATCAAAACTTGTGATGCCAAAAACCATAGTAGCCGACGATGTAGCTGCTCACCCAAGAAACTCCTATTTTTTTATTGTGTGAAGTCGATCAGATTTACAAATCTGCTACTCAAGAGATGGAAACATCTAGATCCAAAGTCATCACTCAAATTTCTTTTGTTTCGACAAAGTAAGTGGTGTGAAGGCAAAGAAGAAACCTCCATTTTTCCAAACGAAGGAGGTGTTCAATCATTAGATTTGATAGCATAGTAGCTCATTGTCATTATTAAGCGCTCCAAATCTAAACCAAATTTTTGAACACCTGAATCTTGAGGAACATGATTTGAGTACGTAATGAGAATTTCGAAAAAACATTAATAGCAGTTGAGGGTTAAGATAAGATGGAAAACCACTGATCTTTCTACTCTAGAGGTATTTGTTAACCAAGATCATAAAGCTTATACAACCAATATACTATAAGCTACCCATCCTAACTTGTTACCAACTTGATGGGATGGCAATACCTTGACTGTGGAGGTAGAAGATGTAGAAACTAATTATAGTAGATTCTTAAGTGTCTAAAAATTGCTCTACTTTTATAATTTTTACAATTTCTAATAGAACTAACATTAAGTTACATGTAATTCTCAAACAGTTACATGTAACTGTTTTAGAAAACTCACATCAAACCATTTTAATAAGTTAAATTTAGTTACAAACCGTTTTAATCAATTAAGTTTAATCACAAATACTTAGATTTATCTATTTTCATAAGAAATTTTAGTTATATTACACAAAACATTGAAAATTTAATCACAAAAAGTTACAAGTAACTGTTTCACAAATTTCACTTCAAGAAATTAAATTTAGTTTCAATTACTTAAATTTAACACTTTAATAAGTTGAATTTAGTCACAAAAACTTGGATTAAATTGTTTTTATAGAATATTGTAGTTAGATTATATAAATATTCAAGATATAATCATATTTTTTAAAACAGTTACATGTAACTATTTAACAATATTTACTTCAAATGGTTAAAATTAGTCATAATCACTTAAATTTAATTGTTTTGATAAATTAAATTTAAGTACAAATACTTAGATGTAACAGTTATCATAGGATATCGAAGTAACTATTTAACAAAACAGTTACATGTAACAATTTAACAAAATTTACTTCAAATGGTTAAAATTAGTCATAATCACTTAAATTTAATTGTTTTAATAAATTAAATTTAGGTACAAATACTTAGATGTAACAGTTATCATAGGACATTGAAGTTAGATTATACAAATATTCAAAAATATAAATTTTTTTATAAACAGTTGAATGGAATTGTTTTTCTATAGTCAATCAATGTAACTATTTTATTTTTATTTTTATTTTTATTTTTTTGCATAATTGCATATTAATCATGGATCTTATTTTAAAGGTCTCGGCGAATAGATTCTAAAACTATAAATTTTATCGAAAACCGATGGATAGATTGAAAGTGATGTTATTTTAAAGTTTGAAAACAAAAAACTAACAACTTAAGGGTATATTTGACTTTATACACTTAGGACTTAGACAAATATACTACTGTTTCACTTTAAAAGGGATTTATGGCGACATAAGTTTTTTCCATGGACTTATGCCTCCATAAGTTCCATAAAGTGAACTTTTCTCTAATTTTCCCTTAATATTACACACAACTTTTTTTCTTTTTTCTTTTTTTTGGATATATGGAGGTTCCAATGCTTTGTACTCACATGCATCGCATAATTACAAGACAAAATTTAATTTAATTTGTTTCCTATGTACATTCAAAAAATTAAAAAATAAAAAGACTTATATCTTGTATTTTTTGGGTATCTCATAGACACACATCTAATTTCCAACTCCTTTTTTTTTTTTTTTTTTTTTTTTTTTTCATGGGAGTTGCACGTAACCAACTTAAGTGACAAAAACATTTCTTTGCGTTGTTATCTAGTTATTTTGAAATTGATTTCCATGTAATCTCAATTTGGATGTTTAGGATATTTTGGCAATGATTATTATTAAGAAAACTATCCAAATTCATAATGCATCCCAAACCATTGATCTCAAACATCAAGTTGACAAATCCATGGTAGATTTGCAAGCAAACATTCATAGGTATTTACATGTTTTACATGGGTATGGGTTAAAATCTCATAAATTTTATATGTTTGGAAATTTAGGATTTGGTTTTATGCCCTATTTTGTTAAATGCATGTTGTATTTCAAATATTTGCATGATTTTGGATACAATGGGTTAATTTTGAAACCTATTGGGTTAAATGTTTTACAATTAAACATTTGGGGTCACTTTTATACAAGTGTTTGGAACCCACTTTTCTACTATTAAAAATAAAATGGTTATGGGAGATTAATATGTAAATGGATGTGATGATAAAGGCTATTGGAGACAGGATTATTGCGGTCCGAAGGAAATGAACGTCTAGCCTTGTCTTCCTATCTTTTAATCCTAGACTACGTACCCGAATAAAGGTTACTACGGTCCCATGAGGGGTGTCTTACCGTGTTTCCTCTTGAGGTTATTGTGGTCCCAAATAGGGATGTCTTGCCTTATTTCCTCTTATTCCATGTGTGAAGGCCTCACATGACTTGAAAGGAATTATCAGTTTGTAATATTGATGTTATGGATTACCAAATATGGTGGATGATAATACGAATTATTTACATGTTCTCCCTTATTTTAAATTTGTGAAATGCAACCCCCATTATATCATTTTTAATTGTTTAAAATGGTTTTAAAATCTTGGTACATCTTTAAAAAATGTAACTTACTGAAGTTTTTACTCACCCCCATTTTTTAAAAACAATTTTGTAAATATTAAGCAAAGTAAAGACAATTTATTTGAGAAGGAATCAAGTGGGGATAGCATGGACATTACACACATTACATGTAGATGTGTGTGGACTTACATTTATGATATTTTGGACTGTATTATGTTTAAACAGTTTAGTTATGTATTATATTGTAAGTAAGGATAGTAGAACTCTATGGAATATTATGCCAGCTTAATTTTTATTTTTATTTCTGTGGATGGTTCTATTTTATGTTTATTTTCTACATGATTAAATAGTCGAATACTTGGTATGTCCTATTTTCAAATAGGACTACACCATATTTTTCCCAAAAACATTCTTTATATATATATATTTATAAACCATCCTCAAATTTTATATAAAGCATATTTTACAAAGATGATGTCATGGCCAATTTTTGGATCGTGACAGATGTGGTTTTCTTTACTATTGGAAAATATTACATGAGGTTTAGGAGTAACTAAAGAAGATAGCTATAGCGAGAGTGCTACTGCTTCTTTTTCTTCATTTTTTCTCCTCCTATAGACAAATAATTGGTTATGCTTTCTCTCTTTGGTTCTTTTCTTGCAAAGAATTTGAATGAAACCATTTCATTTTGTTGGATGGTTAGGGTAAGCATTATGTTAGTTGAGACTACTCGAACAGTAGTGCTTGGCTGCTACGTTAGCTGCACTTTAAAAAGATTTGAGAGCGCTTTCCTGACACCAGATGGTTTTAGGTGAAATGGTTAGCACTTGGTCCTATAATTGGTATCATAGCATGGTCACAAGTTCGAGTCCCCAGGAAGGCACAATGTGCTAAGGGGTGATTGTTAACCTAGACTGCAAGGTTAGGGTCAACATCATTTTTCTTTTAGTACAATCATCTCAAGTATTGAAGAAAAATTGGTAAAATCATCTTCTTCTTTTTTGGTACTTTTTCTTTTGGCACAATCATCACAACTACTGAAATTATTTTCCCACCCCTATATTTCTCTTTCTCTTAATTTTTAATTCCATCTTTCTTAATAACTCCATATCGCCATTCTCTTCCACGTGTTTCTTAACTTGTAGATATTCTCTATATAGCCAGTTTAGAATCAAGAGGCAAAGATTAAGGTTTAAATGAGGAATTTTAGGGAATTGGAGTTAGGGCTTTGCTTAAAATCAATTAATACCCTTATCCCCATTAATCCTGAGTATTAAGGTTTGGTCCTCAGAGAATAGGTGTAAAACCAATGGAGAGAACTCATAATCTTACCTACTCCACACGTTCTATATAAAGTTTTGTGTATACATGTCGTGACCTAAAAATAGGCTGTGAACCACGGGTTTTGAATACACTTTTAAAAAGTGAGAGTTTTAATAAATAAAAATATATTTTTAGGTTCACACAAAACAAATAACAAAAACTAAGAGTCACTAACTCATTTTTAAGGAACAAGGAAAACCATAAAAATAATTTTAGAGAAAACCTATAATAAAAACAAAACAAATGACTCCACTTTTAAGAAAATGAAAGTTTTAACAAACCAAAGAGAGGATTCAAAAACTAAGTTACGATGTGGGAAGGCTCTGGGAAAGATCCTATAGGCACCCACATTGCCTTAAAGAGGTTTTTAAATTCATATGGGCTATTTCAATTACTTCTTTAAATAATAAGTAATCATGCATATAAAGAATCATCCATACATCCATAAAAGAATAAGAGAATATAGAAAGCAGTCAAGAAGAGATAGAGAATAAACAAAAGGAAATAAAAAGAAAACTTAGGATACTTAGTATTCTAAGGCGGACCTTGAGTTCAAGAGAACGCATATGTACTTTCTAAAGAAATAAGAAAGGATCAAAGTTCACGTAGTTCAAATGAGAATAGGTTATTTCATTCACAAGAAACTGCCATAATTCTAAAGTTTCCATTTTTTGAAAAAGGAAAGTTTCCAAAAATGAGAAGTTTTCAAAAAATTGAATAAGAGAAAATAGGAAATTTTTATAAAAAAAATAGAACTTTTGAGAATATAAAGAAACTTAAGAGTTACTATAATTCATTGTGAAAGAAATAACCTAAGAGGGAGAAGGGAACAAATAATAACAAAACTTACCATATATGAACTCACTATATGCAAATTACCTCAAAACATTGAGAAAATACCAAATAATCACCCTATATATGTTATATGACAATTATCATGCTCAAATCAACCATAATCATGCTCAAATCATCATTAGAAGTCTTAAATTAAATCTGAACAGAATACTAAACAATCCTAAAATATCCTAATAATAATGCAAAAAGCAAAAATTAAAAGGAAAACAAAACCTTAATATGCTCCTACATAGACTAAACTACCTATAATGCATGAAAATATCAAAAATAAGCTAAAAATGAATTATTATAATGAAAATATCATATAAAAACTTGAAATATAAAAAGAAAATCAAACATGTATCAAAAGATAAGGATTTTATGTAAAAACACGAAAAAGGCCTTTTTACGACAAGCTTTCTAAGGAAAACTATCCTAAGATAATTTTACGTAGAAAGTACTCCATATGAATGATTTCTCCACATAGTCTATGTAAAGTCTATACATAAGAATGCAAGAAAAAAGATATCACACTTAAACACACTCTCTAAAGCACTTATGCAAAGATTCATTCTCTAAAAATGACAATTATCCTCCAAAAGAATAATCATCTATGAACATATGAAGATAAACCCTACACAAGACATGTTCTATATGAAAAGTACTTAAAAACATGCATAAAAGTGAACCATACACGAAAAGAAAATAGCTCTAAGGCTTCAACTAATATGTTATATAGAATAATTCTATTCTAGAGAGACAAAATCACTATTTCAGCATGCTATAAGGAAAACCCTAGCAAACTATCATGCAATCCACATAATATTCATCATATAATCTCAACAATTTCAAATAAACATAATAATCATACTAGAAAATAAACCTAAACATGTAGAGAATGAAACCTAAGAGAAGAAAAAGAAGGAGAAGCTTACTAATGAAGGAAGGCCTTTGCTGAATGTTTCCTTTTTATTTGACTTGATATGCTTCTTGTTTTTCTTAAAAAATATGTTAGAATAGCTCTCTCAAGGTGTATAAGTGTGTGCAAAATCGTTGTCCCTCTCTCACTAGTGAATATAGGGGGTATATAAGTGTTCTATGCTGATGGAAGGGTCTTAATTTATAGCTAACCAACCCTAAGATCTAATTGTTGAGATTAATTTACCATAAAATTAATCTAAGGCTATAATTAATTCACTTGAGGCTTAAGTAACTCAAAGTTACATAAAAATTAGGATTGAAACCTTTTGGAGTAAGAAAAACCAAGTTGGAAGGTCAAATGAAGCAAAAAGGGTAACCTGACAAAACTGGAAGTGGGAGCCTCAGCTGGTCAGTTGGGCTGGCCGGCTGGCCCAGTTGGTTACCCAAGAGCCTTTATCTGGTCTTCTTCTTAGCTTTCTATTTCGGATCCTCTTGCTTAAAATGGCTATAACTTGACCATTTTAACTCCAAATTGAGGGATTCAAAAGCCAAAATTTTCATAATTCAATTAAAAATAAGTTTAGAATATTCTTAAGCCAAAAATATCCAACCATGGTTAGGTGGCTGGGTTTAACAAAGCGATTAACCGAAAATGGTCAATTAGCCATAAGTGAAAATTATGGTAAATCAATCCCAAAGCCATTAAATCCTTAAATTGACTCTACAAATAGACTCTTTTCATCATTATAAATACAATAGAACAATCCGGGATGAGTTTCGAGGTTAATTGGAAAAGATACGAGTTAAAAGACGAAACTGTCCTCCAAGTCGCAAAATTTCTAATAAGGCTTCCAAACTTATCTAGAATTGAACTAAATTACACCAATGTATCCTAAATGAAGCTAGAAACTAAATGCAAATGATAAAATGCAAAAACGAAATAAAAAGATGCATGCAATAATGAACTACTCATACAAGCTTAAATGGGCAAAATTGTCCTTAAAGGCTTAGAAACTTCTAAATGCTTCAGAAACTCATGAAATGAGCTTATGAACTCTTAGGAATGAAAATGGGGTGTTTACAGATATCCCTCATTGGTTCTGTTTGTGAAGTGGAGTTTGCTTCACAAACGGACACCAATGCCAGAAAGACATCCCATTTTCATTAAAAAAAAATAGCAAAAAACCAAGGATATATGAACTTCATCAGTATTCACTGGGAAATTCATAATCAAACAATCATACATAGCTAACTATTACCTACTTATATGACAAATATATAATGTAGATATCATGTGCTCATTCTTGCTAATGAGGACACGCAAGCTTCTAAAATGTACGCTCATTATTGATAACGAAGACATGCACAAGATAGAGGAAAAATTGTATGTGACCACAAGGGTCATTTAAATATATAAAATATCATACGCCCATTCTTTCTAATGAGGATATGCATACTTCTATAATGTATGCTCATTCTTACTAATAAGGGCACATACAATATAGAGGGTTGTGTGTGACTACAAGAGTCGTTTAAACACACTTAACTATCATATGCCTATTCTTGCTAATAGGGACACATATGATCGTATGATGTATGTTCATTCTTGATAATGAGGATACGTACAAAATAGGATATCAGTAGTATGTGATACTAATTAAGATCATTTAAATAGACTTTCATAATCAATCTCATCCAATCATCATCATAAAGTTTCATTCTAACACTAAAGTTAAAGATGAAAAAAAGGCAATCAATCCCAATGTGCTATAATTTCATAAGAACTAAATAACAATGTTAACCATCATGGGAAATCAAGGAAGATTAAATTCCATGGTTTCAAACAATTATCATAAGCATCATAAATCATTCATTAAGAGATAAGCTTCTTTAACATAGTAAAGGTTAAAGTAAGCTTGAAAATATCACAATGAGTTAAAAAGAATCTTTATTAATGACTAAAAATTGATTATTTCATGCATTTAATCAATTCATATCATGTTTTCATGCTTTTACAAGGGAAAATTCTCAAAAAGGAAAGAAAAAGGGGCTTAAAAGGGGAAAATATACATAAAAATGCATAGAACCAAAGCAAGGGAAAGGGACCGGCTGGCCCCGAGAGTGGTTTTTAGTGGGGTTTTGGCTTTAAAGCCTCACTTCCTCCTTCACTTGTTCATCCCTCTTTGCATGGTTTTTTGAGAGCTTCTCTCTCTAGAAACCAACTTCTAACACATTTTAACTTTCAAATACCAAAATTTTGGTATTAAACTCACAATCTCTTGGTAAAATATCATCACTCACATTATTCTCAAAGAATCAAAACAACCTTTGATTTACCAACATCATCATCATCAAAATCAAACCCAACCTTTCAAGAACATCCAACATGAGTAATTCTCCACCAAACAACTTCTCAAATGCAAAGTACCCTCACTTTTTCATCAAGAAGACATACAAAGCCCCACAATACGATGTGACTCCAAATAGCTTGTTCTTGGAGCCCAACTACCATCTTTCCTACACTCACTCCATGAGTGAGGTAAAGATAATTCCTAACTTCTCAAATTTCATTATCATTCTTTCATTTCACTATTTCATTTCAAATATTTGCTATGTTTATGAATTCAATGCATTGAGTTCTTGATATTTTGATATTTTTGGGAGATTTTCATGTATAAAACTCATTTTTCTCAAGATAGGTATAAACATGGCCACCAAGTGTTTGATAAAATTCCCAAGTGAGTAAAAACATTTCTTTTTTGATTTAAAAAGTCAAGATCATCAAGACAAAACTCAAGAGCATTCTCTAGAATATTAACCCACGAATTTTGAAACACTTTTTCTTACGAAAACTTTTGATTAAATATACTCAAATCTCTTGAAAACTATAAAAAAAAAAAAAAAAAAAAAAACATGAACTTAAACATTCTTGAGTCATTCAATAAACATAGCAACTACTCAAATAATGATTTCTATCATTCATTGTAGCCAAAATTTGCCAAAAGAACAAGATATTCCCTTGGAGGAGTCATTAAATGGTGGGTAAAAATGAAATGATGGCAAACTCGTGCCCAAGCCATTATCATAGAAGCGGGATTTGAAGACTTTTTAAATGCTTTGTGGGTTGAACAAAGGGATAGACAAGCATTGCTAGCCCTTACTAAGTTGTGGGGGATACCACTGACACATTCAATTTTAGCTTTGGAGAGATGACCCTCACTCCAACTGACTTTGCAATGATCACGGGGCTTTGCCAAGGTAGGCGGAGACTAGCATACTATGAAGATGCACATAAGGATCCCGAATACCTCACAGAGCAATTGGGGACCTTAGTACCTGTCTAAAAGGGAGGAGTGCGCAGGACTTGGTTAAAAAATCATCTTTGTGATCAAGAAGAAGATGAAGGGGCGGACCTACATGCATTGCTCGAGCTTTCATGTTATCCATGATCTCTAACCTTTTATTCGCTGGTTCTGGTGATATAGCTCTTTTGGGACATCTTACTTACTTGGAAGATACCTCAAAGATAGGTGAGTACAATTAGAGTGGTGTCGCTTTAGCTGTTGTCAGCTGCCCACAAGTGATTTAAGCCTTATTTTGCAAGTCGACGTAAAGACCATGTGAAGAATATAGTTGTTGCAAATTTTTTTCATCAATAAAATAAATAGTCAATATTAATAAAACTTGTCACACCCCATTTTTGCACCACCTTACTAGGGCTCATCATTTCATGCATGTTTTTGTTTTGTTTTTGAGTCTAGTCACTTGCATTAGTTTTCTAGAGTCACAAGGACAATGGATATGAATTTTGGTTCAAATTGGAGTTGATCTTGAGGGATAATAAGAGCTTTTGTGACTTGAGGGGCATAATCGTCTTTTAAGTCCCAAACTTTTCATTTGACCTTGGAATGATCTCCAAATTGTCAATTGGAGTTCATATGGATGCATAAGAGGTATTTTTAGTGTCAATTTGGTAAGTCAATGGCTCGGGATTAAAATGGCTCGATGTAGTTCAAGTTGGTTAATTGACCCTTCCTTGGGTTAGCTCTAATTGACTCACAATTACCAACCAAATCTTTTCAAATTGACTTTCATTAGTCATCATTTTACCCTCAAAAGTGTTTCATGAAGTTCAATTTTGATATGGCCTGATGATGAGTTTAGTGTGGTTATTTACGGATTATCCTTGAAGAATTAGTGCGAATCACAGCATGAGATTTTTGGTTAAAATGAAAAGAAAATTATTTTATTAAATTAGCCATTTTTATCATGACACTAACACGTGTACGTATGTGATGAGTGTGTGTACGCACATACGATACATGTGCATGCGTGTTAGCGGTCAGTCTCCCAATTTTTATAAAAGACAATTTCCTTTTCCTATTCAGATTAGAAGTCTTTTATCATTATAAAATACCTTTTGATTATTCTCCAAGGAAACCTAGTCCAGGAAGGAAAGGGAAACTCCAGATTTCAGCTATAAATACTCTCTTAATGTCTTTAAACAAGGGGAGAGGAGAAGAGGGTTTGGAGGGAGTGAAATTCGTCATAATTCAGCAGCAGATTTTCTGAAAACCAGCAGTCGTATTTTAATCATAACTTTTTCATCCAAAGTCAGAATTTGATGAAATTGGTCTTGTTAGAAAGATAATTCAATTCTCTACAACTTTGTATTTCACAAGCTTTGTCCAAATCTAATGTTTTCATACCCAAAAACGCGATTGAAGTTGCTGCTGCTGCAAAGTGATGAGAATCACTTTTTCTTTTCTCTTGTTCTCTTTTTGTTTTCTATTTCTTTTCAAAGTTGAGTGAGTTTTGATCTCTTTGCTGTGATACCACTTTGACAAAGAGGAGGATTCATGTTGGTTTGATTCACTCTAAAGACCTGAGGAGCCACGAACAATTACAAACACAAGGGGAGCCACTTCCTAAGGTATTCTCCTTCTCTATTCAAGCTTAAACTAGGTTCTCATATGGGTTAGGCTTATTGCATGTTAAAGGTGACTTTTTTATCATGTATTAACACTCTAGCTAGTTAATATACATGGAATATCTATTTTTTATCTACTGTTTAGCATGCTTTAGGGCTGTCCTTTAGGTTTTTAATGCATAGTTATGATTCGTGTGCTCCTATTGTCCTTGTGTTAGGATTAGTGTCATTGCATGTTAGAGTTAGGATTTTCATCATGTTATATTGCTTTAGTTAGTTAATATGCATGATTTAATTTCTGTTTAGTTTGGTTTTAGCATGATTAAAGTATGTTTTGTATGTTTTTAAGCATATTTGTGAGTTTAGGGTTTTAGAGTCATTGTTTCGTGTTTGTTTTCATATAGCATGATAAAGTAGACTTTTTTATTTGGTTTTTCTTCGTGTTTGCTGTATATGTTTTTCATATGGAGTAAACATGATAGTTTTGCATGCATGTTAGTATGTTTTAGGGTTTTTATGCATGATATGGTTCTAGGAATATGTTAGGACTTATTATTGTTCGCTGTGTTGCTGTTAGCATGCTTAGTGGATGATTTTTAGGCCATAATACTATTCTGTCCAGATTTGCATGTTAGTGTTTTTGCATGGTTTTGAGCACTTGTAAGGGTGCAAATAGGTGTGGTATTTGTCCTATGGCAAATAGGGCTGCTTATGTCTAAAATGGCTAAATGCTTGGAGCTAATTGCGCTCAGGTAAGTGGGTGTGAAGGTGCCCCAATTCACCTTTCTTCTTAACTCATTCTCTTCTCCCTATTTAGGGTTAATTTTTAATATGATCCTATGGTTTAATTAGAGGTTTCCTTAACCAACAAAATTCTGGTTTTTATTAAAGTTTCCATTTTGTGGATTTCTTTCCTAAAATCAAACTTTCTATCATATTCAACTCTTTTGATCAAATAAGGAAACCTAGGGTTTTTACCATAGGTTTGTATTAGGATTTAACCTTAGTTCTAATCGAACTACGTGGACTTTGATCCATGTATTTCGTTGCATGGTACGTAGGCGCTCTTCGTGAGGCTCAAGTCCGTTCTAGGATCCAAGCATCCTAGGTTTATTTATGTTTTCTTTTCTTCTTTTTATTTTCTGTTTTTATTTGCTTATTATGCATGGATGGATGAATGAAATATATGATATGCATGCAATTCTTGTGATGATATACTTGCTGATTTTTGTATGGAAAGACTTTAATTTAGCCCAAATGAACTGAGAGACCGAAAGGGTGACATGGGTGCCTATAGGCTTTGCCTAGAACCTTCCCATGTCATAACTTAGCCTCCGAATCCCCGATTTCTTTGGTTTTCAAAAGATTGGTTTTTGCCTTTCCTTTTTTTATGGAGTCATTCAAATTGTTTTCCTAAAACAACCTGATTTTTAGGGTTTTCCTTGTTTCCTTTAAAAAATAAGGTGGCGACTCCTTTCCTTTTTCTTTTTCAAACCCACTTTCTTTTCAATCCCTCGTGGGCCCAATTTCCGGGGTTCACAGTTTGGCGACTCCACTGGGGATTTGTGGGATAGACTCTATAAAGTTTAAATGGGCTAGGTTAATTTCTTATGTTTAATTAAAATCAATCACATTGCATCCGCTTGATTGTGTGCTTTCATTTATTGCATTGTGTGCGCAAACTCTTGCATGTTAGGATCGATGTCCCTCGATGTATCCTTGCCAACGATCGGCCTAGTCTCAACCTTGGTTTTCCTGATTCCATGTGTTGGGGCGAAAGCTATCAACCTCTCTTGCCTAGTACCCTTGGGCTTGCCCTTGGGTATATTAAATGAGTTAATCACGTACTGCTGGACCCACGCGGCGTTCCTGATGCCACATGTGGTTAGGTATAAGGATTGCTCAAGCAAGTGAAGGACCCTAGCCTACCCTTATCATTAGTCCATATAGACAGACTTGTAGGACACTACGGTCTCACCTTTATGCACCCACAATTGTTTGTAATGATGCTATGCTGTGTTTGTGGTGTGAGGCTTTATATCTTATGCCCTTAATATAGACCTTTAAACCCTAGCCTTCGTTAAGGCCATGGGTTAGGAGGAATAAATTAAGGAAATAGGATGTAAAGCTATGTTTGTGATGTGCTAGTCCTAGGGGATTAATTAAACCTAGTTGAAGGACTCTATGCCCTATTCTTTAAAACATACCCTTAATCCATGATCCCTGTAAAGGTAATTGGATAAAAGGAATGAATTAATTGAACATGGTGTAGAGACCGAGTTCATTAAGGAAAATATGGAGGTTTAGGACAGATCCTTAGGCTAAAGGTTAAAACTTTTCTATCCATAGACGTGCTGGCTTGGATCCGCAATCCACAAGGGCGTCTAGTGAGTGTTGAGTCTACCTATCAGACAGACATGGCCGACGAAAGAACTAGTGAGGGGCACTTTGACCTTGAGGCTTGCCTGAAAGCCATCATGGCCAAGCTTGACCATACCACCGAGACATCCGATACCGCATTGAAAATGGCTCAAGAGAACCAACAGAAGATGGCGGATCTTGAACAAAATGGCTTTAAGGCCCATTCCTCGGGTATACCTCATGGGGCTGGCACCGAAGAGGGACCTCAATCCAATGAGAACACTAAGACAAGGGGGGAAAGTAGCTCGAAACCTGAGGTCACCGACCTAGAAGGGGAAGCCAAGGGGAAAGGTTCTAGCAGTGATTCCGTGTTAGCTAGCAAGGTAGAAGCATTGGAGAGAACTATAAAAGGGATTCGCAGAGCTGATGACATGGTCGATGTGCGGACTCTATCCCTGTTTCCAACGGCTCGTATTCCATTACAATTCAAGATGCCGGAGTTAGAAAAGTTCAATGGGACGGGTTGCCCTAAGACTCATTTGAAGATGTACGTGCGAGCTATGCACCCTCGAGGGGCTACTGACGAGCTTTTAGCTCAAATGTTCCATGAAACCTTGGCCACTTCTGCTTTGAAATGGTTCTTATCCTTGGATGAGAATAGAACCCGGACTTGGGAAGACATATGCAATGAGTTTTCAGAGCACTACAAGTATAACACAGAGGTGGACGTTACTCGAAGGGACCTAGAAACTACCAAGCAAGGGGCTCATGAAACTTTCTCCGCTTACATTACAAGGTGGAGACAAAAGGCGTCGAGAATGACGGATAGGCCGAATGAGGAGGACCAAATTCAGTTAGTGGTTAAGAACCTGCTGCCCGTGTATCACAAGCACTTATTTGCCCACTATTTCCCAAATTTCAAAGCTCTCATTGGGGCTGGCACGCAGGTTGAAGATGCTATCAATGATGGGACAATCAAGACTGAGGAAGTGAGGAGTCGCAAGACAAACTTTACTGGGAAGAACAATGCCGAGGTCAACACCATAACTCAACCAATCCAACCCTTTTCTCTTAATGATGTCAACCCACCTCGCCAATTCACTGACCTATTCATGCCACTCGAAAGAGTCCTTGAAAAGCTCATAAGTCGTGACCTATTGAAGCCACTCGACCCAAGACCTCCACCAAATCCCTTACCCAAGAGCTACAATGAGAATGAGTACTGCAAGTACCACCAATCCAAAGGCCATGCCACCAATCGCTGTATTCGCCTTCGCCACCAAGTCCAAGACCTCATTGACAAGCAAGTCATTTCACCACCAACCCGTCCAAATGTCACCCGTAATCCTCTCCCATCACACAACAACACACCCCCACCTAACACCATAAATGCCATTGGGGTTGAATCCTCTCGCCCTCGCCATCCCATAAGACAATACACTCCGCTCCCCATGACCTTAACCTGTCTTTTCACCATTTGCCGCAATAACAGCCTTATCATGCCACTTCCACCAAAGCCAAGGCCATCAACCCCTCACCAATATTGCCAATACCATCGTGCACCCAGCCATGACACCGAGGCTTGTTCTATACTAAAGAAGATCATTCAAGACCTCATTGACCAAAAAGTTTTGTTGTTGCCAAAGAAATCTATCCAACAAGAGCTGAAAGAAAGATATGAAGCAGGGGATCCTCAGGTTGGCCTATTAGGTCAATCATCGGGGAAATTTGATTACTATGTGCTGTACTCAAGCCCAAGTCCGATATCAGATGAGCCGATAGTCCCTTCAGGTTGGGATGACTTGCCGACAGAGATGGAGAGCATTGACATGATAGAATGGGATGACTTAATGAATGACTCCGAGGAAGTCCATGACATATGGGCTAGCGATGATGAGTTGGGCAGAGAACCTTGATGCGGGGGCTATGACTGAAATGTTCCAAGACATGATCCTCACCGTGGAAGACTCGACCATTGAAGAACTCCAGGGTTCATCCATTAGCCATGCTACCGTGCCATTCCTAAATTGGTACCTTGAATGTGGTGTCATTGCGGAGATCCATGAAGAAGAAGACCTTGGCCTACCTGATAGCAGCTTGTAGGTGTCTTAGTTTAGTAATATTTCCCTAATTCAATAAGATGTATCTACTTTACTCACTTTGTGGAGTCATAGTATTGATACAGATTTGTTTGTTTTCCTTCTTTCTTTTGTGTGTCATTCCCATTATTCCTAGTCAATAAAGTGTGCTTTCTTTCTCTATATATGCAGTGTCTCTTTTCTCTCATCTATGGATATTTATGGCATGGATATAGATCCTAGGAACGATGTCCCCCCGGAGCTCGTTGAGCAAAGGAAAAGGGGCGTCACCGAACCTAATATGGATGAATTGGAATCAATCAACTTAGGGACGAATGAATTGCCAGGAATAGTTAAAATTGGGAAAACCCTCTCCCCCGTTGAAAAAGAAAAGATGATCTCTCTCTTGAAAGCCAACATTATGGCTTTTGCACGGTCTTATGAAGACATGCCTGGCATCGACCCCGATATTGTGCAACACTATATCCCCACTAATTCCCTAAAGAAGCCGGTAAAGTAGAAACTCAGAAGATTAAAACCAGAATGGGCCCTAAAAGTAAAAGAAGAGGTAACTAAACAACTAGACGCGGGTTTCCTTCAAGTTGTGGAGTACCCCGAGTGGTTGTCGAATATAGTGCCTGTGCCTAAAAAAGATGGGAAAGTGAGGATGTGTGTCGACTTCCGAGATCTCAACGCCGCAAGCCCTAAGGATGACTTTCCTTTACCCCATATCGACGTGTTGGTAGATAGCACGGTGGGACATGCACTCCTCTCCTTCATGGATGGATTCTCCGGGTATAACCAAATAAAGATGGCGCCTCAAGACATGGAGAAAACAGCCTTTATCACGCAATGGGGAACGTACTGTTACAAGGTAATGCCTTTTGGCTTAAGAAACGCTGGGGCTACTTACCAAAGAGCAGCTACGACCTTATTGCATGATATGATCCATAAAGAAGTCGAGGTTTATGTCGATGATATGATCGTAAAGTCCGTGGATAGAGAAGGGCATTTCAAGGCACTAGAGAAATTCCTAGAGCGAGCAAAAAAGTACAATCTCCGTCTCAACCCACAGAAGTGCGCTTTTGGTGTCACTGCAGGCAAGTTATTGGGGTTTATGGTCACTCAGAGAGGTATCGAAGTGGACCCAGGGAAGATAAAAGCTATTGTGGAGATGGAGCCACCTAGCACTGAGAAGCAGATCCGAGGTTTTCTGGGAAGAGTTCAATACATAAGCCGATTCATTGCCAACTTGACCATGGTTTGCGAACCAATCTTCAAATTGCTTAAGAAAGGTGTGCCAAAAGTATGGAACGAAGAATGCCAAGAGGCCTTTGAGACCATTAAGAGATACTTGAGCAATCCTCCAATCTTAGTTCCCCCACGGCAAGGCGCGCCACTTTTGTTATACTTAACGGTCACCGAAACCGCGACGGGAGCTATGTTAGCTCAATATCTTGAAGGGTCTACAAAGGAAAATGCCATTTATTACTTAAGCAAGAAAATGACAGACTATGAAGTGAAGTACAATGCAATTGAAAAGGCTTGTGTGGCACTAGTATGGGCGACGCAGAAACTCCGGCACTACATGATGTCCTTCGAAGTGTTCTTGATAAGTCGCATGGACCCGTTGAAGTACCTGGTAGAAAGGCCAGTATTGTCATTCAGAACTGCTCGATGGTCAATTCTCCTCAATGAATTCGACATCAAGTACGTGAATCAGAAGTCTATCAAGGGAAGCGTCATCGCAGACTACCTAGCCAGCTGTCCGGTGTCATCATCCGCTCCGTTCAACGATCAATTCCCAGATGAGGACGTGCTAGAGATTGGTAGAAAAACTTGGAGAGTATACTTCGATGGGGCAGCCAATAAGAAAGGTTATGGGATAGGAGTCCTGCTGGTCTCACCTGAAGAGGCATTTACACCGTTGGCGGTCAAGTTGGGGTTCGAAGCTACCAACAACATTGCTGAGTATGAGGCCTGTATCCTAGCACTGGAAGCGGCACTTGAATTGGGGATCAAAGAATTAGAAGTGTTCGGGGACTCGGCGCTAATCATTTGTCAGATAAAAGGGGAATGGAAAACTCGAGATGAGAAGCTGCTACCCTACCATGCCTACCTGGAAGCTCTAACCAAGGAGTTCTCAGAGATAGAATTTAACTACCTTTCAAGGAACAAGAACCAGTTCGCCGATGCCTTGGCGACCCTAGCATCCATGGTGGAGATACCTGAAGGGGGAAATGTGAAGCCGTTGGTGATAGAATGCCGAGACAAGCCTGTGTACTGTTGTGCAATCCGAGGAGGAGAGGTAAATGATGGCCGTCCGTGGTTCCATGACATAAAGAAGTTCATTGAAGAAAGGGAATACCCAGAAGGAGCATCTCGTATCGATAGAAAAACCCTAAGGCGATTGGCAAGTCACTATGTACTTTGTGGAAGAAAGCTATATCGGAGATCATACGACGGGATCCACCTGCTGTGTGTCACCGAGGAAGAAGCCGAGCATCTGATTAAAGAAATCCATGAAGGGACAGGGGCTCCGCATATGAATGGCCATATGTTAGCTAAGAAAATCATGAGGTTAGGCTATTATTGGTCTACCATGGAAAGAGACTGCCACGCACATGTCAAGAAGTGCCACAAATGCCAACTGTTCGCCAGTGGACAACATTTGCCTTCTATGCCTTTGACAAGTATGTCGTCACCATGGCCATTCGCGGTATGGGGGATAGATATCATCGGACAGATCAAGCCAAAGGCGTCAAATGGGCATGAATACATCCTGGTTGCCATCGACTACTTCACTAAGTGGGTGGAAGCAGCGTCCTTCAAGACCTTGAATTCCAAGAAGGTAGCACAGTTCATACAGCACAGCATCATCTATCGATATGGGGTATCGCATGAAGTTATCTCAGACAATGGCCAGCACTTTCAGAAAGAAACCCATGAGCTCTTGCAAAAGTACGGCATAGCCCACCATCTGTCGTCACCATACCGTCCTCAGACTAATGGAGCGGTGGAAGCAGCTAACAAGAACATCAAGAAGATACTACAGAAGACTGCAGACTCACACACAGACTGGCATGAGAAGTTGCCATTGGCTCTATGGGGTTACAGAACATCAATAAGATCGTCAACAGGGGCTACCCCTTATTCTCTAGTTTATGGAATGGAGGCCGTGTTGCCAGTTGAATTGGAAGTTCCTTCACTAAGAGTTGCCGTGGAGAGCCAGATAACAGAAGTGGACTGGGTTAAGAGCCGCTATGATGAGTTAGCTTTGCTGGATGAAAGGCGTTTAAGGGCGCTGTATCATGTTCAGGGGTATCAACGGAGAGTTGCCAGAGCATTCAACAAGCATGTCAAAGATCGAGAAAGGGGATGTAGTGCTGAAAGAAATCAGAGCTCCAGTGTTCGATCCGCGGGGAAAATTCAAGCCAAGTTGGGGTGGGCCATACATTATCAAAGAGATATTGCCAGCAGGGGCTGTTCGTCTCATGGATTTAGATGGAATTGAGTTCGCTCGTCCAACTAATTTGGATCAATTGAAGAAATATCATGTTTGAAGCCTGCTAGGTTGAAAACCCGTAAGGGCGGCCTAGGCAAAAGTTAAGGCATAAGAACTATGTAAGACCTGATTCTCCATTCAAAAACAAAAAAAAAAACAAAAACAAAAAAAAACAAAAACAAAAAAAAAAGAAGAAAAAACCATGGAGATACGTAGGCAACCCATAAAGTTACCTTGGGTGCGGTCTAAATCAAACAAGAAAATCCCAAATTTGATTTATTATTGGCAATTTATTCAAAACTAAAATTGATTGACATAGCAATTCATTGGTATTAAGTAAAAGAACTATAAATATGCCATAAATATCCTATTCTATTTTCTTGAGCCTCTTTGCAGCTCGCTCCTCAGCTTTCTTCTTCTCTCTTTCATGTCTTCTTTTCTTCCTCAAGTCATGTTCATAAGCTGCTGTCACTGCTTCCATAATATCTTCTCTGCAAGATCCAAGTTCGTTGTTCTTGATAAGTCCAAAAATCCTTTCTCTTCGAGTAGTCTCTCTCTCACCTAAATTGCTTTTCAACCATTCCTTATACTCGGGGCTCATCATATATGGACCATCAGTATTCGTAACTTGGGTTAGTATCAACTTGCTAGGCCATCGGTCCTTCGCCCAAGTCACTACAGAAAGACCCGCGGGCACCACAGGATAGTCACCTTTCAAGGAAGTGGGTATGGTTTGCATGGCGCCCATCTGACGCAGAACCCTTGAAGGCCAATAGAAGGAAGTAGACCTTAGTCCTATGAGTCTCATCATGGCGCATCCAGAAGTCCGCAGAAGCACCTGGTCACTGCAGCCCCATATGAATACAAACCACTTGACACTCCTCCAAGAAAGGGTTTGGAAGTAACCTAGCCAATCTCTCAATGAAAATTGCCTAGGCAGTTCAATGCGGCGAAGGCAGTAATGCTGGGGCTTGTACGGTGTAATGGCAACTGGTGACAAGAAATTCAGTCTTTCAAGCAACCACATCTGCAGTATAATGGGGCTACCTCCTAAGGAAACCTTTGGGTCCTCATGGACTTTATCCAAACCATTCAGGGTTTCAGCTAGCACCATGGGAATCAAGTTATGACCCTTGGCAAGGAGAGGAATCAAGTCACAGATTTGAATGGGAACATGTGGAGTACCAGTGGAAATAAGAAAACGACCAATGAGGCAAAAGGCAAGAGCATGCTTAATAGGAAAGGTAAAATTCAGAATACCTTTACTATCACAAGCTAAAAAAGAGGTTGCCAATTTCATCAAGTCTACCATATGGTCCTTTACAAACGTAGAGGCATATTGTGAGTGAATCCCAAGTAGATTGGAGAAAGAAGTAAGAAAGCTTGGGCGAGGAGTAGGGAGAATGAAAGGACCTACCGTTGAAACTCCATACAATGCACAGAATTCCTCCATGGTTGGGCACAGTTCTTCATAGTTGAAGTGGAACACATGAACTTGAGGATCCCAAAAATATGTAGCAGCAGTCAAGAGGTTCGTTTCAAGCCTCACATGCCTCAAGGAGAGTAATGGATCCAAGCCAAAGCACTTGAACTCAGATTTTGCTTCAGCACTCATAACTCTCAAAAACCCTCCTAAAAATTTGTCTAGAGCCTCCATAACTTCTAATGAATGAATACAAGTAGGTTTAGGAACCTCTTGGATGTGTTTTTATAGGGAAAAGGTCACAAATCCAAGTTCAAATAGGAAAAAACCCATCAGAATAGGAAGTTTCCTATTCAAAGTGGGATTTCCGCTTCGGGCTCGGGTAACCACCCAGGCCTGGGCGGCTAGCCTCCCGAGGCCTGGTGGTCACCCAAGCCACTTTGTTTTGGTTTTGCTTCTCGCTTTGTCTCGCCTTGACGCGTGATCAAATCTCCTTCCAAATGAGATATTCAACACTTTTTGAGCTTAAAATCAATCAAATTCCATCTTGAAATCAATTCTTTGAATTGATTTTATGTTCAAAAGGGTTGAATATATTTCCCCTGTATCATGCCAACTCAAGTGACAATGTGTTAAGTCACTTTCCTCTTGCACCATGCCTGTTCAATCTTGATAAATTGATCATATATCCTCATTTCAAATCTTGATTTTCATCCCACTTGGTTGAATATACTCATCATTTGAATATATTCTTCCATTTCAAAAGTGTATTCACTCTTTGAATATGCTTCTCAGTTTCAAATTCTCATTCCCTATCCTACTTGGTTGAATATATTCATCACTTGAATATATTTTTCCATTTCAAAAGTGTATTCACCCTTTAAATATGCTTCTCAGTTTCAAATTCTCATTTTCTATCATACTTGGTTGAATATATTCATCACTTGAATATATTCTTCCATTTCAAAAGCATGTTCACCCATTGAATATGCTTCCTAGTTTCAGATCCTCATTATCACTTACTTGGTAAAATATATTCATCGCTTGGGTATATTTCTCCATTTCAATGGTATACTCATCACTCGAGTATACTTCTCAGATATTTTGTCACTTACTTGGTTAAGTATATCCATCGCTTGGGTATACTTCTCCATTTCAATGGTATGTTCATCACTTGAACATACTTCTCAGATCATTTGTCACTTACTTGGTTAAGTATATCCACCACTTGGGTATATTTTTTCCATTTCAATGGTATACTCATCACTTGAGTATACTTCTCAGATATTTTGCCACTTACTTGGTTAAGTATATTCATCACTTGAATATATTTCTCCATTTCAATAGTATGTTCATCACTTGAACATATTCTCAGAATATTTGTCACTTACTTGGTTAAATATATTCATGACTAGAATATATTTCTCCATTTCAATGGTGTACTCATCACTTGAGTACACTTCTCAGATTATTCTCTATCTTACTTGCTTAAGTATATCCATCGCTTGGATATATTTCTCTGGTATGTTTATCACTTAAACATACTTGTCACTTACTTGGTTAAGTATATCCATCACTTGGATATATTTCTCTATTTCAATGGTATGTTTATCACTCAAACATACTTGTCACTTACTTGGTTAAGTATATTCGTGACTAGAATATATTTCTCCATTTCAATGGTGTACTCATCACTTGAGTACACTTCTCAGATTATTCTTATCTTACTTGGTTAAATATATCCGTCGTTTGGATATATTTCTCCATTTCAATGGTATGCTCATCACTTGAGTGTACTTCTCAGCTTACTTGGTTAAATATATCCATCACTTGGATACATTTCTCCATTTCAAAAGTGTGTTCATCACTTGAACGTACTTCTCAGTCTTTTTCAATCATTAAGTATTCTCATCACTTGAGTATATTTCTCAGCATCTTTTTCATCACTTGGTTAAATATGTTCGTGACCTGAATATATTTCTCCATTTCAATGGTATACTCATCACTTGAGTATACTTCTCAGATATTTTGTCACTTACTTGGTTAAGTATATCCATCGCTTGGATATATTTCTCCATTTCAAAGGTATGTTCATCACTTGAACGTACTTTTCAGATCTCATTCTCATCACTTGGTTAAATATATTCGTGACTAGAATATATTTCTCCGTTTCAAAAGTATGTTCATTCGTAGTGGCTTGAATATGCTTCTCTTGACAATCATCAACCCCCAGTGGTTTAAGTATACTCATGATTTGAGTACACTTCCTTATTTCAGTCTCAGGTTTTCAACCTCCCATCATTGTTGGTATCAGTGTGTGATTTCTCCGGGCTTTTTGGCCAAAAATGGGTTGTTCTTTATCATTGGTTCACAAGTGTAACTTGTTCGCCAATGAGGGGCTTCTGTCACACCCCATTTTTGCACCACCTTACTAGGGCTCATCATTTCATGCATGTTTTTGTTTTGTTTTTGAGTCTAGTCACTTGCATTAGTTTTCTAGAGTCACAAGGACAATGGATATGAATTTTGGTTCAAATTGGAGTTGATCTTGAGGGATAATAAGAGCTTTTGTGACTTGAGGGGCATAATCGTCTTTTAAGTCCCAAACTTTTCATTTAACCTTGGAATGATCTCCAAATTGTCAATTGGAGTTCATATGGATGCATAAGAGGTATTTTTAGTGTCAATTTGGTAAGTCAATGGCTCGGGATTAAAATGGCTCGATGTAGTTCAAGTTGGTTAATTGACCCTTCCTTGGGTTAGCTCTAATTGACTCACAATTACCAACCAAATCTTTTCAAATTGACTTTCATTAGTCATCATTTTACCCTCAAAAGTGTTTCATGAAGTTCAATTTTGATATGGCCTGATGATGAGTTTAGTGTGGTTATTTACGGATTATCCTTGAAGAATTAGTGCGAATCACAGCATGAGATTTTTGGTTAAAATGAAAAGAAAATTATTTTATTAAATTAGCCATTTTTATCATGACACTAACACGTATACGTATGTGATGAGTGTGTGTACGCACATACGATACATGTGCATGCGTGTTAGCGGTCAGTCTCCCAATTTTTATAAAAGACAATTTCCTTTTCCTATTCAGATTAGAAGTCTTTTATCATTATAAAATACCTTTTGATTATTCTCCAAGGAAACCTAGTCCAGGAAGGAAATGGAAACTCCAGATTTCAGCTATAAATACTCTCTTAATGTCTTTAAACAAGGGGAGAGGAGAAGAGGGTTTGGAGGGAGTGAAATTCGTCATAATTCAGCAGCAGATTTTCTGAAAACCAGCAGTCGTATTTTAATCATAACTTTTTCATCCAAAGTCAGAATTTGATGAAATTGGTCTTGTTAGAAAGATAATTCAATTCTCTACAACTTTGTATTTAACAAGCTTTGTCCAAATCCAACATTTTCATACCCAAAAACGCGATTGAAGTTGCTGCTGCTGCAAAGTGACGAGAATCACTTTTTCTTTTCTCTTGTTCTCTTTTTGTTTTCTATTTCTTTTCAAAGTTGAGTGAGTTTTGATCTCTTTGCTGTGATACCACTTTGACAAAGAGGAGGATTCATGTTGGTTTGATTCACTCTAAAGACCTGAGGAGCCACGAACAATTACAAACACAAGGGGAGCCACTTCCTAAGGTATTCTCCTTCTCTATTCAAGTTTAAACTAGGTTCTCATATGGGTTAGGCTTATTGCATGTTAAAGGTGACTTTTTTATCATGTATTAACACTCTAGCTAGTTAATATACATGGAATATCTATTTTTTATCTACTGTTTAGCATGCTTTAGGGCTGTCCTTTAGGTTTTTAATGCATAGTTATGATTCGTGTGCTCCTATTGTCCTTGTGTTAGGATTAGTGTCATTGCATGTTAGAGTTAGGATTTTCATCATGTTATATTGCTTTAGTTAGTTAATATGCATGATTTAATTTCTGTTTAGTTTGGTTTTAGCATGATTAAAGTATGTTTTGTATGTTTTTAAGCATATTTGTGAGTTTAGGGTTTTAGAGTCATTGTTTCGTGTTTGTTTTCATATAGCATGATAAAGTAGACTTTTTTATTTGGTTTTTCTTCGTGTTTGCTGTATATGTTTTTCATATGGAGTAAACATGATAGTTTTGCATGCATGTTAGTATGTTTTAGGGTTTTTATGCATGATATGGTTCTAGGAATATGTTAGGACTTATTATTGTTCGCTGTGTTGCTGTTAGCATGCTTAGTGGATGATTTTTAGGCCATAATACTATTCTGTCCAGATTTGCATGTTAGTGTTTTTGCATGGTTTTGAGCACTTGTAAGGGTGCAAATAGGTGTGGTATTTGTCCTATGGCAAATAGGGCTGCTTATGTCTGAAATGGCTAAATGCTTGGAGCTAATTGCGCTCAGGTAAGTGGGTGTGAAGGTGCCCCATTTCACCTTTCTTCTTAACTCATTCTCTTCTCCCTATTTAGGGTTAATTTTTAATATGATTCTATGGTTTAATTAGAGGTTTCCTTAACCAACAAAATTCTGGTTTTTATTAAAGTTTCCATTTTGTGGATTTCTTTCCTAAAATCAAACTTTCTATCATATTCAACTCTTTTGATCAAATAAAGAAACCTAGGGTTTTTACCATAGGTTTGTATTAGGATTTAACCTTAGTTCTAATCGAACTACGTGGACTTTGATCCATGTATTTCGTTGCATGGTACGTAGGCGCTCTTCGTGAGGCTCAAGTCCGTTCTAGGATCCAAGCATCCTAGGTTTATTTATGTTTTCTTTTCTTCTTTTTATTTTCTGTTTTTATTTGCTTATTATGCATGGATGGATGAATGAAATATATGATATGCATGCAATTCTTGTGATGATATACTTGTTGATTTTTGTATAGAAAGACTTTAATTTAGCCCAAATGAACTGAGAGACCGAAAGGGTGACATGGGTGCCTATAGGCTTTGCCTAGAACCTTCCCATGTCATAACTTAGCCTCCGAATCCCCGATTTCTTTGGTTTTCAAAAGATTGGTTTTTGCCTTTCCTTTTTTTATGGAGTCATTCAAATTGTTTTCCTAAAACAACCTGATTTTTAGGGTTTTCCTTGTTTCCTTTAAAAAATAAGGTGGCGACTCCTTTCCTTTTTCTTTTTCAAACCCACTTTCTTTTCAATCCCTCGGGGGCTTAATTTCCGGGGTTCACAAAACTGAATAAATAAAATTGTGTGCGTACACTATAATATCCCGAATGACTCTTATATGTTAATTTTTGGTTATATTGATTAAATTTTTATTTGGGAAGCATAAATGTTATTGCTAATATTTATTATTATTAATATTATCATTCTTGTGTTTGTTGTATTATTAATATTATAATAATTATTGTTATTGTAGTTAACATGTGCTTATAGAACTTAAGAGTTTTGCATGTGGCTTACATGAGGTGGCATGATTTTAAATAAAGACTTTGCATATTAGTGTTAAGGTGTCAAGACCTCTTGATGCCTTGCATGTGAAAGGCTAGGTGTCTTTAATATATGAAGTTAATTGCATAAAGAATCTAGGTGCCATTTAATTGAATCATGACTCATTTCTTTTACACATTATAAATACTCCTTCATCTCCAATTCTACATATTTAAACTAAGAATTAGAGCCTTAGAAAGAGAAATAGGGATGAAAAAATAGAATCCTTTATGTTCTTAAGATTTGAGCTCAGGGATTTAATTCTTGTACAATGAATAATGCTTGTTTTGTTAAATATATTGAGTACAATCTTATGGGTGAATGATAAATATGATGATCATAGCATTTGAAGTGAAGAATTTTGATAGTTGATTTTATTGATGGTCAAATTATTTGGGGATTGAATTATTATTAATCATGGGATGATATTTGAGGTGTATGATTTGGATTTAGTATTATTTTGTTTATCTATTATTTTTTTATGTGAATTATTATTAATCATGGGATGATATTTTAGGTGTATGATTTGGATTTAGTATTATTTTGTTTATCTATTATTTTTTAATGTAAATACGTGTATTATATGTGATATTTGAAACATTATTTATTGTATAGGAATTATTATTCTCACTGAGTAGTTGTAACTTACACTAATAATAATATTGTTTTAGTTATCACCATTGGAGGCACATACTGGACAAAGGGTCAAGATTTGGATAGACACTTATGTTCTTTGTTATTTGTATAAATTTGATCTAAATTTAATTACAACATCTTTACAGAGTTGTGTTGTTATTATTTTTGGATTAGCCACAGTTTTTACAGTTGTTCAATGTTTTATAATTTCAAAAATATTTCATTTTGAAAAATCAATTTATTTTATGGAGTCATAAATTTGAACGTGTTTGGGGGGTGTGACATACACACTCAACTTGGGTGCGTACGCATACTTGTAAGTTGCATATACGTACACTATATAGCTATGAATCATATATGGACAAGAAAGAGAAGCGGGAAAAATATTTTCATTCAAATATTATCACTATATGAGATCTAAATTTTCATAATTATATTTGAAGACTGCGCTAAATAACCAAAAAAAAAAAAAAAAAAGGAAATATAAAAGAATATAAAATATACTAAGAGAGAAACTTAAAGGATGAACCTGTCTTTCAAGTGTGTCAATGAAAAGAACTCGATAGAAACATCTTCTCCAAGTTAATAGTGTAATAACCCGAATATTTATTGATTTACTTTACGTGTATATTCAGTGGAATTGTACACAAGGGAATACTTTTAAATATTTTTGAGGTTAGTTGGATGTCGGGAGATATTGCATTAAAATGCTTTGAATGGAGAAGATATAAAATTGTGATATATATATATAACCGGTTGTGGAGGAAACAAAAGAAAAGAAGAAAGGACAAAAGAAGATAAGAAAAGTCAAAAGAAGAAATAAAGAAGAAGAAGAAGAAGTGTTCGGTTGTCAGGAGGAAGGAATAAGAAGTCAAGGAAATGAATGCATTTGGTGTGAAATGAAGAAAAGAAAGAAGAAATGAATGAAGGAAGAAAAAAGAGGCGGGTTGGTGCAAAAGAAAAGAGGAGAAGAAAAGATAAGGAAGAGAGAGAAGGGAGATAGTGATGTAGGAAAGAAGAGAGAAAGAGAGAAGATGAGAGAAGATGAGAAGAAATAAATAGAGGAGAGAAAGGAAGAAATGAGCAGGGAGAGGGAGGAAGCGGAGAGGAAGAGGGCCAACGGTCTGTTGCCGGATCATGGGAGCTCTAATTTTACATATGCGAGTATGGATTTTATATTTTTAAGCAGATTTATGCATCTACAATAGTGGTTATTCATTTTATTCACTTATTTTTTGAGGTAAGGGGTTTAATTCTTGTACAATGGATGATGATTATTTTGAAGCATATATTAATATTTGATTATGCAAAGTGATAATTATTGATGGTGATATTATTTGATGTCATGGATTATGATGGTTGATTTCATTGACAGTTGGATTATATTTGAGGTTGATGATTTGGAGATCGTATTATTTGATTTATATATTATTTTGAATATATAAATACTTGCATGTGATATTTGAAACATTATTTATTGTATAGGAATTGGATTTCCTACTGGGCTGTTGTTTGCTCACCCTAATATATTTTCAGGTGATCATTGTTGGAGGCACGTAGTAAAATTGGAGTCGAGATTTAGAGAAGTTATCGTGTATATTTATTTTTATTTAAAAATGATGTAATTTATTTAATTGGTTGGCCAATGTATTTTGATGATGATTTTTGGGTTAACCATCGCTAGCTGCAGCTGCATAGTACTTTGTATTTTCAAAGAAAATTTATTTTTGAACAGGTCTATTTGTACGGAGCTCATAAAAATTGTACGTGTTAATGTATATAAATTTTGGGGCGTTACAAATAGGATCATAACAAACTCTTAATTGGAATTTGTCTCTCTTTCTATCTTAAAACCCTTTCGCTATCCCAAAATCAGTTTGCATACACCTCTGGTTAGGAAGATATGCATTTTGAATAAGGGACGACCCCACATGGAAAACCATGCCTTTTATTTTTCTTTTCATTTTTTTTTTTTGGGTTCCGTCGAAGTTGATAATTTGGTCAATCTTACATCCAGATTCCAAAGACCTAAATTAAGGCAAAGAAAGAATATTTACATAGTTAAATGAACTAAGTAAGTTATATGCAAAACCATAGCTAGCTAGTTAGGTTTAAATTTTTGTACTTAGGGAATGAATTTATTTGGATTAATGGGTGAGATTACTCATTAAAGAAAAAATTTAGGTTATCAAGGCAAGTGTAGATGGATAAAAATATGGGATTTTGATTATGCATTCCAAACCATTTGTGCTGCTTCAAAATCTTTTGATAGGATTATGAATTAGGTATTGGTGTTAGCTTGAAGCCATGCAAACTACCAACTACATGTCAATTTCTCTATGTGAATTGGTGTTGGTTAAAATCATATGTAATTAAGGGCTTCTCTTTGTTTATTTTGATATGATGCTACAAGTTATGTTTTTATTTTCCTTTTTTGTTCGTTCAAATCAAACCAGTTTTATGGAAAAAAAAAAGTAGGGTGTTTATTAATGAGAAAAGGGTATATTATACTTTGCACAATTATTTTAAATCTATGCAAAATAAAAAAATAAAAAAAAATAAAAATGGTTGATTAACATAGGGAATTGACTTCTTGCTTGCTCCTTAATGTCTAGAATGATGGCATCATCTAGTTCATCATAATTAAGGCAAAGGTCGCAACATCGTCAGTCACCTACATCTAGTTCATCAGAATCAAGTGTTGTTCATCTAAATTGTGATTGTGGAATTGAAGTGCCAATGGCTACCTCTTGGACTGATTTGAACCTATATGAAGGTTCTTTGGATGCATCAACTACAAGACCCAATCGTGTGGGTCTTTGGTGTAATTGGATATGCTTAATTTTTTGTGAGTATGTTGATTGCTTGCCTAGGCACTCAGACATTGAAGGTGATTGCTTTCCAGTGGTTGCTTGTTAATATGCTTCAATATAGCATTTTTTTTGTTATAATCATTTATAGGTTGATGTAATTATATGAACAAATGCACTATCATACACCTAATAAATATTGGCCTGTATGGAAAATTTACCTAAAAGTTACTTTTGCTTAAGCATATACTACAATATAGCATGAAAATAGAAAGGGAAACATATGTTATTTGTAGCATACCACCATGGTTTTCATGCTGTTTATCGACAACCTAATGGAGAAGGTGAATAGCTGGTGGCTAAGGAACATCTTTCGGTGGTTTGGAAGGATCAAGATTTGGATTCGTTCGATACAGAACCAAGTTCGAGACTTTGTGAGCTATTATCTAGGAGACATAATGGAACTCTGTTGGACAGGCATTGCTTGGTTGTCAAGATGGCAGATCACAGCAAAGAAAACGCTGCTCCTCCCTATAACAAAGTTGATCCCATAGCTAACCCCCATAAGCAAGAGATACAAGTTGGGCCAAATTCAGGTAGACCACGTGAAGGAAGAACATCTAGCACTGATTGCTAATCCAACATGAGTAGAAAAACATAAGCAGAAGTTGTTGAAAATGCTAATAATGAGAGCAACACGAGCATCGACACTTCCGCTAATAAGTATGCTAACAAAATAGTAGATGGGGTTGAAGATGATAATGAATGGATGTGCAAAAGTGTTATTAGTGAAGTCATTAACATTGAATGTGTTTTAAGACTGGAGAATGTTTTTATTGCGGAAGGGGTATTGTCACACCCCATTTTTGTCACCTTAGCTAGGACATATCATTTCATGTAGGATTTTGAGTCCTTTTTGAGTCTAGTCTTTTGCATTGAGTTTCTATGGCGTTGAATATCATGTGTATGAATTTTGAAGTGATTTGAAGTTCATCTCGATGGTCAATAAGAACTTTTGCGACTTCAAGGGCATAATCGTCTTTTAAGCCGTATATTTTCCATTTGACCTTGAAATGAATCCCGAGTCATCCCATCAAGTTTATATGAGTATATAGAGTCTATATAGAGGTTCAATTTCATGAATTAATGGTTTAAGATCAATTCGGCTCGTAATGGTTCGGGTTGGCTAAAAGACCCTTTCTTGGTTTGCTCAAATTGACTCATAAGACCCAATCAATTTTCTCTCATTTAACTCAAATTGGGCTTTATTTATGTCCTAAACATGTTTATAAAGATCAATTTTCGATTGGAAAGCATTCGGTTCGACCTTGTGTACAAACCCAGCCTAGCGACGGTGAAGCACCATGGTTAACCACCTTTGTAAAACCTAACCATGCACCCATGGTTGAGAATTTTTGTCCTAAAATGCCTAAAAATGTGTTCCCCTTCGAAACACGGTCGTTTTGGCTTTTATTTCGTCAAAATCGGACTTAATTTGAAGATTTTAGGACTTTTGAAGCAAGTAGAAGTCAAAACCGAAGCGGACTGAAGAGAGCCCTCGAGTAACCGTCCGGGGCTAGACGGTCAGCTGTCTAGGCCCAGACGGCTAACCGTCCAGGCCTAGATGGTCACCCGAGGAATCCTTCTTTAAGTTGAACTCTGACTCTTCTTTCCCTCTTTTGACGGTTTTCTCCGCCAAAACAACTTGTCTGAGCTTAGGAGTGTGTAGGTTTGAGTTGTTTGAGCACCAAGAGAGTCTCTAATAGCCCTAGGATCATTATTTAATGAATTAATCCTAGCCATTGGTTTAGGGGGTCAGTTCTCTATATAAAGGACATGATATTCAGCACATAGAGGGAGGTTAATTGCACTTTACACTTAGAGAGAGAGGGAGCTACGAGTTTGGAGAGCTAGAAGGACTTCAAGAGGAGGCTCTTCAACCCCAAGCAAGGAAGGAAACAAGAGGTTTGAAGACAAGGAAGAGTCTACAAGAGGTAAGCCTATCCCTTCAATGCTGAACATGAATTTCTGCTTCTCCTTCTTCTCTTTCTTCTTTTTCTTTTAAGATAGTTATGGTGCATGCAATTGTTCTTCTTATGGATGGAATTCAATGTTTACATGATGTTATATGAATGATTTTAGGATAGTTCATGGCTTTATATGCTTGATAATCCCTGGTTTACTAAGGATTTGATAGCCTTATTCGTTCTATCTTCTTAAATCATGCATAGTTCACATGTTTAGGTTGCTGTGATTATTATCATATGTGGATGCTCCTGTTAGTTAATATATGCTATATGAATGATATTCATGATAATTTGAGCATGTCTTAGAGTCGTTTCATAGGTTTTAATGCATAGTTGTGAGATTAGGGTTTCGATAACCCTGAAATCGCATAGGTCTTATACAGCATGCTTAGCTTAGTTTTTTGAGTAGTTTCTCATCATAGTCATTCTATATATGCTGCATATAGTTGAATCATGCTAGGTTTGCATTCATATAGTATATTCTATAGGGTTTTTGGAGATATTATCCTTTTATAAGGATAATTATCCTTTTCGTTGAGTGAGGTTTTGTATGAGAGTCTTCTGTGATGTGTTTAAGCATGAAATTTCTTCTATTGTGTTCTAGGATATATATTTTACGTAGGATATGCTGATTGCACCTCCCCATAACGACTTTCTTACGTGAAATTATCCTAGGATGGTTTCGCTTAAGAAAGCTCGCCATAGGGAGGCCTATTTTCATATTTTACATGAAATATCATCTTTTTGATTAGAATGAGCTTTGTTATCATGTTTATTGATGTTATTGGAGTCTCTTATGCTTGTTAGTGTGTCTTTGGTAGGTTTTTATGCATGTTAGTTGAGTCATTGCATGTAGGGTTTAGTTAGAGTCCTTAGTTATTCATTATTCTTGTTGTTTGCATGATAAATGGATGATTTTAGGCCTTGTCAAGGTTCTGTCCAGATTTGCATATTGCTTTCTTTGCATGATTTTATGCACTTGTAAGGGTGCAAACAGGTACAATGCTTGTCCTATTGCAAATAGGGTTGCAATGGTCTGAAATGGCTAATGCTAGGAGCTTGTGCGCTCAGGTAAGTAGGGTTTGAAGGTGCCCCAATTCACCTTTCTTTTTCTTCTCGTCTCTCTCCTAGGGTTACTTCTTAATACAAGCTTATGGTAATTATCAAAGGTTTCCTTCAATAATAAATTCTGGTTTTTATCAAAGTTTTCTTCTTGTGGAAGTTTTCAGTTTTGGATTAAATCAATGTATTTTCAAATAAGGAAACCTAGGGTTTTTACCATAGGTTGGTATTAGGTTGTAACCCTATTCTTTTCGAACTACGTGGACTTTGATCCATGTATTTCGCTGCATGGTACGTAGGCGCTCTTCGTGAGGCTCAAGTCCGTTCTAGGATCCAAGTATCCTAGGCTTTTTCTTTTCTTTTCTTTTTGTTTTGTTTTATTTGAGTGATTCTGCATGGATGATTGGATAAAATATATGATATGCATGCTGCCTTGTGATGATATATGATGATATTTGAATGGAAAAGATCTTAAGTTAGCCCAATTGAATTAAGAGACCAACTCGGGCGATGTGGGTGCCTATGGGCTTTTGCCCAGAACCTTCCCATGTCGTAACTTAGCCCCCGGATCCAATTTTCTGATTTCAAAGACTTTGCTTTTCCTTTAATGGAGTCATGTGGTTTTGAAAATAAAACATTTTTGTGGTTTTCCTCTTTTCCCTAAAAAATGAGGTGGCAACTCCTTTTTTGTTTGTTGTCTTTCATACTTATTATCATTTTGCCAAACCTTTGTGGGCTCCGCGCTTTTTTCGTGGGTTCACAGGTATATGACATCTTTGTCAAGTATCTTGGGGGAAAATATATGTTATTTCCTTTATTTTCTAAAGAATTTAAGGAATGTGTTATGAGGGGTAAAACAAATGGCTAGATCGTTAGTTTGTGAAATATGAAAATTAGAACCCGTAATGGAGAAGCAATGAGAAATTTGCTTGGTAATCTTTCATAGGAGTTCCTTTACGTACACTTGGAATTCAACTAATTTCAAGAATCTAGCCAATAAATTTGGCTTCGTGATATTGGTGGACAAAAACACTCATGATAGAAGATGTTTGGATCGTGGAAGAGTTCTAATCTCCACTCATATGCATGCTCTTATAGAAGATTCCCTGATACTAATAATAGATGGTATTAATTTCCCAATTGAAGTAGCTGAAGATTTTGGTTCAACATTGAATTTTCTCTCCTCATCGTGTTTATGGCCCAAAAATGCTACTAGTTCTATCTCGACGGAGCGTTTCTCATCATATCAAATTGTATTGATCACAATTTTGAGCTTTCTGGAGAATTGCAGATGGAAGAGGCCATTGGTTGCAGAGAAGATGATGCCTATGTTGACGTGGACAATTTGAACGCTATTGATGCATATGGAGATTGTTTAAAGGGTGATGACTTAGGTGACCTCCAATGCTTTGACACAAGGCCAATCCTAAGTTTTTTGGGGTCCTAGGTGAATTCCTACAATGGAACCCTCTATACATATTCACACACACAACAAATTTTATACCCAATATGGACGTCGGAAATCGACTCAGGGGAATCGCGTTTCTCTTTCCACTTTTAAAAGGAATTTTCAAAAAGCAAAGGAGTCGCACCTCATTTTTAGAGTACGAGGAAATTACTAAAAGATTTATTTAATAAAAACAAATTTGACTCCATTAATGGAAAATACGCAAGTCTTGAACCAAAAATGAGGGTTCGGGGGCTAGGTTACGAAATGGGAAGGTTCTGAGCCACGGCCCATAGGCACCCATTTCGCCCGATAAATCGGTCTCATTTATTGATTGGGCTTAATTAATTTCAACCATGCAATAACTAAAAAATTAAGAAAATTAAAAGATAAAAACTAAACTAAGCTGGACTTGGGCTCAAGTGAGTGGCCTACGTACTTCTGACGAATATCAAAGTCAACGTAGTTCGAACAAATATATTGGGGGGAAGAGTTTCACTTCTCGTAGGACTCTATTAGAATCTAATTGTCACACCCCATTTTTGCCACCCTAGCTAGGGTTTGTCATTGCATGTGTCTTTTTGTTTCCTTTTTGAGTCTAGTCTTTTGCATTGAGTTTCTAGGGTCCTAAGGATGGTGTGTATGAATTTTGGTTCGATTTGGAGTTGATCTTGAGGGTTAATAAGAACTTTTGTGACTTGAGGGGCATAATCGTCTTTTTGATCACAAACTTTCCATTTGACCTTGAAATGATCTCCAAGTTGCCAATTGGAGTTCATATGGTTGTATTTGAGGTATTTGTGGGTTCAATTCGATGAATTGAAGGTTCGGGATTAGAATGGCTCAGCAAGGCTCAGGTTGGCTAAAAGACCTACTTCGGGTTAGCTCGAATTGGTTCATGATTTTCACTCTATGACTACTCATTTGACCTTGATTGGTCTTAATTTCATCCCCAAATGTGTTTAGGGAGGTTGAATTTCGAATTAGAAAGCATTCGGTGCGACCCTATGTGCATACCTAAGCTAAGCGATGGTGAGGCATAGCGGTTAACCACCTTTGTAGGGCCCAACCATGCAGCCATGGCTAGGGTTTCTTTCCCTCAAGTGACTCAAATTACATTCCCCTTCGAAACACGGTCGTTTTGGCTTTCGTTTCGTCAAAATCGGAGTTGATTTGAGCTCGGAAACTCATTTGGAAGTCGAAGGGGTCAAAATGGGCTGAAGCTGACATGGCCTCGGGTGACCACCCAGGCCTGGGCGGCTAGCCGCCTGGGCCCAGGCTGCTAGCCGCCTAGCCCCAGGTGGTCACCCGAGCCACTTTCCTTTTTTGAGCTTTGACGCGGCTCCTTCCCTATTTCCTCGGATTTGCTCGCCTTTAGCCGCCATTTAACCCTAATTTCAGCCCTATTTGACCTACTTGAGCCCCAAGGGAACCTCTAAGAGCCCTTGGATCAATCCCTAGGGTTTTAATCCCAACCATTGAGGGTTTTCCCTCAATCCCTATAAATACCCCCTTATACTTCAGCAATGGGGGAGGCAATTCCTGAAGGGGAGGCATGTGTGAGACTTAGAGGCTATGGCAGCCATCCTTAGGGTAGTTTAACCTAAGCTTAGAGTGAGAGAGTGTGAGAGAAAGCTTGAAGGAAGGCTGGAGCATTGCTTGAAGGCTTGAAGGAGGTTGTTTCCAGCAGCACACAAGAGGAGGAGGACTCTCTACAGCAGCCACAAAAGGTATACCCCTCCCCCTTTCTCTCTTTCATTCAAACTAGGGTTTCTTGCATAGCTTTGCATTACTTCATGTTAAAAGCTTATTGTTTTATCATGTGTTGATGCTTCTAATGCTTAGAATACATGATTAGGATATTGTTTATGGCTGGTTTTGCATGATATAATGTCATTCTATGTGGTTTTATGAGTCTTTGTGTTTTTAGGGTTTTTTTAGAGTCTTTTCTAGGGTTTTACATGGAATAGTCATTATTTCATGTTCAAGTTTGTGTCTTTATCATGTCTTATTGCTTTTATTAGTTAGTATGCATGATTAGGATAATATTCATGGGCTGTTTAGTATGCTAGGATGCTATTCCATGTGATTTACTGCATGTTTGGGACTTTAGGGTTTCCTTAGTGCTGAAATTGGTTTTCTACATGAAATAACACTTTTGCATATTGAAGCTTGTGTTTTTATTGTGTTTTGCTACTTCTATTAGTTAGTATGCATGATTAGGATAATATTTGTGGGCTGTTTAGTATGCTAGGATGCTGTTCCATGTGATTTAATGCATGTTTGCAATTCTAGGGTTTCTCTTGTGCTGAAATTAGGTTTTTACTTAGAATAGCTATATTTCATGTGCAAGCTTGTGTTTTTATCATGTGTTGATGCTTCTATTGATTAATATGCATGATTAAAATGATGTCCACAATGAGTTTTGCATGATTTAGAGTTATTTTATGTGATTTTGAGCACAATTGTGATTCTAGGGTTTCATTCATCCTTGTATTAGGAAAGTAGCATATAGCATGATAGCTTAGGGTTTTTCTTTGTGTTTTCTTCATGGTTGATATATATGTGCTGCATATTTGATAACTATGATATTTCTAGCATTCATATAGTTGATTTTAGGGTTTTTTGCATGTCATTGCATGTAGGGTTGAATTAGGGTTTTAGTTAGCTTATGATTCATGTTGTTGCATGACTTGTGGTTGATTTTAAACCTTATTTCAATTCTGTCCAGATCTGTTATTTGTCCTTGATATGATATTTTGAGCATGTGTTAGCCCATGTTTGGGCATGATAATGGCTTGATTTGGAATCTAGCTTGTTTGGTTGGTATTTTTGGTATGTTTTGCATGGAAATTGCAGGTGTTTTGACAGGTACAACAGGTGCAACTACCCCACCAATGTGGGGTGGTTATTTTGGCTATTGTGAGATGAAATCTTACAAATAAGGTAATTACCCTATGCAATAGGATGGTTACTTTGACAGGTTGCTTTCGCTTAAGGTAAGTAGGGTGTGAGGGTGCCCCAATTCACCCTTCTTTCCTTCCTTTGAAACTTTCCCTTTCTTCCCCCCCTAGGGTTGTTTCCTAATAGAGGGGTGTGGTAGATTCTATAGTTTCCTTTCACTAACAAATACCTTTTAAATCAAAGTTTCTATCTTTATCAAATTCCATATTACCAAAAATCTTTTGAGAATCATTTATTTTGGAAACTTACCATGTTTTACTTGAAAGGAAACTTAGGGTTTACCATAGGCCTCGATTAGGTTATAACCCTATTCCCTTTCGAACTACGTGGACTTTGATCCATGTATTTCCATACATGGTACGTAGGCGCTCTTCGTGATGTTCAAGTCCGCCCTAGGATACTAAGTATCCTAGGTTTTCTTCTCCCCCCTCTTTCTTTTTCTGTTTTTCTTTGATTTACTTGATTATATGGATGAATGGATGAATGATATGCATGCTGTCCTGTGATGATAACTGTTGATTTGTGTGTGATTAAGACTTTGATTTAGCCCAATTAAATTAAGAGACCGTTTAGGGCGATATGGGTGCCTATAGGCTTTGCCTAGAACCTTCCCATATCGTAACTTAGCCTCCGAATCCCCGAATTCTCTGGTTTCCAAAGGACTTTTTGCCTTACCATTTTTAAATATGGAGTCAATCTTTTGTTTTCCTAAAACAAAACTGTTTTTTAGGGTTTTCCTTATTTCCTTTAAAAAATAAGGTGGCGACTCCTTTTCCTTTTTCAAACCTAAAACCCCTCGTGGGCCTTAACTCGTTTTTCGGGGTCCACACTAATCTGTAATCAAACATTTGTTTTTGAAAATAACTTGCTTTGAAACAAATAACTTTAGTTTGAAAACTTGTTTGATTTAGGATCAAAACCCTAATATAATCTTATGAATAATAAAACTCATAGAAGCATGCATCATCACATAAACAATTACATCATGATAATGGAGTTTAGAGATTATACTTGACAGAACTGAGGCAGAGTTCTGTTTGCAACTTCGGGTTTTCGAGTTGAAAATTGGGCAAAGCTTCCATGTTTTCCAAGCTTTAAGATGGCTTCAAGGGAGGGAGTCGTAAGGCGGGCAGAGCTTCTGTGCCTTCAAGCTCTAAAATGGGTTGCAAGCTAGAGGGTACTAATAGGAATGTTCCCCACTAACTATTGAGCCAAGCTCTTCTTTAGAATGGGTCTCAAGTGAAGGGATACTAATAGGAATGTTCAACCCACACTCAAGAACTCAAGCTCTTCATTTGCTTAGGAATACTCTACTAAGACTTGATGTTGAATGAATGAAGGGAGGACCCCTATTTATAGTGAGAGGTGGGTGGAATGAATGGCAAGATTGGATCTAGCTAGGGATGATCCAAAGGCTCTAAAACACTCTTAAGAGCTGGTTCCTATCTCAAACACTTCAAAAATCTGGAGGAAATTCGAGTTGAAGAGAGAGAAGGAGTCTAAAAGGCACAAACTAGGGTAAAACCTAGTCAAAGGCCAACGGGCACCCTTGGTGGCCATTTGGCCCCCTTGGGTGGCCGTTTGGCCCTTCTAGGTGCCCATGCGGCCACCAGAAGCTTATTTAGTACTTTTTTGTACCATTTTGTGCATCTTATCCCTTCTTTGCTATGTACTTGGTCCATTTTAACTCCAAATTCATTGATTTTGGTCTTAAAATGACCATGGCTCAATTCTCTACTCAAAATATAGTTTAAAAAAAAAAAATCCTAATTAAGCCACACTTGGTCAATTAATCAAGGGTTAAGCCTATATGGCTCATAGAGATTAACTAAGGCTTATCGGAATAATATTAAGGTTTAAACCCTAATGGAGTCCTAGTTGCAATCAAACTCCCCCAAAAATAATTCCAAGCATTAATACACCTTAACTAGGACCCAATTGACATTAATGAAGCATTAATTGAACTCAATTGGATTAAATTAAGAAGCAATTGTAAGAAGGGCCGATGAACGAAGTCAAATCGAGCCTACTTGGACCATCCTTAAGCAAATCATCTCCAAACTTAACCAAATTTTAAACCAAGCCTACAAATGGCATCCTAAAGTCATTAGGATCATTCCGGGATGAATTTGGGAAGAATTGGATGTCAAATAAAAATTATGCAAGTGAAATGACATTAATGCCCTTCAAATCGCAAAAGTTTTTATTAGCTATCAAGACCTAACCAAATTAAACCCTAGAAGATCCTATGGATTCTTTGGGATGTATAGAGCTTAACTAAAAGATTTGGTGCCAAAATGATGCAATTCTCTACATATGATAATGCTCCCAAAGTGGAAAGGTCAAATGTTAGGGGATGAAAATGGGGTGTCTACACCCAATAATATTTTTTCCCTATTACATACAATTTGCCTGCATAGATGATTATTAAAATTTGCTTATATAAATTAAGATAAAAAATAAATCTTGATCTTCTTCCTTCATAATTTAACAAAGTTCATAGATACAAAAAATAAAAAAATAAAAAACAAAATCTAAAACTATAATACCAAAAAGAAATAAACCAACTACAGCAAAGTATAACTTAAACATTACTCATCTCGCATTTTTAGCTGCAAAATCACTAATTAAGCTAGCATAATCGAGCTTTTTTTTATTATTCAATCTTTCTTCTTTCTCGTGACATAGTTGAACGAAGGTAAAATTTGATCAACTTCAACTTTGAAATGCTTTTTGTAAAGACAACTATACCTGGTATGGTAAAAAATATTCTATGGTGAGCTAGTGTGATGATGTCTGGTGACTCAATGAGTGTAAATCTATGTGAGAATCTAAGAGAGAGATTGAGAGAGAGGTGTGATGTTGTGAGTATGTTTGTGGCTGGTAGGCGTCGGCGTGAAATAATAGGAGAAAGAAAGAGAAGAGTGTGATTGCGTGAGAGCACTAAGAGAGAGAGAGAAGGTTGGAGGCATTAGATTTGAGATCTAATCTGATATTTGGTTAGGGTTCAAGGGTTTTTTTTTAGGGCGGTTATTATAACTTCTCAATTTTATTTGTATACCCCATTTATTTTAAGTTTCTTAAGATTTTATGAAAAATATAAAAGATTTTCATGAAAACAGGTCGCGGTGTCCACTAAGAAACTTAATTTTGAACAACTTTATAAAAGAAAGTTTTTCCAAAATCTATCGTTTAAGTATAATTTTTAGACATTTATAATTTCTGTTTTTGCAAAAATAACATAGAGGCTGTAAATGGCCAAAGAGTCCTTATAAACGATAGATTTTGGAAAAACTTTCTTGCACAAAATTGTTCAAAATAATGTTTTCTAGTGGAATGTGCGGCCACTTTTCATAAAAACCTTTTATATTTTTCATAAAACCTTATAATGTAAAAAGAAGTGGGGTTTACGATTTTTTAAGATTTTATGAAAAATAGAAAAAATTTTTGTGAAAATTGATTGCACAGCTTACTAAAAATATTATTTTGAACAACTTTGTAGAGGAAAGTTTTTCCAAAATCTACAGTTTAAGCAGACTTTTTAGTCATTTATAATAGAGACTGTAAATGATAAAAAAAAAAAAAACCACTTAAACGACATATTTGAGAAAAACATTATTTTACAAAGTTGTTCAAAATGATATTTTCTAGTAAACAAGGCGACCGGTTTTTGTAAAAACCATTTATATTTTTCATAAAATCTTAAAATATAAAATAAGTGGGGAATAAAAAAAAAAGTCATGGGATGCCAATAGAAGCCTCTTTTGGGTTATTGTCTATACAAGAAACGAGGTGTCTCACGATTCTTGTAGCTTATTAGAAGGAGGGTTATTGCAAACCCTCAACTTTATTTGTAAACCCCTCTTCTTTTTTATTTTTCAAGATTTCATGGGTTGTCTAGTTCTAAACCCAACAACATATCTCTCAAGGGTCCAGATATTTTAACTCCTTTACTTTGTTTCTATACCACACTATTTTTTTTTTTTTTTTTTTTTTTTAGGTTTAAGAAAAATATTAAAGGTTTTTATGAAAAGTGGCCATAGTTCACTGGAAAACATCATTTTGAACAATTTTGCAAAAGAAATTTTTTCCAAAATCTATCATTTAAGTAGATGTTTTGGCCATTTATAGTCTTTATTTCATTTTTGGCCAAAAAGTCCACTTAAAATATAAATTTTTAAAAAACTTTTTTATACAAAGTTATTCAAAAGGATGTTTTCTAGTAGATTATGTGACCACCTTTTATAAAAACCTTTTATACTTTTCTAAAGCTTTAAAAAGATTAAAATGAATAGGGTGTAGCAACAAAGTAAAGGGTTGCAATATTGGACCCATCTCCCAATGACTATTTGAACAGGCCCACACATCTTGCTGCAGAGATTCGTTTGGATTCCTCGGTACCCAAAGCCACCTTTGGGCCCATTCTTAACGCCACTGAGGATGGCTGCCTGGATCAAAATCTAGGGAGGTGATTCAAGTAGGCGAACTGAAAGAAAAGGATTGGGATGTGGCTGCTCAATGATAGGAGGGCTGTTTAGGGGGTGTTTTGCAGGTGCTCGTTGGTGTCTGCTTGGTAGGATATGGTCTAAGAAAATTATTGTGTGTATCTAGGTTTGGGTTTTTTATATTATCATGTTTCGTATAATCTCTTGGAATGTAAGAGGTCTTTTTGGTTGGGGGGGGGATGGAGAGCTGGCAGAAGAATAGTTGAGGATTGGAGAATTGACTTCGTTATGCAT
This sequence comes from Liquidambar formosana, assembly GCA_039720395.1. Taxonomy (NCBI): domain Eukaryota; kingdom Viridiplantae; phylum Streptophyta; class Magnoliopsida; order Saxifragales; family Altingiaceae; genus Liquidambar; species Liquidambar formosana. The sequence continues at coordinate 33,354,835 of CM077821.1, read as the reverse complement.
TCAAGAATCGAAGTTGGAATTGGTAGATGATGCTATTATTCGGCAAATCTGGGGCAGCTTTCGATGGGTTAAATCCGATGGTTCAGCAGATGGCTTATGCCTAATTTGGGACAACAATTTTTTTGCTAAATCTGGTAACTACCGTCTATTTCTCCATTAGTCTATCTGGTCTGGTATATTTTCTTGGTGGGGTATTTTCTGATGATGCTGCCCAATAAGTTTAAAATGATATGTTCATGGGTTGGGTTATCCCTCATAAATCACGCCTCTATAGGTTGATCGGATGCTGTCTTTTAGGCCGTGGTGTGGTCCATTTGGTTGGCTAGAATCGAGAAAATTTTCAAGGGGAAATCTATGTCTTCATCGATGGTCGTGGATAAATATTATAATCCGTAGTGAGAACTGCCATTTGGGTCAAAGCACTATAACCCATAGGTCTGAATTGGGGTACTCTGCGTCTGACTTTATCAGAGCAATTGATGCTGTTAGAGGTTGTTGTTGCCTGGGGCATTGGGGGTGTTTTGCGAGAGATGTCAAAGGTCATATTTTATGCATTTTTCCAGCATCAGTGGGTGTGGTTGACTCCAATTTGCCGGAATCCGGGAAGCATTGAGGCTTTTCCATTACTTGCAGCGGGCTAGCAGCAAACAACTCATTGTTGGTTGAATCAGATTCTCAAGTAGCTATTTCTTGGGTGAATGGTATAGAAAAATGTGGAAATACACTTCGGTTTTCATCGAAATCTAGTCTTTGTTGGATAGCATTGGCTCTGTTTGGGTTTGCTACGCCCGGAGAGAAGTTAACAGCATTGCGGTCTGGTACGCTAAAGCCGGTGTGAAGTGGTCTGCTCCATTTATCGCATGGTTGTGAGGTTGGTGTCCTTCTGCAGTTGCGCTTCTAGGTCCAGGTGCTCGCTTGCTATGGCTGTCTGCTCATTCCTGCTTTGCCTCAGATTGTTCAGTGGGTGTGGGTCCCCATTTGCATTCCATCTGGACTCTCGATGGAGTGGTCTTGCTGCTGGTTTTTTTCAGTGTTGTTGGGCTGTATTGTGGTGTCCAGTGATCGGGTCATTAGAGGCCCTCTGCGTTGTTGGTTTGTTCTTTATTGTGCTGGCCCTATTTGCTAGGTTTGTGTGTTTTCCCTTGTTGCCTTTTTCTGTGTATCTTTTTTTTAGCATTTCGGGTGTTTGTTGTTTGGTGTCTTAGGGGGTCTTTGTTTGTGTGTTTTGTGTGGTTTGGGCTGGGCTGCATTTTTAGCTTATGGGAGTCTCGTGGAGTTGTTTGGCTGTCATTATAGTTTATTGTGTTAGTCTTGTGGTGTTGTGTCGGGTGTCTTTCACTTTTTCTGGCTTTGATAATATTTTTTGTTGCCTACCCAAAAAAAATAAAAAAATAAAAAAATGATACTACAATGTGCTAAGATACAACGTATATAATTTTTGTGACCATTGAGAGTTCTTCACTATCTTTGTATAATATTTAGATGTTCTACGAAAGAATCTATTTTTATAACTACTAATGATAAAATATTAAATTTGAACCTATAATTTCCAGGGACAAAATATCCTCACTTGTGCCTTCACTTCGGCAAAACATTGTGTCCTAAGAATCATGTTTATGTGATAATGAAATGGTACTTGTACTTACAATCTTAATCTCCCATTCTAATCTCCAACCAACTAATTAAGTTCTCACAAATGCATTAGGCTTATCTCGTTGAAAAACTCATTTAGGCTCTTAACTCAAAGAAAAAAAAAAAATGTGGCAACTTGAAGCCTAAGTGTCAAGCTCAATTATTTCTTAATGTGCTGAGTTTGAAACATGACTCAATTATTAGGTTTGTGAATAGTTGATGTTGATATTGCATAGTTGTGGTAACATTATTCATTAAGAAACATTGCCAAAGATAGAAAAACTTTAAAATGAAGATATTGACAAGTACTATAAACCCAGCGAGGTAGGGTGCAATTGTGACGAACCAAGTAAGATTTTAGGGTATATTACAGTCATTTAATTTCAATTAGTTTATGTAGAATATTGAATATAATTCTACCTTCTTAACAAGCTCATTTAGGCCAAGGAGCAAGCTCAAGCTCAACTAAACATGCACGAACCAAGCTTAAAAAAGCTATTTGAATTTGCATCTCAGGCTTAAGCTCAATCCAAACTTAACCAACCCATACTTGAACAACTCGATGATGCTGATAATGTGTCAAGCATAACTTTTTACAGCAAATTCATTCATAAGAAGACCGACAATATAGATGAGGTGTGAGGCGCATGTTATTGTCAATATTCCACTTGATTGCATGGAAAAACATGTTTTATTCACACATTTACGTAAATCCATAGAAATGTATGTTTCCTTTCGAGTATGACGCGTAAGTGAATTGTACTATAGTTATTTGTGTTAGCAGATGATCATTTAGTTTTTTACAATGGTCAATCGGAGTAGGTTAACCAGTTAATATAGCTCTCTTCTGGTCTCTTATGAATGCATTTTGTACTTGCAAATTTTATCATTTACTTCCAAAATTTAAAATTCAAGTATCTTAATATATTAGTCAATCTAATTATCCACTTTATTTTTGTTAATTCATTTAGAAATGTGATTAACATGAAAATGTAATAACGTTACTTATTAGTATTTCTTTAAAAAAAATTAATGAAGATGTAAACAGACCAAGAATTATCTATTTCCATTTTAGAAAGATTAAAAGGGAAACAAACCAAAAAAAGAGGAAAAATTATAAACAATATATTTAGACAACAAAAAAAGAAACAAGAAATTGCCTTCATCTTGATTTTGTTGTACATATCCAACATATTATTCAATCACTAGGTTTCACAATCTATTAACTAAATGAATACTAAAATTAATCTACATGGAGAGAGAGAAGAGAGAGAGAGAGAGAAGAGAGAGAGAGAGAGAGAGAGAGAGAGCTTACACCCCTCCCCAAAATAAAATAAAATAAAATAAATAAAAAGAAAGTTATTACAATCTTGAATCGACTCATTTCAGCATAAAATGTTTGATTGCAATGTCGGCAAGAAACGCCAGATATCCAGCTATCATAGGTATACGTTGCAGCATCTCAGTGTGCATGTAAACCGTGTCTCTCAGTATGAAGACCTTATTTTTAAAGGTTCACTCATCGTACGACATTCTTCCACCTAAACCCTAATGCATGTCTTCATCTTCTCATTCACTTTACCTCATTATATTTAAAGCAACATTTGCATATATCTCCTAGACACACTTCAGCCGCTTGATGCACTTTGCATATTGAGTTGTTCCTCTCATCCCTTATTGCTTCAAGTTGCTATTTCTTTTCTGGCCTTGAGTCATTGCAATTGCTTTCATCCCTTAATTGCTTCAACTTGCTATCCGTTTTCTAGTTCCGAGTTTGTTCTTTTATATCTCATAGTTAGAGAGACTAGTGACCATGAGAAATTTAGTTATTCAAGATTCTGAAGTAAGAGTGACTGACGATATTACTAGTCTGGCCCATGCCTGGGAATGCATACGAGTACCAGTAATTGTTCCATTTCTATACCTTGCAATTGGCTTGTGTGCAGGGATGTCTATAATGCTGTTTGTCGAACGAGTATATATGGCAATCATCATCTCATGTGTGAAACTGTTGGGGAAGAAAAGATACACTAAGTATAAGCTGGATGCAATGAAAGAAGACTTGGAGCATAACAAAAGCTATCCCATGGTGTTAATTCAAATACCAATGTATAATGAGAAGGAGGTACACTTAATTTTCTAGAAAATATATATATTGGTGTTTATATTGGTTTCAGTGGTTTATAATTGATGAAGTTGATGTTTTTTCGTTATAGAAAATCTTTATATATATTTATATAATATTGGTGTTTATATAGATATAGATAACTCTATGTAAAGGCTATGCACTTGAGTGCATGGTTACTTATAAGATTATGAATTATCATATTTTATCATCTAACTTTGCATGCATTTCATCAGATTAACGAGAAAAAAAAAAAAGGTTGTAAAAAAATGATTCATTGACGGTAGTTAATATATCTTAATGATTCAGTTGCAGAATTAGTGGTTGTTACTTCATTAAACATTTGACAATGAAGAAAATGGTTCTTGTTTGCATGAATGCCAATTTTCAATTGGGTTTTTGATTACTCATGATTTCATTCTATATATACATCTAATCCACCACACCTAGCCTCTTCCAATTTAAAAAATTTGATTAAAAGACAATAACAACAAAATTTTAAAACTTAAGATCTATGTGTGTTTTTATTTTGTATGTGAATAAATACTCTCATTATTATTCATTTTAGATTTTTATTTCATGGCTTTAAAAGGAACACAATGTTAATTAAGTGGTCCACACTCTTAAAATAAATAGTATTATGTGTTAAAATTAAACTATATATTGAATGTATTGATATAAGTCTCTATCTAGAAATTTGTATAGAATAGACATCATACATAGGCAGATCAATTGATTGTGTTTATAAATTGTCGAGACAAGTACAGGTAGCATTCTTTGAATGATTGTTACTTATATCACTGAATTTTTGGATTGTAATTCTACCTCGATCACCTTCTTAGATTTTTATTTCCTTTGAATCTTCTTTAATTTAGAAATATGAGTACATATATGGACATCGATTATGACTTACCTTTTATTTTAAGATTTGAGACAAAAATTTTATTCATTTTCACCATTTTTTATTTACTTCTTACTAAAAAATAGCACTGTGTTCCTCACTTGGGAGCAATTATGAAAATTTGCAGTTTATGTGAAAGATAGAAGAATGTTAGCGCATAGCAATGTTTTTTTATCGATCATTTTGAATTAATGTGAGAGTAATTTTTTTTTCATATTTTCAGTTTTATAATCGTAACAACACAGGTGATCTTGACTTCCAATAAGAAAATTGAGAGATCAAAGGAAGTATTTTCTTATATAGTAGCATGTATATTATAAATTTTTCGTATGAACTATGAAGCATTAATAGTAATAATAATAAATAAATAATATATATATATATATATATATATATATGTATGTATGTATGTGAATAGTTACAATTCTAACATGTATCTGAATATGTACAATTTTAACATGACAGCATACAAAAACCTAAACACTTATGCACATGTCATGGGACGTAACCACTTAGAGGCTATATTCAGCTACCCAACAAAAAGTAGAGGAAATGCAACAAACTCCACTAAGTTCTGTCCATTTCAAGTAAAGTAAGGGACAGATTAAATCAGCATAGGAAAAAGACAAACCTGATCTGTTTTAGTGTTAGGCGGTGTGATTTGTCTTTATGCACGGTCATGGTTCTGTGCGTCTTGGTGGTAATCACAGAGATCACAGACCCCTTTAGGTGGAAAGTCACAGGACTACACATCGGCATGACTGAATAAAGGTGATAATGTAACACATAAAATTGACGGTAATCACAGAGATCACAGACCCCTCTAGGGAAAAAGTCACAGGACCACAAATTGGCATGACTGAATAGAGATGATGAAGTAACATATAAGACTGACAGGCAGGCCACACAGTGGCAGCCTCTCTGTTGCAAAGTATGATCTTCGAAGAAAGAATAATCCATACTTTCTTCTTCACTTTAGGTATATAAGCTTTCGATTGGAGCTGCATGCAGTCTTACATGGCCATCTGATCGCCTCATTGTTCAGGTTCTTGATGACTCCACCAATGAAGTGTTAAGGGTAATATCTCTTTAGAAAATTGGATGATATGCCCGATATAGACCCTTTCTAAGGTGTGAGAATTGAATTGGTAATGACTTTGCTGTGATATGTATTGGTAGGGGTTGGTCGAAGTGGAGTGTAGAAAATGGATAGAAAACGGGGTAAACGTGAAGTATGAAACAAGGAACAACAGGAATGGTTACAAGGCGGGTGCTCTTCGAGAAGGCTTAGAGAAACAGTATGTGAAAGATTGCGAGTTCGTGGTGATCTTCGATGCGGACTTTCAGCCCGAGCCGGATTTTCTTTGGAGGACCATCCCTTACCTGCTCGAGAACCCGGAGTTGGGTTTGGTTCAGGCTAGATGGAAATTTGGTAAGAATGCTGTTTCTTGTGTTTACTTACCTATAGGATTTGATGAGTACTCTAATATATAGCGAATGGTGCAGATGAAAGGTTGCATTACCTATTGGATGGCTATGATTGTTTGATCAAGTAGATCTAATTCATGCATGCATGACATGTATAGGACATGCAAGAGTCCTGTGATTTAATATTGGTTGTAATGACAAAAGTTGGGACACGTGGATAAACATGGGTTTCATATTTAAAGACAATACTCTCATGTTGGCAATGATTATACTTGGACATGTAGACACATGAAACCCCATGTCAAGTCTACACATCGAACATGGTTGTGCAATGACAGACTGCCATGCTAGCTAGCCAGAATCAAGTCAAAAGAGCCTATGGTTATGTTCATTAGCCATAAGGTGACAAACCCTGCATTACTGCATATGGGCCAGATTCACCCAATAACCCAATTCCAGTGAACCAGTTTCTAGCCTACTGCTCTACTAGGTTAGGTTCAAGCTTAGACCTGGCAATGATAGAGAGTGGATCAGCCCATCCCATTGCTAATACCATACAGCCAAATTCAATAAGTTCTAATCTCAACTCTCAAATTAGGTAGCTTTGAACTTGGCCACACCGCATAATTGATATACTTGACCCATGGGTGCGAGACACAGCCACCCCTATGGTTTCCATTTGCATTGCAAATATTTGAGTTTGGTTTTAAATTGTGTTGACTGATTTTTGAGATTTTGTAAAGTAATCTTTGCATACAATGGCTTATTCTCTGCAGTGAATGCCGATGAATGTCTGATGACTCGGCTCCAAGAAATGTCACTAGACTACCACTTCAGCGTTGAGCAAGAAGTGGGCTCCTCGACATGTTCATTCTTCGGGTTCAATGGTAAACAAAATTAGATTTTCTGCCTAACGATTAAAATGATATTTATTTCCCTGTGCTCAGAGGAAAAACACTTTTAATTGATACGCATGTCTGGAACTTTTCACCATTATAATTGTAGGGACAGCTGGTGTTTGGCGGATTCAAGCAGTAAACGATGCTGGTGGATGGAAAGATCGAACTACAGTGGAAGACATGGATCTTGCAGTCAGAGCTAGCCTTAAGGGTTGGAAATTTGTATTTGTTGGGGACTTATCAGTGAGTTTTCTGTTCTATATTTTATTATCAATACACTGCTTTTACATATTAGATAATGTCTCTCCATTAATTTTCATTAAACCATTAACACCCAACCTTTAATTTTTCCACTCTTTGCTAGGTCAAAAATGAACTCCCTAGTACCTTCAAGGCATATCGATATCAGCAGCATCGCTGGTCATGTGGCCCAGCTAATCTCTTTAGGAAAATGACCAAGGAAATCATCCTTTGTGAGGTGAGTAAATTCTCGAATCGATCTTAAAATAAATTGACAGTATGATTTAATCTAACTTAAAATAAATTCTTTGAAGATTACTTCAAGAGTTCTTCCATGGAAAGATCACATATATTGTACCCATATTATATTTTGCAGAAGGTTTCGATCTGGAAGAAATTTCATGTCATCTATGCGTTCTTCTTCGTGAGGAAGATAGTCGCTCACTGGGTCACTTTCTTCTTTTACTGCATAGTTATCCCTGCAAGTGTCTTAGTTCCTGAGGTTCATCTACCCAAGCCCATAGCCATTTACATTCCTGCCTTGATTACAACTCTAAATGCAGTCTGCACTCCAAGGTACAGAGATCTAAATGCAGATTAAATATAACAATATTGTAATCTTATATTTTATGTTGTTTTGTTTGAAAGAAATTGCGAGTTGGTTGATTTAAAAACTAGATCATAGTATTAGTTGGTTTGAGAAAAAAAAAAAAATTGTGTTTATGCTTTTTTTTTTTCTTTGAATAGAAGACTGAATATATTAATAGGAAAAAGAGACTTACCAAATATTGTGAAATCAAAACTATTCAGGCTTATCTTGATTTTCAGGTTTTCCAACAGCCCTTAAGATGATTCTCTTGTTTGACATATACAGGTCTCTGCATCTTCTTGTATTCTGGATCTTGTTTGAGAATGTCATGTCTCTCCATCGAACGAAGGCAGCGATAATAGGACTCCTAGAAGCCAACCGCGTCAACGAATGGGTCGTGACTGAGAAGCTTGGCAACACCATGAAGCAAAAGAACAATGCCTCAGCATCGAAGAAACTACGATCTCGAATTGGAGAAAGGTATATATGATTCACTAAGATGACAGCTCAAAACATGGAACTATCAATTGCCTCTTGTTAATTGACTTTGTGATGTTACAATCAGGATCCATATTTGGGAGCTGGTGATGGGAATGTATATGTTGAATTGTGCAATCATTGACCTGCTATTTCGAGAAGATCATTTGTTCTTATATTTGTTGCTGCAAGCTGGGGCTTTCTTCATAATGGGATTTGGGTATGTAGGGACATTTTTCCCCAACCAGAGCTGAGGACACGACCTCCACATCAAGGCCATGGCCAGCATAATAGTCTATGGAGACTGGAGAGGCCTTATCAAGTCTTTATACGGTCATAGTCTATGGAGACTGGAGAGGCCTTATCAAGTCTTTATACGGTCAAAGTTTGCTAGTACAGGAATTGTGTGTATCTTGGTAAAGTGTACATAGCTAGTTTTATCAGGGGAACAAAAAAAGTACATATCTGTTTAGGGCAGCTTATAAGATCCAGTATTGCCACGCAGCGTAGTATGCCTTCGTGTACGTATGGAATTACAACTCTACAGTATTCAAGATAAATTTGTTTAAATGTTTGTTCTTGCAAGTGATTTCTCTTCTATTTTTTTTTTGTTGGATAGCAATATTGATCTCAATCATGAAGGAAACTGGAAGAGTGAGTAGAATACCTCAAACAAACCAGTCATTCCCTCCCCAACGTGTTTAGTGAATTAGAAAAGTCCTCAAATTGACCTCTTGAGGCGAGGACGTAGGCGGAAAGACTGAATCTTGATAAACTACCGTGTTTGCTTCTTCTTCTCTATATTAATTTCTTTGTCTTCTTCATCAAATTTTTGTGCATATATTCTTATTTCAAGATGTTTTTAAAATTCTAAAAAGTATCATATTAGTTTGTATTCAACCGAATTCACCCCTCTTGGATTGATTCTTAGGCAACCTGCTACCTAAATGAATCTTCTGCGCACTTTGCGCTCTAATGTAGAGAAAGTAGTTTGTTCATGACAAGGAGACAGATTTGAGAACCTTCACCCAAGATGTCAACCGAGTTCTTGCTTTTGGATTCAATCCTTGGTAAAGTGTTCGATCTCGTGGAGAGGTACGCCTCTAAAAGAAAAGAGAGTAGATATAGGCTCAGGATAGGCTTGATGAATAAACTGCCGATACGGAATCTGAGCCATCAAGCCAATCCTTTGAACTTCACTCCTAGGCCAATCAACAAATCGTTTTTTTCTATTAAAAAAAAACTTTTTTATATGTAAGGGTAAAATAGTTAAATACAGTTTACATGGTTCCTTTCCCTCCCTTAATTACCAGACAAAAAGTAAAAGGAACTATTGGGAGGAAACTATTTGCACATTCATCCTAACAAACAGAGATGAGTCTCTTTTCCATAGGGATAGTCCATGCTCCTACCTTTCCTTCTATTTTTCTATCCTATCAAATGAAGCGTAACTGTCTTCTATGAAGGTACAAAGGGGAAACATTTTCTTTTTCCTTTTATATTTTTCTTTTCGAGTGTAGGCATCCTCGTGAAAAGACAAAACTTGACTCAAAAGAATACCTAAAGCCAATAATTTGAATTTGATCAATTGTATTTTACTCTATATATGGGGCAGGCTATTGCCAACACATAAATTGCTCCCCCTCCCCCCCTCCTCTTTTTCACTACTATATTCCCTTCACATTTTGCTATAATCATCCCACCATATCCTAAAATACCATTTTAATTAAAATATGAAAATTATATCCACCCCACAACCCCGTCTCACTTACAATCACCCTCTCTCATCTTTGTGTTTGGATGCCATAGTCAATGCCGACGTCAACGTCGTTTCCTTCACAATACACCGGAACTGTAAGTCTACACTGGAAATCGTATGTCATTTCGTCAGAGTGAGTGATTAATCTTCATCTACCACACCCACGTATCACTCCTCCTCTCCCATCACTCTATTCTATTATGGATTGGACGACGACAATCATTGGAATAGCGACCATATATCAGAAAAAACCTATTTTTTTTATTATTTATATATATATATATATATATATATATATATATATATATATATATATATATATATATATATATATATATATATATATTATTTATGATTGAAGTTCATCGTGTTTGGTCTCATGAATCCGAATTTGTTGGATATATTCAAATAGTGACAATCGACTACTTTAAGGTTGTTCATTTCTGTAATTTTGGTAATTTGGGCCTTGATTTGGACCCACCCTGGCAAGTATGAAGGCCTCTATTGGCACCCAAAGACTTGCTTTTCATCCTTCACTTATTTTGCAGTTTAAGATTTTATAAAAAATATGTAAGGTTTTTAGAAAAACTGACTGCGATATCTATTAGAAAACATCATTTTGAATAACTTTTTGGAAAAAAGTTTTTCTAAAATCTATCGTTTAAGTGGACTTTTTAGTCATTTATGATGCGGAGACTATAAATGGCAAAAAAATCTACTTAAACGATAGATTTTGGAAAAACTTGCTTCTGAAAAGTTGTTCAAAATAATGTTTTCTAATAGAGTACATTATCAGTTTTTATGAAAACCTTTTATATTTTTCATAAAACCTTAAAATGTAAAATAAATGGGGGGATAAAAAGCAAAGTCTTGGGGTGCCAATAGAGGCCCCCGGCAAGTATATAGTTTCAGAGGCTTGATTAGGTCCAGGACGTCCCAGCCCAACATATTTTTCGAGTGGGTCCTGCCCAAGCCTTTTATGAGCCTTAAAAATTTGGGATGATTGTTCAGCTCGGCCCGTGGCCAACCCTCAAGCATGGACCATATGAGAAGGGAAAAGAAAAAGGAAAAGCAAAAATGAAAGTTGGTCTTTGTGAGACAAGTCCTATACTACTCTTATAGGGTCTTTCTAGACCTGATAATTGGGTGGGTCTGGACAGGTTTAGATGGGTTGAGTCAAAATGTCACTCAAACCCAATCCAACCCATTTATGTGAAGAAGCCATTTAAGTAAAACCCAAACTCACCCATTTATTGCAAGCTGAAATCCAGCCCAACTCGGAGAGACCCTGTTGACTTTATAATCCATAACTCTCCCAGTCACTCCTGCAGTCTATTGCTCGTTCCACATCATTATGAGAACCCACCCAAACCCAATAACTTTAATGTAAACCCGATTAGACCCAATTATTAATTCGGTTCCTTGTGGGTACCCATTTACAACCCAATTAAAAAAATTATCCATGCACACCCACTTAACTTGGGCGAGTTTGAGTGGGTTTGGATGCAAATCGCTTTCCCTAGGTCTCTCCTTAGAAGTCAAATCCAAGATTAAGAACTCGGTTGGGCCTTGATTTGTTATTTTTCGTTACAATTGCGCCAAATGTATATTTCTATGGAGTGAAAGACGCTTGCAATGGGGTTTGCCTCCTTTCTAATGGTCTGATGATTACTTGGGTCTTGCTAGGTCTTGCTATGTTAGAACGAAAATTTTTGGGACTATCATTTAATGATTTTGAAGATTCAGAGTAGCAAAAATTATTTTAATTTATTAACTTAATGAGTCCAATTTCAGTAATTTTTTATTGTTCGGGTTTTTTTTTTCCTTTTTTTTTTTTTTTTTTTTTGTTGGGGGGGGAGCTGGGGGGGGGGGGGGGGGGGGGGGAAAGGGGTTAGTAAAATGAACATTTGGAGAATGCTTTGAAATAAGGGCATGCATTTTCAATTATTAAAATTAATCATTTAATTGGGCCTCTTCTTTTATTGGGGGTACCAAATGATTCTTTTCCTTTTCAAAAAATGGAAAAATGTTACTCTGTAGTAATTAAGTTCCATTGGATGGCAGGTCGTAGTACCTAACACTTACGATACATCATTCACTCTTATCATGTGATTATCATAAAAAATTATTGATTATGATTTAGGGACGATCTGCGTTTTAAAAAGGGCCTGGGGATGACACTTCGGTAACCCTTTTGAGGATTTCTGTTCAACAAGGGCAATGATATGTCACCAGTTTCACATGGGGTGGATTCTACACTCATGTTAGATGTGAGACCCACTCCCATGAGAGGATGGGAACCCATAATATAGGTCAAAATAGAATTTTTTTTCCTTCAACAAAATTGTTCTATCCTTGCAAACATTTCTTCCTTTGTCCCATGTAGACTGTCACTCAAAAAATTGACATATTTTAGGAAAGGGAATGACTGATTTATGTATTCACAACTCACCATTAAAATTTATTTTGATAATTCTATCCTCCTGTTAATGTTTGGATTAAGATGTGGAAAAGGAAACTGCTTATGATTTCGAAATTGGTTGAAAGGTCGACAAAGTGGAAGAGTAAGAAAAATTAATGCATACATGGATTGACACTGTCGATTGGACAAACATATGGAATTGACAAGAAAAGAAAAGTCTGTACATGTGCGTGACGTTTGGGTACAGCTTTGGCTTGGTTTTTGCTTTAGCTCGAACACCTGTATAGGTTTTACAATTTTTAATAGAACTAACATCAAGTTACATATAATTCTAAAATAGTTACATGTAAAAGCTGTTTTTTATTTTTTTATTTTTATTTTATAGAATATAATAATTAGATTTTATAAATATTCATGTTATAATAAATTTTTAAAACAGTTACACGTAACTGTTTAACAAAATTTGCTTCAAATAGTTAAAATTAGTCATAATCACTTAAATTTAATTGTTTCAATAAATTAAATTTAGGTACAAACACTTAGATTTAATAGTTTTCATATAATATTGAAGTTAGATTATGCAAATATTCAAAAATCAATTTTATTTTTATTTTTATAAACAACTGAATAAAATTGTGTTTTATGTAGTTAGTCAATGTAACTGTTTTATTTTATTTATTATTATTATTATTTTTTTTTTTGCATAATTTCATATTCATCATGGATCTTGTTTTAAAGGTCTCAACAAATAAATTCTAAAAATATAAATTTTATCAAAAACCAATGGATAGATTGAAAGTTATATTATTTTAAAGTTTGAAAATAAAAAATAAAAACTTAAGGATATATTTTGACTTTATACACTTAAAACTTAGACAAATACACAACTATTTCACTTAAAAGTGCACCTATGGCCGCATAAGTTTTTTCCATGGACTCATACCTCCATAAGTCTCATAAAGTGAACTTTTCCCCAATTTTTCCAAAAAAAATATAGTCTTAACACTCTAGTAACCCTTTTCAGGATTTTTGTTTAACAAGATCAATGCTATGTCACCAGTTTCACATGGGTGGATTCCACACTCATGTTTGATGTGAGACCCACTCTGATGAGAGGATGGGAACCCATAATATAGGTCAAAATAGTATTTTTCCTTCAACAAAATTGTGCTATCCTTGCAAACTTTTCTTCCTTTGTCCCATGTAGACTATCACTCAAAAAATTGACATATTTTAAGAAAGGGAATGACTAATTTAACACTCATGTTAGATGTGAGACCCACTCCCATGAGAGGATGGGAACCCATAATATAGGTCAAAACAGAATTTTTCCTTCAACAAAATCTTGCTATTTTGCAAACTTTTCTTCCTTTGTCCCATGTAGACCGTCGCTAAAAAAATTGACATATTTTGAGAAAAGGAATGACTGATTTATGTATTCACAACTCACCATTAAAATTTATTTTAACCATTCTATCCTCCTCTTAATGTTTGGATTAAGATGTGGAAAAGGAAACTGCTCATGATTTCAAAATTGGTGGAAAGGTCGACAAAGTGGAAGAGTAAGAAAAATTAATGCATGCATGGATTAACATCGTCGACTGGACAAACATATGGAATTGACAAGAAAAGAAAAGTATGTACATGTGCGTGACGTTTGGGTACAGCTTTGGCTTGGTTTTTGCTTTTGCTTGAATACCTGTATAGCTTTTACAATTTCTAATAGAATTAACATTAAGTTACGTGTAATTCTAAAATAGTTACATGTAACTATTTTAGAAAACCCACATCAAATCATTTTAATAAGTTAAATTTAGTTACAAACTGTTTTAATAAGTTAGGTTTAATCACAAATACTTAGATTCATCTATTTTTATAAGAAATTTTAGTCATATTACACAAAACATTAAAAATTTAATTACAAAAAGTTACATGTAATTGTTTCACAAATTTCACTTCAAAAAACTAAGTTTAATCTCAATCACTTAAATTTAACACTGGGATAAGTTGAATTTAGTCACAAACACTTGGATTAAACTATTTTTTTTTTAAGAATATTATAGTTAGATTATATATATATTCAAGATATAACCATATTTTTAAAATAGTTATACGTAACTGTTTAACAAAATTTACTTCAAATGGTTAAATTTTAGTCATATTACACAAAACATGGAAAATTTAATTACAAAAAATTACATGTAACTATTTCACAAATTTCACTTCAAAAAATTAAATTTAGTCTCAATCACTTAAATTTAACACTGTAACAAGTTGAATTTAGTCACAAACACTTGGATTAAATTGGTTTTGTGGAATATTATAGTTAGATTATATAAATATTCAAGATATAATCGTATTTTTTAAAACAGTTACATGTAATTGTTTAACAAAATTTACTTCAAATGGTTAGAATTAGTCATAATCATTTAAATTTAATTGTTTTAATAAATTAAATTTAGGTACAAACACTTAGATTTAATAGTTTTCATAGAATATTGAAGTTAGATTATGCAAATATTCAAAAATCTAATTCTTTTTATTTTTTATTTTTTTATAAGAAGTTTAATGAAATTGTGTTTTACATAGTTAGTGAATGTAACTGTTTTATACTTATCCAAAAAAAAAAAAAAAATGTAACTATTTTATTTAATTTTATTTTTTGCATAATTTCTTAATCATCATGGATCTTGTTTTAAAGGTTTCGGCAAATAAAATCTAAAAATGTAATTTTTTTAATCAAAAACTGATGGATAGATTGAAAGTTATATTATTTTAAAGTTTGAAAACAAAAAATAACAACTTAAGGGTATATTTGACTTTGCACACTTAAAACTTAGATAAATATACAACTATTTCACTTAAAAGTGGACTTATGACCGCATAAGTTTTTTTCATAGACTTATGCTTCCATAAGTCCCATAAAGTGAACTTTTCCCTAATTTTTTTAAAAAAATATAGTCTCAACACTTTGGTAACCCTTTTGAGGATTTCTGTTCAACAAGATCAATTCTATGTCACCAATTTCACATGATGTGAATTCCACACTCAAGTTTGATGTGAGACCCACTCCCATGAGAGGATGGGAACCCATAATATAGGTCAAAATAGTGTTTTTTCCTACAAAAAAATTGTGCTATCCTTGCAAGTTTTTCTTCCTTTGTCCGATGTAGACCGTTGCTCAAAAAATTGACATATTTTAAATAAAGGAATGACTAATTTATGTATTCACAACTCACCATTAAAATTTATTTTGACCATTCTATCCTCCTATTAATGTTTGGATTAAGATGTGGAAAAGGAAACTGCTTATAATTTTCAATCTGGTGGAAAGGTCTACAAAGTGGAAGAGTAAGAAAAATTAATGCATGCTTGGACATTGCCGGTTGGACCAAACATATGGAATTGACAAGAAAGGAAAAGTCTGTACATGTGCGTGACGTTTGGGTACAACTTTGGCTTGGTTTTTGCTTTAGATCGATCACCTCCATTCATCGTCTCCACACATTAATGATAAATGGTATAATATGAGGAACCTTCTTGGCCATCCATTTTTGTCACAATGACTTCTATTTTCTTTGTGCGTTTTCTGTATGAATGACAAAAGTAGCATTGCTTCTTTTAGACCAACGTTGATCATAGAAAAGATCCATCAACAATTACCAGTTGTTGAGTGGCTGAGAATTAACTAAGCCTAAGCCCGAAGGAGACGCCTACGAGAAAATTTGCTTTCCTAGCTACTTCGTTAGCACATGCAATAAAGGGAGGGCCATGTACTAATTGCTTCAAGTTGCTATCTCTTTTCTAGTTCCGAGTTTGCTCTTTTATATCCCATAGTTAGAGAGACTAGTGACCATGAGAAATTTAGTTCTTCAAGATTCTGGAGCAAGAGTGATTGACGATATTACTAGTCTGGCCTTTGCCTGGGAACGCATACGAGTACAAGTAATTGTTCCATTTCTATACCTTGCAATTGGGTTGTGTGCAGGGATGTCTATAATGCTTTTTGTCGATCGAGTATATATGGCGATCGTCATCTCATGTGTGAAACTGTTGGGGAAGAAAAGATCCACTAAGTATAAGCTGGATGCGATGAAAGAACACTTGGAGCATAACAAAAGCAATCCCATGGTGTTAGTTCAAATACCAATGTATAATGAGACGGAGGTACACTTAATTTTCTAGCAAATATATATATTGGTGTTTATATTGGTTTCAGTGGTTTGTAATGAAGTTGATGTTTTTACGTTATAGCAAATCTTTATATCTATATAATATTGTGTTTATATAGATATAGATCACTCTATGTAAAGACTCTGCACTTGAGTGCATGGTTACTTATAAGAATATGAATTATCATATTTTACCATCTTACTTTGCATGCATTTCATCAGATCAACGGAGCTTATCATAATCCATAAGCAGCAGGCCAGCAGCCTATCTGTTGCAAAGTATGATCTTCATAGAAAGAATAATCCATACTTTCTTCTTCTCGATCTTTAGGTATACAAGCTTTCGATTGGAGCTGCATGCAGTCTTACATGGCCATCTGATCGCCTCATTGTTCAGGTTCTCGACGACTCCACCAATGAAGTGTTAAGGGTATATATCTCTTTAGAAAACTGCATGATATCTCCAATATATATAGACCCTTTCTAAGGTGTGAGACTTGAATTGGGAATGACTTTGCTGTGATATGTATTGGTAGGGGTTGGTCGAAGTGGAGTGTAGAAAATGGATAGAAAACGGGGTAAACGTGAAGTATGAAACAAGGAACAACAGGAATGGTTACAAGGCGGGTGCTCTTCGAGAAGGCTTAGGGAAACAGTATGTGAAAGACTGTGAGTTCGTGGTGATCTTCGACGCGGACTTTCAGCCCAAGCCGGATTTTCTTTGGAGGACCATCCCTTACCTGCTCGAGAACCCGGAGTTGGGTTTGGTTCAGGCCAGATGGGAATTTGGTAAGAAAGCTGTTCTTGTGTTTACTTACCTATAGGATTTCATGAGTACTCTAGTATATAGCAAATGGTGCAGATGAAAGGTTGCGTTACCTATTGGATGGCTGTGATTGTTTGATCAAGTAGATCTAATTCATGCATGCATGACATGTATAGGACATGCAAGAGTCCTGTGATTTGATATTGGTTGTAATGACAAAAGTTGGGACACGTGGCTAAGCATGTGTTTAATATTTAAGGACAATGCTTTCATGTTGACAATGATAAACACTTGGACATACAAACACATGAAATCCCAAATTCATATGTTGAACATAGTTGTGTAATGACAGACTATCATGCTAGCTAGCTAGAATCAAGTCAAAAGTGCCTATGATTGTGTTCATTAGCCATTAGGTGGCAAACCCTGCATATAGGCTGCATTCACCCAATGACCCAATTCTAGTGAACCAGTTTCTAGCCTACTACTCTACTAGGTTAGGTTCAAGCTGAGACCTGGCAATGATAGTGAGTGGATCGGCCCATCCCATTGCTAATACCATATAGACAAATTCAATGAGCTCTAATCTCAAATCTCAAATTAGCTTTGAACTTGGCCACACCGCATAAATTATATACTTGACCCATGGATGCCTGACACAGCCACCCTTATAATTAATTGTTCCATGTGCATTGCAAAGATTTAAGTTTGGTTTTGAATTGTATTTACTGATTTTTGTGATCTTGTGAAGTAATTTTGACATTTATTGGCTTATTCTCTGCAGTGAACGCTGATGAATGTCTGATGACTCGGCTCCAAGAAATGTCGCTAGACTACCACTTCAGCGTTGAGCAAGAAGTGGGTTCCTCAACATGTTCATTCTTTGGGTTCAATGGTAAAAAAAATTAGACTTTCTGCCTAACGATTAGAATTAATGACATTTATTTCCCAGTACTAGGAGGAAAAACTCTTTTAATTGATAAACGTGTCTGGAACTTTTCACCATTATAATTGTAGGGACGGCTGGTGTTTGGCGGATTCAAGCAGTAAACGATGCTGGCGGATGGAAAGATCGAACTACAGTTGAAGACATGGATCTTGCAGTCAGAGCTAGCCTTAAGGGTTGGAAATTTGTCTTTGTTGGGGACTTATCAGTGAGTTTTCTGTTCTATCAATCCACTGCTCTTATAAATTAGTTACATAATGTCTCTCCGCTGATTTTCATTAAACCATTAACACCAACCTTTAATTTTCCCACTCTTTTCTAGGTCAAAAATGAACTCCCTAGTACCTTCAAGGCCTATCGATATCAGCAGCATCGCTGGTCATGTGGCCCAGCTAATCTCCTTAGGAAAATGACCAAGGAAATCATCCTTTGTGAGGTGAGTAAACTCTCGGATTGATCTCAAAATAAATTGACAGTGTGATTTAATCCAACATAAAATAAATTCTTTGAGGATTACTTCAAGAGTTCTTGCATGGAAAGATCACATATATGATATATTGTACCCATATTATATTTTGCAGAAGGTTTCAATCTGGAAGAAATTTCATGTCATCTACGCGTTCTTCTTTGTGAGGAAGATAGTCGCTCACTGGGTCACTTTTTTCTTTTACTGCATAGTTATCCCTGCAAGTGTCTTAGTTCCTGAGATTCATCTACCCAAGCCCATAGCCATTTACATTCCTGCCTTGATTACAACTCTAAATGCAGTCTCCACTCCAAGGTACAGAGATCTAAATGCAGATTAAATATAACAATATTGCAATCTTATATTTTATGTTGTTTTGTTTGAAAGAAATTACGAGTTGGTTGATTTAAAAACTAGATCACAGTATAAGTTGGTTTGGAAAAAAAAAAAAATTGTGTTTGTGCATTTTTTTTTTTTTTTTTCTTTTCATAGAAAACCAAACAGATTGATTGAAAAAAGAGACTTACCAAACATTGTGAAATCAAAACTATTCAGGCTTATCTTGATTTTCAGGTATTCCAACAGCCCTTGAGATAATTCTCTTGTTTGACATATACAGGTCTCTGCATCTTCTTGTATTCTGGATCTTGTTTGAGAACGTCATGTCTCTCCATCGAACGAAGGCAGCCATAATAGGACTCCTAGAAGCCAACCGCGTCAACGAATGGGTCGTGACTGAGAAGCTTGGCAACACCATGAAGCAAAAGAACAATGCCTCGGCATCGAAGAAACTACGATCTCGAATTGGAGAAAGGTATACATGATCCACTAAGATGACAGCTCAAAACATGGAACTATCAATTGCCTCTTGTTGATTGACTTTGTGATTTTACAATCAGGATCCATATTTGGGAGCTGGTGATGGGAATGTATATGTTGCATTGTGCAATCATTGACCTGCTCTTTCGGGAAGATCATTTCTTCTTATATTTGTTGCTGCAAGCTGGGACTTTCTTCATAATGGGATTTGGGTATGTGGGGACATTTTTCCCCAACCAGAGCTGAGGACACGACCTCCACATCAAGGCCATGGCCAGCATAATAGTCTATGGAGACTGGAGAGGCCTTATCAAGTCTTTATACGGTCTGGGCCATTCAATCTGTTTTTGTGTGATGTAAAAGTTATGAAGGCCTCTATTGGCATCCAAAGACTTGCTTTTCATCCCCACTTATTTTACACTTTAAGATTTTATGAAAAATATAGAAAGTTTTCATAAAAACTCATTGTACTATCTATTAAAAGACATCATTTTAAACAACTTTTTAGAAAAAAGTTTTTCCAAAATCTATCGTTTTAATAGACTTTTTAGTCATTTATAAGGTGAAAACTATAAATTGTAAAAAAATCTACTTAAATGATAGATTTCAAAAAAACTTTCTTCTAACACGTTGTTCAAAATGATGTTTTCTAATAGAATACGCAATCATTTTTTATGAAAATTTGTTATATTTTTCATAAAATCTTAAAATATAAAATAAGTAGGGGATGAAGAGCAAGTCTTTGGGTGCCAATAGAGGCCCCCAAAAGTTATGCTTAGTTGTACCCCCATGTGGGTGGCGCGTTGTGTGCCAGGGCTTACTAACAAAGCAGCGCACTTGGTTGTCTAGTGGGCTGCCCGTTGTAACCGTTTTGGTTCCATCCCAATTAATTCTTTGCCTAAGGTTGTTATCTCCGCAGAAAAGGTTGATGGAGATGGAAACATTAGCCTTTTTTTCTTAATCTAGTAATTGTTTATCAAAAAAGTCTTTATACGGTCAATTAAAGTTTGCTAGTACAGGAATTGTGTGTATCTTGTTAAGGTGTACGGAGCTAGTTTTATCAGGGGAACAAAAAAAGTATATATCTGTTTAGGGCAGCTTATAAGATCCAGTATTGCCACGCAGCGTAGTATGCCTTCGTGTACGTATGGAATTACAACTCTACAGTATTCAAGATAAATTTGTTTAAATGTTTGTTCTTGCAAGTGATTTCTCTACTTTTTTTACTTTGTTGGATAGCAATATTGATCTCAATCATGAAGGAAACTGGAAGTGTGAGTAGAAGACCTCAAACAAACGAGTCATTCCCTCCCCAACGTGTTTAGTGAATTAGAAGAATCCTAAAATTGACCTCTTGAGGCGAGGAGGAAAGACTGAATCTTGATAAACTACCGTGTTTGCTTCTTCTTCTTCTCTATATTAATTGCTTTGTCTTCTTCATCAAATTTTTGTGCATACATTCTTATTTCAAGATTGTTTTTAAAATTCTAAAAAGTAACATATATTAGTTTGCATTCAACCCAATTCACCCCTCTTGGATTGATTCTTGGGCAGCATGTTTTTTTCTATTAAAAAAACCAATTTTTTATATGTAAGGGTAAAACAGTTGAATGCACTTTACATGGTTCCTTCCCCTCCCTTAATTACCAGACAAAAAGTAAGGGAACTATTGGAAGGAAACTATTTGCACATTCATCCTACCAAACACAAAAGAAAGGAAATGAGTCTCTTTTCATAGGGATGGTAAGTCCAGGCTCCTACCTTTCCTTCTATTTTTCTATCCTATCAAGGGAAGCATAACTCTCTTCTATGAAGCTACTAAGGGGAAACATTTTCTTTTTCCTTTTATTTTTTTTTTCCAAGTGAAGGCATCCTCGTGAAAAGACAAAATTAGACTCAAAAGAGTACGTAAAGCCAACAATTTGAATTTGATCAATTGTATATTACTCTATATATGGGGCAGGTTATTGCCACCACATAAATTGCTCTCCCGCCCCCCCCCCCCCCCCCCCCCCCCCCCCCCCCACCTCCTCACTATTATATTCCCCTCACATTTTGCTATAATCATCCCACCATATTTCTAAAATACTCTTTTAATTAAAATATTAAAATTATATCTACCCACAACCCGTCTCACTTATAATCACCCTCTCTCATCTTTGTGTTTAGACACCATAGTCGACGCCGACGTTGACGTCATTTCTTTCATGCAACACTAAAACTACAAGTATACACTGTAAATCATATGTCATCTCATCGCTTCGTTATATTATGGGTTGGACAACAATAATCATCGGAACAACGACCATACATTAGAAAACGCCTCTTTTATATATATATATATATATTTTCATAGCTGAAGTTTGTTGTATTCAGTCTCGCAAATCTAAACTTGTTGGATACCTTTAGATAGTGACAGCTATTCATTTCTATAATTTTAGTCATTTGGGCCTTGATTTGGACCCACTCCAGCAAGTATATATTTTCAGAAGGTTGATTAGGTCTGGGATGTCCAAGCCCAACCTATTTTTCAAGTGGTTCCTGCCCAGGCCTTTTATGAGCCTTAAAAATTTGGGCTGGACTGTTCAGCTTGGCCCGTGGCCAACCCTCAAGCGTGGACCATATGAGAAGGAAAAAGAAAAGGGAAGGGAGGGGAAAAAGGAGCCTCTATTGGCATTCAAAGACTTGTTTTTCATCTCTACTTATTTTACACTTTAAGATTTTACGAAAAATATGTAAGGTTTTCATAAAAAATGATCACGCTGCTTATTAGAAAACATCATTTTGAACAACTTTTTAGAAGAAAGTTTTTCCAAAATCTATTGTTTAAGTGAACTTTTTAGTCATTTATGATGTGAAGATTATAAATAGCAAAAAAAAAAAATCTACTTAAATGATAGATTTTGGAAAAACTTTCTTCTAAAAAATTGTTCAAAATGATGTTTTCTAATAGAATATGCTATCAGTTTTTATGTAAACCTTCTATATTTTTCATAAAATCTTAAAATATAAAATAAATAGGGGATGAAAAGCAAGTCTTAGGGTGCCAATAGAGGCCCTAAAGCAAAAATGAAAGTTGGTCTTTATGAGATACGAGTCCTATACAACTCTAATAGGGTCTCTCCTTAGAAGTCAAATCCAAGATTAAGAACTCAGTTGGGCCTTGATTTGTTTTTTTTCGTTACAGTTGCGACAAGTATATATTTCCATGGAGTGAAAGACGCTTGCAATGGGGTTTGCCTCCTTTCTAATAAAGTCTGATGATTACTTGGGTCTTGCTATGTTAGCATGAGAATTTTTGGGACTACCATTTAATGAATTGCATTTTGTAGATTCAGAGTACCATTTTTTTTTTTTTTAAACTTATTAATTTAATGAATCAAATTTCAGTAATTTTTTGTTGTTTGGGGTGTTTTTATTTTTTATTTTTGGGGGGAGAAGGGGAAGGGGGTTAGTAAAATGAACATTTGGAGAATGCTTTGAAATAAGGGCATGCATTTTCAATAATTAAAATTTCAAAAACTATAAAAATGTTACTCCGTAGTAATTAAGATCCATTGGATGGTAGGTTGTGGTACCTAACATTTACGATATATCATTCACTCTTATCATGTGATTATCGTAAAAAAATTTGATTATGATTTAGGGACGTTCTGCGTATTATACCCTTTCTCCTAAAAAAGGGAGGGAGAGAGGGGGGGGGGGGGGGGGGGGGAGAGGAAAAAAAATAGTCTCAACACTTGGTAACCCTTTTGAAGATTTCTGTTCAACAAGAGCAATGCAATACCACCAGTTTCACATAGGGTGGATTCCACACTCACGTTAGATGTGAGACCCATTTAAACTCTGCTTTTCTTTTTAACTCTGCAACCATAGCTGACCGCACTCTACTCAGAAGGATGTTTTAGCCACAGCTAAGATAGAGAGGGCATTATGAAAAGAAACTTCATGAAGAAGTTTTAATCATATCTCCTTATTTTGTTATCCAATGGTCACATGTTAGATACTAAAAATAAATATCCACTTACAATCCCTAAATTAACGTATATCAAGTATCCCTTATAAGATACATGGGATGATTGCATGAATTCTTTTACGTCATTCAATTCTATTATAGGCCAGCTATTAAAAGAGAGACGTAATTGAAATCATATCCTTCCTATCTCCTACAAGTTCAGAAGGAGGAGAAAAGAGAGAGGAAGTGTAGTTAAAGGGTGGAGGATGAGAGGATGGGAAGCCATAATATAGGTCAAAATAGAATTTTTCCTTCAACAAAATTGTGCTATCTTTGCAAAATTTTCTTCCTTTGTCCCATGTAGACTGTCGCTAAAAAAATTGACATATTTTAAGAAAGGGAATGACTGATTTATGCATTCACAACTCACCAATAAAATTTATTTTGACCATTCTATCCTCCTATTAATGTTTGGATTAAGATGTGGAAAAGGAAACTGCTTATGGTCGACAAAGTGGAAGAGTAAGAAAAATTAATGCATACATGGACATCGTCGCTTGGACCAAACATATGGAATTGACAAGACAAGAAAAGAAAAGAAAAGTCTGTACATGTGCGTAACGTTTGGGTACAGCTTTGGCTTGGTTTTTGCTTTAGCTCGAACTCCTCCATTCATTATCTCCATACATCAATGATAAGTGGTATAATATGAGGAGCCTTCTTGGCCATCCATTTTTGTCACAATGACTTCTATTTTCTTTGTGCGTTTTCTGTACGAATGACAAAAATAGCATTGGTCCTTCTAGACCAATGTTGATCATAGAAAAGATCCATCAACAATTACCAGTTGTTGTGAGGTTGAGAATTAACTAAACCCAACCTCGAAGGGGACACCTGCGAGAAAATTTGCTTCCCTAGCTACTTCTGTTAGAGCATGCAATGTGTAATAACCCTAAATTAAATTATTAATTTTAATGCAATGAACTTTGTTTGGATTAGAGTAAAACAAGTTTTATTAGGAGTAATTAAGAAATGATTTTTTTATTTTATTTTAATTGGGCTATATAGGTGGCAGCCCTTTAGAAAGGCTGACCATGCTCTTGCTAGGTGGCCGTTCTCTATTTAGATTGGCAATGCATTGCAAGGTGTAAGTTTATAAAATTTTAAATTTTCTTCATTCTGCATGAAGCAAAATAAGGTGGCGAGATATGAGCACTTCTATAAATTAGGTTGTGATTTCCAGCATAGGCACAAAATCTGGAAAAGAAAGAGAGGAAAAGTTGGTTAGAGAGAGAGAGAAATTCAAAAAAGAACACACGTTTGAGTGTTTGAAAGGAGTCAAGCTTGAAGTTTAAATTTCGAAAAGAAACTTAGGTGAGAATCACTACTAAGCTTATGATATGATTATGCTATGCATAAATTTCGAGTTCTGTTTGATTTCCTAGCTCTATTTTTATTTTTTAAAAGCTTGAAGGAAGCTTTAATGGCTTCCAAGAAACTTCAGAATTTTGGTTCTCTCTCTGTACTTAACCAATCAAGCTAGAATATGGTGGAAAGATTCCTGATACATTTTATCACCTTGCTATAAATTTTCATGGATTTTCATGAATCCTAGGATGAGTTATGAATTTCCGAAATTGTGAAGCTAGACTTTTACAGCAGAAACTTTGGCTTTAATTAAACAATTTTTGAAAGTCATAGAAACCTGATTTTGTATTTTTCATAAATATTAAACTTTCTAATCTTTCCATAGCATCTTGAACCAAGACTTTTAAAGTTAAAATGAAACTTCTGTGATTTTTCAAAGTTCAGTGAAAATTTAAAAATTTGCAAACAAAACAGGATATAGATGAAGAAGATGAACAGTACCCAGTTTGAGTAGGTTAACTTGCTTTGACCAAAGTTGACCAGGTTTGACTGGGTTGACCCAGTTTGACTAAGGTTGACTGTTTGACAAAAAAAAATATTATTTTTATTATTATTATTTTTGGTGATTTTTGTTTTGAATTTAAAAATTGTTTATAATTTATAAACAACTTTGAACTGGTAGAAAATAACCTCAAATGAGTTTATTTTAAACACAAGCATAAGTGTGTATGTATGAATGAGTTTAAGATTTATATGCATGAAATGAGACTTTATGATGCAACATTGTGGCACATTTATATTGTTGAATTTATATCGATTGATTGAGATCAATCTTGATGATGACGATGGGAGACAGTCAAGATTGAGCATATCTTGCAGTTAGTGCACTAATATAAAGACTCATTGGATAAGTAAACCGTGATCTGTATACACATATTACAAGGAGGCATATGTGTTGTAGCTAAATGGTAGAATACATTTGGCATGAAGCCTGTATGTATTTTTTGAATTATATTTTTGCAGGTTTTGAGATACAATGACAACTTAGGTATGAAAAAATTTGTTGAAATAATAATTACATGCCACATTGATTTAGCATGAGACATGTAATGTTGATAGCATTTTGTTTGGAAATTGAATAAAATTTTAAATGATATCATAAATTTTATAGATTCTCACTAAGTATCATAGCTTATGTTGTTGTGAAAAATTTATGATTTCAAGGGAGACTAAAGTGGATTAGCTGAATGAGCAAATTTGGCATATCTTTTTTATTTAGTTTCTTATGAGATGTAATTATAACTAGAGATTAGTCAAGACTATGACTCTTTTTGTAATATTTTGGGGGACAAACTGATGTATATAGATGCATATATATAAAGATTAGTTATATATATGAGATGGGTTATGTTTTTAATTAACAATGAAATATTGCTATTCACAAGGATGTTGCAAATTGGTATCAGAGTAAAGGACGACTCTGACTTGTCGATGGGGAATGATACGACAAGAGACCCAAGAGACCAAGAGTCCCAACAGTCCCAGTATGCTCAAGATGGGTGAGGGTGAGGATGAGGTTGAGAAAACCAAGAGTCTCAATAGGCTCAAGATGGGTGAAGATGAGGGTGAAGTTGAGGGATGAGTCATAGAATTCCACATCGGAAGTGGACAAGTCTAATATCTGGGCAAAGAAAATCAAGGTATTGTTTTAGTATGAGATGAGGTAGTTGAGTTTGTACCACGACTGGTATTGCGGTTTCTTTTGAAATTATTGATGAGAAATACAATACCTTGTGAGTTTTGGAAATGTATTTTCTTGAGAAAGAAAATTTGTTTTAGCAATGAGCTCTTTTAAGTATGAGTTGCACAGCAGAAATGTGGTGGCATGGTATAAGCTTTTTGATTTAAGACTATTTAAATTTCGAGGACGAAATTTTTTTTAAGGGTGGTAGAATGTACTACCCCAGATATTTATTATATATTAATTTGAAATTACGTTAGGGTTGAATTTTTTTTGAAAATAATATATATTATCTATGTGAAATAAGATTTATTATTATTATACATGCATTGGGTTGGACCATTTTATTGGGCTTAAAATTTCTTAATGGGCTTTAACAATATTTGGGCTTGGAAAAAATATGAAATGGACCGACTTTGAATTTTTCTTTTTTTTTTTTTTTTTTTTTGGGGGGGGGATATTCATTCAAGGTCTGGGTGAGAAACACCAACCAGATCCGCAAAAAGAAAATTACATAGTCCCTCAAGGGGGGAGTCCAAAATAAGAAAAGGACAAGCAGTGTGATGTCCCATATTAGCTAAAAAATCAGCACACTTGTTCCCCTCATGCAGAGTGTGTTGAAGGGAGCAATTCCAATTTTGGGCCAAATGGGCCCCGCAGTTAGAAATAAGGCATGCATCCTGGTGATAGTGGGTGGAGCCATTCCTAATCAGGTCCACTGAGATCTGGGAGTCAGATTCCACAATTAGCTGAGTAATACCCATATCCCAAGCAAGTAGCATTCCTTGGCGAAGGGCCCATAGTTCTGCAGTTGTAATTGTGCACGTGCCTATATTGCCAACAAATCCCTTGCGCCAGTTGCCTTTGTCATCACGAATGAGTCCCCCAATGGCAGCTGGGCCAGGATTGCCTCATGAACTACCATCTGTGTTCAACTTAGCCCAACCCGCTAAAGGATAGTCCTAGGAAACATATTGAGGGGGGGAGGGAGTATGGGAATAAGAGGGCCCAAATCCTGTCAAGAAGTCATTTGCTATAGAAAAAATATCTCTACAGACTTGCACAACACTGCGGGGCACCAACTGGATAACTTCCATTTTTCTAGATTTCCAAATGTTCCAATTGATGGCAAGAAACATAAGGGTCCAGGGGATGCGAGAGTAGCAAGAATTTGCATATTGACGGTGAAGAAAATGTTGGATTGTAATCATTGTACGAGCATAATATAGATATTATATTATACAGAGGATGTGGGTGATGTTAACCGACTTAGTTGCCGACTTAGACTTTGCCTATATATATACATATTCATTAAATTTTAGCAAGAGTAATGTGGGAACAATACAGAACCCAGTGAAGCTTACCAAAAAAACAAAAAAACAAAAAACAAAAAGAGAAACCAGAGAAGAGAAAAACGAAGAGAGAGAGAGAGAGAGAGAGAGAAAGAAATGAGAGGGTGAGCTAAAGAGACAGAGACGAGAGGGGAGATATATTTATCAATTTCGGTATATGTTTAAGAAGGTTTCAAATTCACATCACTTATAGGTAGGAGGTTTAATTCTTGTACGATGAATGGTGAATATTTTCATATGTACATTGAGATTTGATATGCGTAGAATGATGAATATGATAGTGGTATTATTTGATGTCATGAATTATGATGGTTCTTAAATGACCAATATATTTGGGAATTGAATTATTATCGATTGTTGGATTATATTCGAAATGTATGATTTGGAATTCGTATTATTTGAAACGTTATTTATTGTATAAGAATTAAATTTTCATAATGGACAGTTATCGCTCACCCTAATATATTTTCAGGTTATCGTTGTTGGAGAAGAATTGGAATCGAGATTTGAAGTGATTATTGTGATTGACTTATTTTATTTATTGTATCTCTAAAGCTAATGTAAATATTATTTAATGACTCGGACTATGTATTTTCACACGGGTGCTTTCCGCAGGAGTCATTACACAATGAAGTGGGGGCCATGTACTAATTGCTTCAAGTTGCTATCTCTTTTCGAGTTCCGAATTGGCTCTTTTATATCTCATAGTTAGAGAGACTAGTGACCATGAGAAATTTAGTTCTTCAAGATTCTGGAGTAAGAGTGATTGCCGATATTACTAGTCTGGCCTATGCCTGGGAACGCATACGAGTACCAGTAATTGTTCCATTTCTATACCTTGCAATTGGCTTGTGTACAGGGATGTCTATAATGCTTTTTGTCGAACGAGTATATATGGCGATCGTCATCTCTTGTGTGAAACTGTTGGGGAAGAAAAGATACACCAAGCATAAGCTGGATGCGATGAAAGAAGACTTGGAGCATAACAAAAGCTATCCCATGGTGTTAATTCAAATACCAATGTATAATGAGAAGGAGGTACACTTAATTTTCTAGCAAATATATTTTTTGGCGCAATGGCAGAGCCAGAAGTTATTTCCAATAGGAGCACCATGCTATAATTCAGTAAAGTGAGAGTTAAGAGTTCTAGATTTTTTTTTTAAAAAAAATTTACTTTTTGATAATCATTTTCCAATGTAATACCAAAAAAAATTATTTTTGTGTCAACTTATTATAAATGAACTTTATATATGCTTAAAAATGACTACCAACTTCCTTTTGTTGGTAAATAGTTATCTGGTAACTTATCCAAAAAAAAAAAAAAAAAAATGTTTGAAGCCAGTAGGGACACGTGCCCCCAAAGCCCCCCCCCCCCCCGGCTCCACCAATGGTTGGTGTTTATATTGGTTTCAATGGTTTATAATGAAGTTGATGTTTTTCCGTTATAGCAAATCTTTATATATATATATATATATATATATATAATATTGGTGTTTATATAGATATAGATAACTCTATGTAAAGACTATGCACTTGAGTGCATGGTTACTTACAAGAATATGAATGATCATATTTTACCATCTAACGATTGCAGAATAAGTGGTGGTTTCTTCATTAAATATTTGACTATCAAGAAAATGGTTCTTGATTGCATGAATGCAAATTTTCAATTGGGTTTTCGATTACTCATGATTTCATTCTATATATACATATAATCCCCCACACCTTGCCTCTTCCAAGTTAAAAAAATTTGATTAAAAACAAGCCAAATTTTAAGGGACAAATTAAAGTAAAGGAAATGCAACAAACTCCACTAAGTTCTGTCCGTTTCAATTAAAGTAAGGGACAAATTAGATCAGCATAGGAAAAAGACAAACCTGATCTGTTTTAGTGTTAGGTGGTGTGATTTGTCTTTATGCACGGTCGTGGTTCCGTGCATCTTGGTGATGGTAATCACAGAAATCACAGGTTCTTTTAGACAGAAACTCACAGGACTACACATCGGCACGACTGAATAGAAGTGATAAAGAAACATAAAATAAACGATAATCAGAGAGATCACAAACCTCTCTAGGGGAAAAGTCATAGGACAACAAACCGGCATGACTGAATAGAGGTGATGAAGTAGCATATAAGATTGATAGGCAGGCCACACAGCAGCAGCAGCCTATTTGTTGCAAAGTATGATCTTCATAGAAAGAATAATCCATACTTTCTTCTCCTCGATCTTTAGGTATATAAGCTTTCGATTAGAGCTGCATGCAGTCTTACATGGCCGTCTGATCGCCTCATTGTTCAGGTTCTCGACGACTCCACCAATGAAGTGTTAAGGGTATATTTCTCTTTAGAAAACTGAATGATATCTCCAATATATATAGACCCTTTCTAAGGTGTGAGAATTGAATTGGGAATGACTTTGCTGTGATATGTATTGGTAGGGGTTGGTCGAAATAGAGTGTAGAAAATGGATTGAAAACGGGGTAAACGTGAAGTTTGAAACGAGGAACAACAGGAATGGTTACAAGGCGGGTGCTCTTCGAGAAGGCTTAGAGAAACAGTATGTGAAGGACTGCGAGTTCGTGGTGATCTTCGACGCGGACTTTCAGCCTGAGCCGGATTTTCTTTGGAGGACCATCCCTTACCTGCTCGAGAACCCGGAGTTGGGTTTGGTTCAGGCCAGATGGAAATTTGGTAAGAATGCTGTTCTTGTGTCTACTTACCTATAGGATTTGATGAGTAATATATAGCAAGTGGTGCAGATGAAAGGTTGCGTTAACTATTGGATGGCTATGATTGTTTGATCAAGTAGATCTAATTCATGCATGCATGACATATATAGGACATGCAAGAGTCCTGTGATTTAATATTGGTTGTAATGACAAAAGTTGGGACATGCGGCTAAGCGCGTGTTTAATTATATTTAAGGGCAATGCTTTCATGTTGGCACTTGGCAATGAGAAACACTTAATAATATTCTCGGTTGAGGTTGTTTTTCTCCCCTGTTTTTCTCCCCTGCCTTTTTGTATCTACCTATTCTCTTAATAAAATTTTTTGTTTGCTCATCAAAAAAAAAAAAAAAAAAATGATAAACACTTGGACTATAATGCTATTGAGCCAGAATCAAGTCAAAAGAACCTATGATTATGTTCATTAGCCATTAGGTGGCAAACCCTGCATATAGGCTGCATTCACCCAACGGCCCAATTCCAGTGAACCAGTTTCTAGCCTACTACTCTACGTAGGTTAGGTTGAAGCTGAGACCTGGCAATGATAGTGAGTGGATCGGCCCATCCCATTGCTAATACCATATGGACAAATTCAATGAGTTCTAATCTCAAATCTCAAATTAGCTTTGAACTTGGCCACAACGCATAAATTATATACTTGACCCATGGGTGCCTGACACAGCCACCCTTATAAATTATAATTATTTGTTCCATGTGCATTGCAAAGATTTGAGTCTGGTTTTGAATTGTATTTACTGATTTTTGTGATCTTGTGAAGTGATTTTGACATTTATTCTCTGCAGTGAACGCTGATGAATGTCTTATGACTCGGCTCCAAGAAATGTCGCTAGACTACCACTTCAGCGTTGAGCAAGAAGTGGGCTCCTCCACATGTTCGTTCTTTGGGTTCAATGGTGAAAAAAACTTAGAATTTCTGCCTAACGATTAGAATGATATTTATTTCCCAGTGCTCGGAGGAAAAACACTTTTAATTGATAAACATGTCTGGAACCTTTCACCGTTATAATTGTAGGGACAGCTGGTGTTTGGCGGATTCAAGCAGTAAACGATGCTGGCGGATGGAAAGATCGAACTACAGTTGAAGACATGGATCTTGCAGTCAGAGCTAGCCTTAAGGGTTGGAAATTTGTCTTTGTTGGGGACTTATCAGTGAGTTTTCTATTCTATCTTTTAATATCAATCCACTGCTTTTATATATTAGTTATATAATGTCTCTCCACTAATTTTCATTAAACCATTAACGCCAACCTTTAATTTT
The DNA here is from genome assembly GCA_039720395.1 of Liquidambar formosana. NCBI lineage: Eukaryota > Viridiplantae > Streptophyta > Magnoliopsida > Saxifragales > Altingiaceae > Liquidambar > Liquidambar formosana. The sequence continues at coordinate 33,322,773 of CM077821.1, read as the reverse complement.
CCCACTCTTTGCTAGGTCAAAAATGAACTCCCTAGTACCTTCAAGGCATATCGATATCAACAGCATCGCTGGGCATGTGGCCCAGCTAATCTCCTTAGGAAAATGACCAAGGAAATCATCCTTTGTGAGGTGAGTAAACTCTCGGATTGATCTTAAAATAGATTGACGGTGTGATTTAATCCAACATAAAATAAATTCTTTGAACATTACATCAAGAGTTCTTCCATGGAAAGATCACATATATGATATATTGTGCCCATATTATATTTTGCAGAAGGTTTCAATCTGGAAGAAATTTCATGTCATCTACGCGTTCTTCCTCTCACATATATGATATATTGTGCCCATATTATATTTTGCAGAAGGTTTCAATCTGGAAGAAATTTCATGTCATCTACGCGTTCTTCCTCTCACATATATGATATATTGTGCCCATATTATATTTTGCAGAAGGTTTCAATCTGGAAGAAATTTCATGTCATCTACGCGTTCTTCTTCGTGAGGAAGATAGTCGCTCACTGGGTCACTTTCTTCTTTTACTGCGTAGCTATCCCTGCAAGTGTCTTAGTTCCTGAGGTTCATCTACCCAATCCCATAGCCATTTACATTCCTGCCTTGATTACAACTCTAAATGCAGTCTGCACTCCAAGGTACAGGGATCTAAATGCAGATTAAATATAATAACATTGCAATCTTATATTTTATGTTGTTTTGTCCGAAAGAAATTGCGAGTTGGTTGATTTAAAAACCAAATAAACAGTATTAGTTGGTTTGAAAAAAAAAAAAAAAAATTGTGTTAATGCCTTATTTTCAATGGAAAACTGAATATATTAATAGGGAAAAAAAGACTTACTATACATTGTGAAATCAAAACTAGTCGGGTTTATCTTGATATCAGGTTTTCCGACAACCCTTAAGATGATTCTCTTGTTTGACATATACAGGTCTCTGCATCTTCTTGTATTCTGGATCTTGTTTGAAAACGTCATGTCTCTCCATCGAACGAAGGCAGCTATAATAGGACTCCTAGAAGCCAACCGCGTCAACGAATGGGTCGTGACTGAGAAGCTTGGCAACACCATGAAGCAAAAGAACAATGCCTCGGCATCGAAGAAACTACGATCTCGAATTGGAGAGAGGTATATATGATTCACTAAGATGACAGCTCAAAACATGGAACTATCAATTGCCTCTTGTTTATTGACTTTGTAATGTTACAAACAGGATCCATATTTGTGAGCTGGTGATGGGAATGTATATGTTGCATTGTGCAATCATTGACCTGCTCTTTCGGGAAGATTATTTCTTCTTATATTTGTTGCTGCAAGCTGGGGCTTTCTTCATAATGGGATTTGGGTATGTGGGGACATTTGTCCCCAACCAGAGATGAGGACATTTAGAATTTTTAGGTGGAATTTGTTTTTGATGTGGAAATTGTAAAATTTTTATAAAGAATCTCTTTATAAAATTTTTACAAATTCCATCTCAAAAGACAAAGAAATTCCACCAAAAAATTCCTTATCCAAACATAGAATCAGTGAATTAGAAGAATCGTCAAATTGACCTCTTGAGGTGAGGATATAGGCGGAAAGATTGAATCTTTATAAACTACCGTGTTTGCTTCTTCTTCTTCTCTATATTAATTGTTTTCTCTTCTTCATCAAATTTTTGTGCATACATTCTTATTCTAGGATTGTTTTTAAAATTCCCAAAGGTTCCATAGTTTGCATTCAACCCAATTCACCCTCTCTTGGATTGATTCTTGAGCAACATGTTTTTTCTATATTAAAAAAAAATTTTTTAAAAAAAACATTTTTTATATGCATGTAATGGTAAAATAGTTAATCACATTTTACATGGTTCCTTTCCCTCCCTGAATTACCGGATAAAAAGTAAGGGAACTATTGAAAGGAAACTATTTGCACCCTACCAAACACAAGAAATGAAAGTAGTCTCTTTTTGGTAGGATGGTAAGTCTAGGCTCCTACCTTCCCTTCTATTTTTTTATCCTACCAAACAAAGCATAACTCTCTTATATAAAGGTACGAGTGGGAAACATTTTATTTTTCTTTTATTTTTTCACAAGTGAAGGCATCCTCGTGAAAAGACAAAACAGGACTCAAAAGAGTACCTAAAGCCAACAATTTGAATTTGATTAATTGTATTTTAACAGGCCATTCCTACTACATAAATTGCTCTCCCCCTCACTAGTATATTCTTCTCACATTTTGCTATAACCAACCTACCATATTTCTAAAATACCCTTTTAATTAAAATCTGAAGATTATATCCAACCCACAACCCTGTTTTAGTTACAATCACCCTCTCTCGTCTGTGTGTTTGGACGCCATAACTATTGTCGATGATGTCTTTTCCTTAACGACACACCAGAATTGCAAGGATACACTAGAAATTGTATGTCATCTTGCCAAAGTAAGTGACTAATCTTCATCCACTACACCCACGTATCACTCTCCCTCTCCCATCACTCTGTACTTTCTAGGTTGTACGACAACAATCATCAGAACAACGACCATACATCAGAAAATGCCTCTATTTTTATTTTTATATTTTTATGGTTGAAATTCGTTGTATTTAGTTTTGCAAATCTCAACTTGTCAGATACATTCAAATAGTCACAATCGAACACTTAGGGTTATTCATTTTTGTAACTGCAAACAATTTTTAAGTGTTCAACTCTATAAATCCGAACATGTGTTCAGACTTTAAAAAATGAATAATGCAAAGTTGTTCAGATTTATAAAGCTAAACACTTAAAAAAGCATTGAGAGTTACAGAAATGAATAATCCATAAATGTTCGATCATCACTATTTGAACTTGTCCAACAAGTTTGGATTTCGAGATTGAACATGACAAACTTTAGCCCAAAAAAAAATTATAAAACTCAACAAAAATAATTAAATACATTTTTTTTTTTTTTTTTTTTGGTTACTATAACCATCCCTAGCATTGCTTTGCTGGTCCATTCTTCAATATAACATGAGAAACACTAATTTTTAATGTGTTAATGAATTTTGAATTACAGTGGTTAAGGTTTGTAAGAAAATGAGGGTTTAAAGATGAATGTGTGTAAGTTTTTTTGAAGTTGAGGTAGGGTGGGATGAAAATAGGAAAATTTCCTTTTAAGTCTTTTAATAAACAAGTTTTTAATGATAAATGTACATTTAGATATAAAACTAATAACATTTTATTTTAATTAGTGAAAAGAATATTTTATGTGGTGACAATAGCCTTATCCTTAGAAACCACTGGGGCTAGTCTCCAATGGTGAGGATGGGTGGTAAAAATAGTAGGAGTAGAACAGGTTAAAAGTTTAAACCCCTAACAATGTACCCCAAAAATAAATAAAAAAATAAAAAAAAAACCAAGGGCCTTACCCTTACTCTACTAAATTAGAAACCAATGTCCAAACATCCAACTTCAACATGGTGGCCCATATTAATTTAATCGTTCGTTGACAAATAACTAAACTTTCCCCATTCATTTCTCGTTTTTGCCATCCATTCGCATTTGCCCAGAAGCCCAGAAGTCATCACAAATGCAATCAATCTTACCTATGCCTCACTTCGGCCATTAACTCCATAACACTATGTTTGGATAAGAAATTTCTAAGCGGAATTTGTCTTTGAGATCGAAATTGTAAAATTTTTTTAAAGAAACTCCTTATAAAATTTTTACAAATTCCTTCTTAGAGACAAATTTCACCCAAAAATTTCTTATCCAAACATAGCATAAACATTTTGCTCACCAACTCTTCAGACTTCTGTACGATAAAGCATCATCACCAGTCCAGAATAATTTCTCATCACTTAGCACCTCAATATCCTCATTCCAACAATACACATTTTCTAGACAAAAAAGTAACCTTATTATTGTTTTTTTAATTATTCCTTTAAAAGCCCCTAAAAAAATAATAAAAAAAAACCCACTAAATCTTCGTACTTTGTTTCCTTGGTCTCCGCAACATGCAGATCAAAATGGTAGCTGGTCAGTCATTGGAGCAAAGGACACCTTAGTTGGGTCAAATCAGATGACAAGTTACTTGTTTATATGAGATTTACACAAGAAGATTCACTAGATTTCCATTAAGATCTCTACCAAAAAAATTTATAAGCATGAATTGAAGGGAAATAAATGAATAGGTAAATACCCTACCTATCAAAAATAAATATAAAAGTACATACACATACCAAATAATTGAATTTTCATCACTCTAGCTCATCAAGTGTGATTTCATATTGTTCACCCGAAGAGAGGATTTTTACACTAACCATACCCTTTTGCCATTCAGAATTTCCCACCAATATAAGCCTCTGCGCATTTACCCGTGCTGCCCGTTTGAACACCCTGGAGACAAGAACAAGCATCATATACAGAATATTAGCATACCAGACACTCATTGGGGTTGATCTAGGAACCTCTAAAAACTTGAATTACACACCATTTAAGTGGTTTGTTCTCCAAGACCAAATCAACACTTTGGCCCTTTTCCCTGAGTATGGTAGCAACTGCAGCAGCCGCTCCTTGAAGATCATGATCTAGTGCACACACAATATTTTCTACCTGGAGGTTAAGCTCTGGTAGGAGACCCTTTTCCTTGAGCAACTATATATAAGTAATAATTTTAAATTAAAAAAAAAAGCCCATTAGAGAAGTAGAGAAGGAAAAAGGTAAAATGGAAGAAAGAACTCCATTAGTTGAGTTCAACCTCTCTATTTTCTACTACGAAATGTAAGATGCAGCATATGTTTGCAGCCAGTAACATTCTTTATTGCTCTCGTAAGTTTGTTGACAATATCAAAAAAATATAAAACATGCATACAGAAAGTGTTAGCCTAAGTAGAAAACATTGCTGTCATAAATAAGTACGCAAAAGCTGGTTTATCCCAAAAATAGTGTCATTTTGGACATTCCTTGGGAAGAAAAGCATCACAATCTTGCTTGTATGTCACACATGTCAAGTAACTAAATAGAACGCGATTCACTTCATAGTATATATTATCAAACATAGATGAAGAAATAGGACATAAAATGCTTTGACTTACTTCTACTATTACAGCATCACCAAATCCAAAGCCACAAGCTGGAATGTCATCACCCCCAAAAGTAGAAAGTAACTGATCATAACGCCCACCGCCACAGATGGCTCGCAACTTTCCTTCTCTATCAAATCCCTGAAGAGGAGATTTTGAGAAAGATATATAGAAGGGCATATACTCCTGATGACCAAGTTATACCACGTGCTTGTGTACATCTATGAAAGCACAAATATTCATTGGTAAAGAAATGAACTTTGATTCTACATATTTAGCCATCATTCAGCAGAAGTACAAAGTTTGTTTTCTTTACCTGTGAACTAGCAAAGCACATACAATTGTACGCACAGTTGCATGTGTTTGCAGAATGCAGATGGCACAGAATTTCAGATGAGAATTCAATTGCTTAATGGCCGCTTGATTCATGTCCGGTGATAGGCATGTCTGAATATTATCGGTGCAAGTGCAATAACAAAGCTTTACACTAGGGGAAACTTTAAAATACTCAAGCAGGGCTCTTGGCCTCTGATAATAAGGCTGCATTGGCCACTCACTGTTTCAGTTACAAGTCTATCAGGGTGCGGTGGGGTTTCGGCAAATTTACGGTTTGAGTTTCTCCATTGTAAAAAACAAAAAAAAATGTAAAATAAATCAAAGGAAGAAAGAAAGGAAAGTTTAATGATAATTATATTCATTTTGCTTTTCTCTCCCTTCTTTTCCTCTCTTTTATTCTCCTCAACCAAATGGGACGTTAATGATTTAATGATTTAAAGAATAGGCACTATATATAGTCAATCAAATAACTTTTTTATCCTCAAGGTCTCAACCCCTAAAAGCAGCCTCTGCTAAGGTAATAACATCAACCTATTCCACAAGTCAATAGTTTATAAAGATAGCACAATACTATGGAAAAGGGTGACATCAGTTTTGTAAAACTTCCAACCTAAAAGCCTAAGCTATAGCTGGAGGGCTCAAACAGGTATATGAAACAATATCAAACTCAATGTTTAGTCTATGTGGGATTCCCAATACCCTCTCTCTCTCTCTCTCTCTCTCTCTCTCTCTCTCTCACACACACACACACACACACACATTTAGGCCTACCAAGAAAAGAACAAGCCTATCATGTGGACAACAAAGACAAACTCAGAAACAGATTATGCCCAAGAACGACAAGCTCCGATACCATGTTAAGTTTCTAACCTAAAAGCCTATGCTATTAAGCTATTAGGTGGAGGGCTCAAACATGTATATGAAGCCATATCAAACTCAATGTTAAGACAATGTGGGATGTGGGACTTTCAGACAAGTTTCACAAGGAACATCGAAATATTTGTGGATAGAAGTGGCCTTAACTTTATTTTCTAATATTAAAATTCAAAACAAAATTAGAAATCTAACCTCAAATACTATTCCAGTGTAATAGGCTAGACCACGGACAACAGATGCATCAAATTGAATCCACTCAGAATAACCAAACCTTTCAGCAAGTGAGAATAACTGCTTCAAATCAGAAACTGCTTGCCCTGTGGGTCCCAGTATCTCTACATTTGCATAAATATAGCAGATAATTAGATATAACAATCGCATCATGCACTATCCTTCTGCTGAAAAAACTGGTTCATTTATAGGGAAAATCAATGAATAATTATTTCAGTCTCAAGAAAGCTGATCTTTAATCAATTAAAACATACCTATATTGAAGTTTCTGACAAACTCATCGTAAATTGTACAGCATTACCTAGTTGCACTAACCTAAATAAAGGCCAGTACAGTAGTACACACAACTTATGCCTAATAAATATTTTTATCAATTTACCAAAAAATAACTATAAAATAAAAATTTGATTGTTTGAATCTATATTCCTTCAAATGAAAAAGAATAAGACTCAATGTTGGAAGATAATTAGTCTCACTATGGGGAAATACTTTGATTAGAGAGGAGAAGCATGTCTAACATGAAATTCTCTTCTACTGACGAGGTGCTCTGATCATGATGGAGAGCAAATTTTTGTGTTTGAACCAGGAAAAAAAATGAAAAATTGACCATTGATTCAATATCTCTATCAACTCTATAAAGCCTAATTCCAAAAATTTAGGATGCAGGTACACAAAGTCCTATTTTTCCATTCCACCTAATCAAAGGTCATAGCTTTCATTAGATCCATAAGTCTACTGGTGTTTCCTCAGCACATCAAGGCAAAAATGCTTGCCATATGTCCAACCAAAGCCTTCAACACGCCATCATCTGGCTCCTTGCTCGCTGGTTCTCATTCTACATGAGCAAACCATCTCAAAGAACTTTCCCCCATCTTGTCACCTATTGGTGCTTCTCCTCCAACTTCACATCACATAGACACATACCATAAGCTCTTAATTACCTTTGAAAAAAAAAAGGGTGGAAGAAAGAAAGATAAACAGACATATTCTTGCAAATTTCAATCAATTTACAAATTTTTTAACCAAATTACTCCTTGCCTCCTAGGAAAGACTAAATAGTCCTTTGTAAATTGCAGTGACATGAAATAAAAAAATATATAATAGAAAAGATGACTGTCAGAACAAGTTCACATGTTTTAGGCTATGTTACATGGACTTGGGTACAAGTGTTGAGTGCGGGTATGTGTCCAAATGTCGGATTCGTCTACCTTCCAAAGATCTTTCACTATTTTGATGTGTCCGGCAGGAGTACCCACACCAATGTCACATGTGTCCGACATGAGTATTTCACACACCCAGAAATGTCTTCACACATTTTGAAGTGTCAATGTAACATAGGTTTCAGGGCAAGTGCCATCTTGTGCGAAGCCATAAGTGAAATTTGACAGAACCCTCATCAAGCCTAAAGTACTTCTACTGATTTATGAATTAATGGTGGTGAATTTTCAAGAAACTAGTAAGTGTTATTTCTAGAAATACTACCAATGAGTAATCTTGTATTTTATTCAGACATATGCTTACACTGGTCCCTACAAAACAAGAGGACAGCAGAGAAGACCTGACGACTAACCATTTGACATAATATATGGCCACAGAGTGAATGGACAGAAATTAATTAGGCCGTGACCCTATAACTAAAATCAGGCATAGTTAATCGGATTTATTATGATATCTTTTAACATGTCAGGAGAAAAAAAAAATTCCAGAGTTTACCTCATTTGGCCAAAAAATAAAAATTAAAAAGATAATTTCTCAATCAACCAACCTTCTAACTTTGTCAATGACTTTATAGAAAGGACTTGCAATAGCTCCTCAATAGCCTCTTCAGATATCCCAGCAGACTTCAACTCTTTCCTTGTCTCATCCATTGGAATCTTTTCCATCTATTTCCAGATTAACCCAAACCGCAACCAAAAAAAAAAATAAATAAATAAAAGGTGAAAATGAAAAGAAAAAAAACCAGGATGAAAACATGGGAGAAAACATGTTCACTCAAGAGATCCATGCATAAATGGGTCTGTCCAAGCAACAACAAAAAAATTTAGTAATGAGATGTCATAACTTTATGTGAGCAGACAAATCATAAACATGGAATTAGAAATTTCAATACCCAACTAAATTACATGGCTCAAGGACACACCCCATCAAATAATTGAGATTACCAAGGTAACTTGTAGGGCCAGCGTGATGGCTAGGCAGCTAAGGCCCTGCACAGAAAAAAGGCCTGTCTACTCTCTATTGTATTCTACTTTTACCAGTTTAGTTGACATGGCCTCCTTTATTGGCTATCCTTCTTAAACTCTATTCTCTTTCACTTTGGGCCGACCACTCCCTCTTCTCTTCTCCCTCCCGTCTCTCTCTCTCTCTCTGACATCTCTTATGTTTTACCCCTTTTTCTTCCTACTCATGCCTTTTGAGATTCAGAATTTGTAACCTGCCTGCTCTCCTCCTCTCTCTGCCTAGACACCACCCCACACTCACCTCCCCATCAGTTCAAGCTTTGCACCATAAGCTTTTCATGTCATAGGAGGTTGACAGAGTCCAAACTCGCCTGGTACTCCCAGTAGAGTACACACAGCCTTAGACCGTGAATCTTCGTATATGCTTGGTCCAGTTTGCTTGGGCCTGTCTTTTGTCGCCACTTGCTCTCTATACTCTGCAACTCCAGGACAGGAAGAAACAGAGAAGAGAACTGATAAGAACTTATAGTCGCCTCTTCAGTTTGAACCAGTAAGCATCTTTTTTGGTCTTTATTTTTACCTAAATTAATCTTATTTTCTTTCTTTCGATCCTGTGATGTTCTTCCTCATCACTCTTAACTTTTTCTGAAACAAAATTTCTGATATGATTCAATCCATTCTTGTTTTCTTTTCTTTATATTTATTTCAAAACTTATATATATATATATATATATAGTCCCCTTCCAAAACTCTACCCGTGACTCATATTTTAACCATTGGGTTAGATCAGCTTTATATGAAGGTCATGTGAGCCAAAAATCAAGTTGATCCGAAATTAAGAGCTACTTCTTTTATAAATGTCCAAAATAAGCAATTGTCATTTATTAAAAAATGTAAGTGTTGGATCGAATAGCAATCAATATCAGATCAACTTTATTTTTGGCATGCATTTGCCTACATGAGATGGCTAGCTAATCCAACGGTTGGTTTAGCAAAATACAAATCACAGAGAGTTTGAAGGGTGACCTCAAGCAAAGTTGCATGAGGTTAACCTCATAAGAAGAAGACTATATATATATATATCAGATTTTAGACTATTATATCAGAAATAATTTCAAATCTTAGATTATTTTTAATTTTGAAGCTAGATTGTCTTTGATGAAGAGATGATGGTGCGAAAAAGTGCCTATACCTTTCTTTGTGTAATGTCCAGAGTAATGATTATTTACTTTGACATTCATAATCATAATCACAATTGGTCAACAAATAAGTACAAATGAGTAGATTACAACTGAATTTACTTCAGTAATCCAATTAAAGGACCACAAAGAAGTTGTGTAGGGCTTCTATCAGCCTCTACTAGGTCAAGCCACCAGAATAAAATGACGGATCATCAACCAGCATTTGGATTTAAAAGCTGGTTGAAATAAGAATATATAGATTTTTAAGAAGCCTTTGTAACATTGAACAGAGGATGGTAAAAGATCCAAAGGATGGGTTGGAAGGAAATTGGTCAATTTAAGCTGAATGGTGGTCCAAAATCAAAGGAAATGAGCCAAGCCAACATCTCTTAGCTACCTAAATTGACTTTAAGATAAAGCCACCACCTGCCAGCCCAATTTAAAAAACAAAAAACAAAAAACTAAGAAGCACGGACACTTCCCTAAAGGCACCATGGCGGTGTCGGATATGTATCATACTTAGTACTCCTCCGAAATGCCTTCTACACCACTTCTCAGTTCCCATCTTTATCCTCCTTTTTCTTCTTCTTTCCTTTTCTTTTTGTCTTATTTCATCAGTGAACAACTACACTAGTGAACAACTACACTAGGGTTCCCAAAAATGATACAGAGGTTGCGTTTTGAAGGATGGATGTGATATTACATGATCTAATTATATATATATCTATAGGGAGATGATAGAGTGCAGACCGTCCAAAATGTCCGTGACAGATCACATAGTTGGGACCAGGGACTTAAATATCGCAATATATCGTCGATATATCACGATATATCGTCATATCGAAGGTCAGCGAAACGATATTGTATTGCGATATTGAAAGATTTTGAAAAAAACACAATTTTGAGAGATATCGTCGATATATTGACGATATATCGTTTACTTTAAATTTCATCAATTTTCTGTCATTTATTGAGGATATTTCGTGGATATATCGACGATATCGACACATGAGAAAATATCGTTTTGTCCAGATGCTTCTTTTGCTCTTTGCTAGTGCTGTTCCTCCATTTTTCAGCAGCAGAAGAAGAAGAATAAGAAGAGGAGGAGGAGGAGGAGGTGGCGGTTTGTGCCCTCACCGTTGCCCTTGTCACTGTCAAAGAAGAAATCCTCGCTGCTGCTGCTGCTGTTGTCGTCGTCATGGGGCTCCTAGCCACAGCCATCATCTTAGCCCTCTAGCTTCATCGTCAAACCCCCCTCCCCCATGGAAGCCTCTTGACGCCTCTATGTTTGGACTTTGGAGCCCTTATTTCTCCTCATTTTTTTTTCCTTTTGTTTGCTGAGCCCAAATCGTGACTGGTAAGGATTCCTCATCAGATTACATTGTTTTGCTTTATAACCCTTTTAAAAGGGAAAACAAACCTTTTTATTACTTTAAAAACACACTTTTTACATATTTTTATAAATGTAACCCATAATTCTTTTTAACTTGACCTTCTTACCCCTTTCCCCCTTTTTTTTTCTAACAACTTTACCTTCTAACCTTTAGATTTATAACCTTTTTAAAAGAATTCTACTCCATCTTATTGTATTAATTTTTAAAATAAAAAATAAAAAATAGCTCCACTCATTTTTTTTATTTATTATGTAATTATACACACGCACCCTGACACACACACACATATATATATATATGTACGTTTTACTATGCTTAGTATTTCACATAATTTAAAATATTATTTCAAACCAATGGCCTTTGGTCTAATAGCACTCTATATTTAAATGTTACAAAAATCTATTTCAATATTATATAACATTTAAATGTTGAATTTGCAAAATTTTCTATTCTTTATTTACTTAGCGCGGTATATTTTTTATACCCTACACAACACATACTTGTATTATACATATTTAAATTGCAATATTTTGATGCTAGATTGTGTATTAGAGTCTAAATCATTATTTCCCAGAGTTTCAATAAAAATATCCATGTTTAACTCATAATATCCACCATATCTTTAAAACGATATCGATATTGTCGATATATCTAACGATATATCAGATATATCCACATTTTTGGACCCTCGATATATCAATTGATATCGATATTAAAGTCCTTGGTTGGGAGCCATGCGTAGCTTTCATGCACATGCATGTGTATTCCTCACACGACCAGCAGTCGTGCGATCCCGTTTGGACCATCTACAACGGTCCACACCTGTTCATTTTCATATATATATTATATTATTAATGTCGCATCTACATTGTGTCGTATTCTTCTTCTTTTTTTATTTTTATTTATTTTTATTTTTGTTTTTGTTGATAAAGTAAATATATATTGATGAACAAAAAAGGGCAAAGCCCATGTACATAAGTCATATACAAAGACTAAGTATGACCCCCTCTAAAGCCTAAATGACTCCACAAAATTAATAAAAGAAAAGTTAATAGCATTGGTATGAGTAGAATACCAAACAAACAAAGATCTGAGGAAAAGTGATTTGAGAACAATAATATCCTTCTCCACCCCATCAAAAGTCCTAGCATTCCTTTCCTTCCATATATACCACAAAATAGCATGCAGAGCCATACGCCATATAACTTTAGCTTTTTTACAGCCCCCCTTAAAACTCCATCCCACCAAAAGATCATAAGTAGAGGATGGAAGCACCCAATGAACTCCACACAAGTTAAACAATAGCATCCAAAGATTTCTAGCCACATCGCAATGTATGAAAAGATGATCCACCGACTCCGCTTCCTTTTTACAAAGAATACATCTATTCGGCACATACCACCCTTTCTTAGCAAGATTATCCAAAGTCAAACACTTATCACTTCCTATCAACCAAGGTGACTTTGGTAGGGACCGAGGATATCCAAATGACTTTGGCCGGGAGAAAACTATTACCTATAGGACTTATACGTCGTATTCTAAATTTTGAAGATTTACTATGTCAATGTGTCCTCGCCATGTCGTAAGAATTCATTTTGATAATAATAATAATATATCACATTCATAGGCCACTGATTAAATGTGGCTATAAGAGTTTATTTTGATGCATCCAATCAAATAGTGTGATTCGAGCACATTCATAATAAAAAAACACTAGAGATGAAAAGTTGAAATTCAACAAGCAGCCTTTGTATGGGATTTCTAAGCCTAGATACAATGTTATTTGGAATCTGGCGTCCACTTACCAACAAGAAAAAATTAAAAAGGTTTCCAATATAATAACCAAAGCAAAATAGTAGCCATTATAATGCTCCCATAGAGTGGAAAAAAAGGAGGGTTTATTGTTTAAAAATTGATTTTGAAAAAGCATATGATCATGTTGAGTGGGCTTTTTCGGATTTTGTTTTAGAAAAGAAAGGTTTTGGTGAGAGGTGGCAGAAATGGATTTATGGCCACCACAAATTTTTATGTTCTAGTTAATGGCAAACTAGGCAATTCTTTTGTGGCATCAAGAGGGTTTAGGCAGGGAGATCCTTTGTCTCCATTCTTGTTTACTATTGTTGTTGATGTTTTGGGGAGATTTGTGGATAGAGACAGGGAGGTGGATTGTGTGAAGGTTTTGTGATTAGTAAGGATAAGGTTCCTGTTACTCATTTACAATTTGCGAATGATACTTTGTTTTTTTCCTCGGGGGTTGAGCAAAAGTTTTCATATGTTCAGGATATTCTTAAGGTTTTTGAGATGGTTTCGGGCCTCGAGTTAATATGGGCAAGTGTGCTATTGTGGGGATTAATTTTGAGGGTGAGAAAGTTCATAGATTAGCTGACCAGTTGGGTTGTTATGTAGGAGAGTGGCCTTTCATTTATTTAGGTCTCCCTTTAGGGGGAAATCCTTATTCTAAGTCTTTTTGGAGTCTAGTTATCGATAGAATTAAGAAGAGGTTGGATGGTTGGAAAAAAGCTCTCATTTCCAAAGGTTGGAGATTAGAAAGGTTGGAGATTAGTGTTGCTTTAGTCAGTCTTGTTGAGCATTCCCACATATTACTCATCCCTTTTTAAGATCCCAGCGGGGGTTGCTAGATTGTTAGAGAGATTGATGAGGAAATTTTTACGGAAAGGAAATGGGGAGGGTAAGAAGGATCATTTGGTTAAATGAGAGGTTGTGTCTAGGCCTAAGTCTCATGAGGGGTTAGCGGTGGGCAATCTTGTGGAGAGAAATGTTGCTCTTACTAGCAAGTGGTTATGGAGATTTCCTCTTGAGAAGGGCTCTTTCTAGCATGCTATTATTAGGAGTAAGTATGGTTTGCAAGCTAATGGTTGGGATTCTCATCCTTGTCCTAGGGCTTCTGCCAGAAGTCCTTGGAAATTTATTTCACAGGGTTTGGAGTGGTTCTTGGAGCTTACCTCTTTGTCTGTGGGGTGATGGGACTTCGGTGAGGTTCTGAGAAGATCATTGGAGGGGTGGTGCTCCTTTTTGTTCTTTGTTTCCTCACCTCTATAGGCTTTCTTTGGCTCATAATGCTTCTATTTCTTCTTTATTTTCATCGGACTCTATTTCTTCTGGTTGGGATTTCAATTTTTTTGGGAATCTTAATGAATGGGAAAGTTCAGAATTGGCTTCATTGTTGTTGTTATTGGATGGTTTTTCATTGAGATTGCACTCTCCGGATAGGATAATTTGGTCGGCCCATTCCTCTAGAGTTTTCTCTTGTAAGTCTTACTTTGAATTGTTGACTGATCCTCACATTTCTTCTAACTCTTTCCCATTTGCATTGTTATGGAAAGCCAAAGTGCCCCTCAAAGTGAAGTTCTTTGCTTGGACTTTAGTTCACAAGAGAATTAATATCAATGACAGGTTTTAGAGGAGGAGGCCTTTCCTTATGGTGAATCCTCAATGGTGTATTATGTGCAGGAGGGCAGTGGAGCCTATTAACCATCTCTTTTTACATTGTCCTGTGGCTTTTCAGTTGTGGCAGCATCTCTTTGGGTGTGGTGATGAGCTTTGGGTGATGCCTCAAGATGTTGAAGGTTTATTTTTCATTGAGTTTTGGGGTTTGGGGAATAGCAAAAGGTGAGGCTTTTGTGGAATTGTGCTTTCCTTGCTGTTTTTTGGGTTGTTTGGATCAAAAGGAATGCGATGATTTTTTAGGATCGGGAAAGTTCTTTTGATGATTTATGGGATAGGGTGCATTTTTTGGTATCTTTTTGGGCTTCTTCCTCAAAGGAATTTGGTGGCTTTCCTTTTTTTGTTTTAAAATCTGATTGGAGGGCTGTTTGTTGTTAGTCCTTCTAGTTTGCCTTTTTGTCTTTTCGTTGTTTTGTTTTCTGTTTTTGGTGGATTTCTCGTCCTCCTTTTGTATGCTTCCTTACTTTTATCAATAAAATCTTTGTTTGTCGCTGTTTCAAAAAAAAATAATGCTCCCATCAAATACATTTCAAACAAAACTGTCAAAGGACTAAAGTGTCATTATGAGCAACATTAAAACATTAAAACAGAAGAACCAAAACCAAGTGCAATTTCTTCTCAAAATTTGCAATCTCATACAACTAACCTTATCTATGATGATACAAACTTTGCCAAATAAATTTTCCGGTATAGAGTAGCACCTTAATACTTCTTGTAGAACCTGCAAAGGAGGGGAAAAGACTCAAATAATAAGAATAAATTCCCAAAAAGGAAAAAAAATGTTCAAATTCAATATAATAATTGTCGAAGGGGTGATGTAAGAATAGGAAAACAATCATATATTCATAGAAGAGAAACACCAGCCTTAGACCCATTAAAAGAAAACGGCCAAACAAGCTTCAAAGCTGGACACACGAGCCCCCCATCCAGACCACATGCATGCCCCGTGACCCCATTACCATCTTCAAATTCAAAATCCATTCTCTTCGACTGAGAATCAGAATGCCCACCAACCACTTCCCAACCATCCAAACCCCTCTCACCATGTGGCCTACCCTCCCCTACCATCGCCTCATCCCCTACTGTCCTCCACCGCACGTGTGATTCCAACCATCTCCTACCTCCTACCCTTCACTTCCCCGCTAATGTGTAGTTCTTCATGATGCCCCTGAAAGTTGGAGACCTCATCCTCCCCATTTTCCTGCCAACCTAAAAAGCCCTAGAACATCGTTAGCCAATGATGAGACCTGCCACTCGCTCTCCACAATAAGAGACACTTTGAATCAGACTTCATTCACAATCACCTCCAAAAAAAAACTAGGTATAGCAGACATCTTCACCAGAACACTAACCTTATCCCATCTCCCTTCCCAATCAACATCATAGCCAAAACCCCCCCACAAAAATCCTCTCTAGTCTTAAAGTGATCTCAACTCCATAGATGAATGGAGGGCCAACAACTTGAATGCATTTGGAATCAGTACTGCTCAGAAGACCTATACATCCCCTCTTAAAACCCCAAGGATTGAGTTGTAGGGAAGCACTACCTTTCCTTCTTATCCCTTCATTTAATACCCTAATAATTTCATCTTCAGATGGAAGACAAAACAACAATAAACCATCGGCACAGATCAATTTTTCCCCTTGGTCCGATCCCCCAAACTTTTGAAGCCCATCTCTCTGCTTCTGCTATCAAACCCCCATCACCTTCAAATATTTCCAAAATGTGTCCTCAAGAATTTAGTTTTCTTTCCACTTCAACGACATTAGGCTTAAGAACTACACAATTCCCCCAAGACTCCACCCCACACTCACCATTCAAAGGAAGAGTTGGTAACATTGCTACTTGCAGATAATACGTGGAAGCAGCACTAACCAGTGGCCCATGACCCTGCCCAACCCAAACCATTTGTTGAGAGGCAAAACTACTACAACTTCATAACGCTTCAAAGAAAAAACTCCGCCCACACACCCCATGGCCTTCAAGAATAATCACCACTCTTTTTGCAGTTAAAAGGGATCTCCGTTATAAAGAGAACACTACCTCCACCATTAGATCTCACCATGGCCACCATCTCCCTACAAAACCTCCATCTCCTTCAAATAGAGCTTGGCCGGCTACATCAAAAGTCTTCCCTTCAACATGTAAGATTCTCCTCATATTCGAACGAATGCTTATACAACTAGATTTTTAGGACTAATTTTAGAGAAAGTAACTGTAAGAGCTAAGTTTAAGGTACTTAATGGAAGCAACCTGTTTAGATTATATGTTCTGAAAAATTCTATGCTGCAAAGCCTTTGCACAACAAAAAGACAACAAATATGCAAAGAAAGTTATGGAGGACCTCTGATGGTCCATATTTATTTAAAGGGAGAAGTTCTTACACCTTTCGGCTGGAAACCTTAAATCCAACATCTGATGCCGTCAGTCCAATTCGCTTGAAAAAAGTAACAATAGAAGAAATAAGCTCTGCTTCAGCCTAGAACATAAAGAAGATAAATTAAGCTTAACAAATTAAAAGGAATGATTACAAAATATTATAGACCAACATAATTATATAAAGTACACTAATAATCCATCTTTAAAATTTCACCAATGGCTATGTCTGCCAAAAAAAAAGGGGGGGGGGGGGGGGGGGGGGGGGGGGAAGAGGGAGGTGGATGTGTGGGAAAGGGAGGGAGAAGATTGAAAGCATTCTTTAATAAATATTGGCTGTTTAATATTCACAGCACATCAAGGTGATGCGCACACCATAATTGGAAACACACATACACACACACATATATATTTAGTCCTTTTAATATCAGGTGTACCCAATGTTACCTAGAGCATTGTTCGCTCTGGTACGTGGTACACAATATGGGCAAGGGTATGATGCTTTACTTGGTACATGGTACATTCGGGGCAGGCTTAGTTGGTTCGTCAATTGAGTTGAGGGTCATTTTTAAACTTTTATTCATGTCACTTTGGTGTTAAACTTTTATCTATGTATTCCCCTTTTATTTATTTTTTATTTTTTTTAATGAAGTAAATATGTATTAAAAACAAAAAGGGCTTGGCCCAAATGTATTCCCCCTTTATTGACAGCGAGAGAGATTCTTTTGAAGGATTATGAAAATTGAAACTTAATTAAATTTAAACATTAACTGATTTTGGAAATTGTATTATATAGAATTTACTAATATTTGACAGTAATTTGAGTCTCATATAATTACTAATTAACCTGATTTGAGAGTAAAAGTTGTAACTTTGAAAACAAAAGTCTCTTTCCTTTATATTTTGGGATACTAAAAATAGATCCAAGTCATGAATAAATTGCATTCCAGGTCAGGACCCTGAATCGCAGTTTGAGGGGGAATCAAGAGATCTTGGGTGACACTAGGAGGACTGAATGCAACTTTGTATCAGGTGCACTCCAAAACTCTTACATGCAACTCGTATTTTGCAAAACCAACCATTGGATAAAATCTAATTGATCTGAGATTGAGTGAGAAGGCTATCTTATCCAATAGTTGATTTCCCAAAATACGAATTGCATGTAAGATTTTGGAGTGCACCTGATGCAAACTTGCATCTATGTATAGATTATTGCAGAATCAAACCAATAGTTCACAAAACAATTTGCAAAACAATTTGGGTCAGCAAAACGCACCGTCACCTCAGGTACACCAATAATATCCATATTCCACTGGTAATGTTCCCGACGCCGCCCCCTTGTCATTCTCTCATAGCGCCAACACTGACCTACAGCAAACCATTTCAATGGAAGGGATACCGATTTTCTGGACAGAAAAAAACATGGAGATCAATTTCTGGCATCTGTACCTGGATACAAAAATATAAATAAATAAATTAACAACTAAAAGTTTTTGAACATTAAACTTTTAAATCAGTGAAGTGAAGACCAGAAAAGAAATAAAGAAAAGAAGTCCCTGTGCATTGTTTCAGAGAAGCAGTGAGATATTGCGCAATCAGAATTTCAGTACCCTTTTTGTATGACAAGCCTTGCCAAAGAAGGCGTGAGCTCAGGCCTCAATGCAACACGTCGATTTCCCCGATCCTCAAAACAGTATAGCTATATGGGAAAAGTGCAAATTCCATCAGGCTTGAAAATCAAAACAAAAATACACAGAAACTTTGAGATCTCACTTTGATTTGACTGTCTTGCAATTTTCTGGCTTTCCAAAAATTCAACAATTGCACCTTTTTCAGTATAAATATAAATTCCAGTAGTTCAAAGAAGTTTTAAGACTTAGGAATTAAGGTCAAGACCAATATAAATGCCAAAACCAGAAACATATAAAACCTAATAATGTAGAAGTTGTGAGAATATAGTACGATGAGATTTCAACTTAAAAATGAACCATAAAAACATCGAAAGCCATGGTGAGAGAATTGAGAAAAAAGAGACTCAACTAATAAAGATGAACCCAAACCTAAAAATCTAGAAGTAAAAAACAATGCATGGCTGCCATATTGGATTGTCAGCTATAAACTCTGCATGTGGATGAATCTAATGTGTTCAGTGGCCAACTGTTGGTCAACCTCCCTCAATCATGTGACCATGGATTATTCTAATGGCCATCATGCACACTTAGTGGGGGGAAACATAGCATTATAAACCTTTAGAGGACTGGCAGGAAACATCAGCATCACCTGAGCACACATACTAACCCTTGTTTATTCTATACATGAAATCTTGATGAAATGGTTTGCATGCATATATTTCGACTCATGAACTACTTTCTGACCCATTGGAAAAAGTCACATCAATATTTTCTGCAGATACCATAACACTCCAACTTCCATCACAATATATTACAAAAACAAAAGGCATGTGATAAGTTGCCTTTGATGCATTCGGATCCTACGATTGGACCTCTTACAAGTGGGACCTGCATAGTCTTATTAGGAGTTTTTATTTCATATTTCTGTAGTTTAGTTATTTTGAAAGCTTTTATGGTTTTATGAATAAAATATGGGTCCAAGTTTGTCACCATATAGGGTAGGATTAGTTTGAGATTACTATAGTATTTTTTTTAGGGCTTTGTGAAGCCTATCAATTGGCCTTAATGATGTAAAATTGGTTTACACCTGAACATGAATAAAGATTGAAAGATAATGAGAGAATATAAATGCCTCTCACATTCTTTCTAATGTTTATGTGCCTCTTTTTCTCCCTCCCTCTCTCCTTTGATTCCCTCTAAAGCTCTATTCAAAAATCTTCTCTCTCTCTCTCTCTCTCCCTCTCTCCCTCTCTCTCTCTCTCTATGTGTGGGTGTGCAACCGCTTTTCAGTTCAAATGGATTGTGAACTGCACCTCTAAAGCACCTCTCCAGCCCTAAGACTAGAGATTAAAAACCTTGGCCACCTCTTCGGTCACAAAAAGCAGTCAGGTGGTTACGATTCCCTCTATGTAGTGCAAATGGCAATGGAGAAATCAAAAGAGGAAGAAATGGAAATTGATCAACAATGAGAATGAATGCATTGAAGGAATTGAAATAAACATAGTAAATGAAAAAATGTGAGGTTCATGAGATAAGTGTTGACATAGGAACATGCCAAAGCTTTCAGCTCCAAGTGAGTGTTTACCACGACCCCAAGCTCATCCTAAGCCATGAGACCAAAGATTGATCATTTTGGCAGCTTATTCGGCCCCCAAAAGTAGTTATAAAATTACAAGGACGAGGTTCCTTCCCTTTATGGCTTTGAAAATGTGCGAATGACAATGGAGAAGTGTGGTTGAACAGGTTAGGGCGATAAATCTTGAATAAGAATTATTGCACTGAATAAAATTAAGTAAACAATAAACGAATAGTAAATACAACTTAATTGGAAGTTTGAAGGTGACTAAAATTGAGATCTTAATTAAAAAAGAGACAACTATGAAATAAAGATAAAGATATAGTAGTTGCTATGGTGCTCGAGAGACCTTTCCTTCATCTTCAAATCTCCAAATTATGGACTCCCTAGGATAAACGTTCCTACCAAAATGTTCCATGATCTTTGCTTCCTTGATTACGGCCGTTACCCTTTCTGCAATGACATGGCAAATACAACTCCCAAAACTTCTCATAGTGCACTTTAACTAAATCCATGTGGCGGCTTGTCACAGGTTTCTTCCATTTTGGTTATTATATAGAGCATCTCTCTTAAACATTTTCCCTATCCACCCAATTTTCAAATTGATTTGATTAAGAACATAGGTATATAACTTCCTTTTTGCCATGCATGAGTAAATCTCTCTCTCTCCCTCTCTCTCTCTCTCTCGATCAACAACGGAAAAAGATTATATTAAAAAGCAAAGAAAGTACAAATAAAGGAGGACGAGTCCTCAACAAAAGCAAAACAGAAACCTCAAAAGAAAACTAAATCTTACCAACTGACAACCCATCACTCTTGATAAGAAACAATGGCACCCCAACAAAATCTTTGGACATCGAGGCCCAAAAAGAAGCTAAAAAATTAACTCTCCCCCACAAGCCATCTATCGACTCAAATTTGTCCTCAAACACCCTAGCATTCCTTTCTAGCCAAACCCAAAAAATAGCCAAAAAAGCGGATCTCCAAAGAGTAACCGTTCTCTTATTTTTACCAAATCCTCCAAAATCAATCTCAAACATACCAACACAAGAACCGGGGAAATCCAACACAAACCAGCCAAATAAAAAAGCCTCTCTCTCACACACACACTTTTAGCTTTCCCTCACAATACCTAAAAGAGTATTCAAGGCCAAGGATCTTAGGGTTATTGTAGCCATAGTAAAAATGCACTTTTAAAAGTCATTGTAATAAATAATTTCAGTATCATTTTAGAACTTCATATTCAGGAGACATTCTTGGGCCTCCAAGACCTAGAATCTCCCTTGCTTATGTTATTACTTCAATTCTATTTCAATTTCTAGCAATTTTCTAGTTATTTTATTGCTGAACATTCCTTTTTAGGATAAGTTTTTCACCTCCTATAGCAACTAGACAAGAATTAAGCACCACTTTTCTACTTAAATAAGTATCAGAGTCTAAACCCTAAATTTTAACCATGGTAGGACGTGGTAGAGATGAATGTGGAAGATGAAATCAAAATTATCATATGAGGAATGATGAAATATTTTTCACAAGCCATGCAAGTGCTTCGAAAACAAGAACATGCAGAAGCCCATAAGGATAGTATCATGAGTAATACATGTTCTTCACTGTGTAGTTGTCCAAAAATTCTTAAAGACCAAGATGTACATATATTGTTTAAAGAAAGTTCTAATAGTGATTGATTAGACATTGATGATGAACCAATGATTGTCGAGTGAGAAGTCCTCAGAATCCAATGAGACTGCATAAGTACAAGAGTGGCACTTAGCCAATTTTTAGAACAAAGCAACATAATATTAGTACATGAATCATGATGATGTTCGTACATATTCCAAAACATTTTGCTCAGATAGATAACTAAAGAAGAGAATGTCGCAGGTCCATTATCATTAGTGAATTGAGGCTAAGTAGTCTTTTCATTCGCGTGGGGTGATGAAGAAAGAAAGCATGGAAAGGATTGTCTGAGAATCCAATAAACCATGGAAAGCTTGATGTAAACTCGAGGACAAGTTCTACCAATTGGGGAGTTTGGTGTAGGAGCATTCCAAGCTTATACAAAGTCCACGTGGGACCACTAGTAAACTTGGTTTGGGTCATTAGATAGCATGGACTTCATATTATATTATATTTTTATTGCTTTCCTTTATTTTCTTCTGTTTAATTATAAGTTTTTAGGTCGTTATGTTCCATGTTTTTATAATAAGTCATGAAACTAGCATTTTACTTTTTAAATAGCTAGTGGGATGAGATTGAATGGTTGTAAGTGTATACAAGGGCTAGAATCTTAGAGTTGATGTAACCCTACTACACTCTTTTATGACTCATTGTAATCAGTTTTTTCAATATTATTTCAGAATTTCAAATTCAAGAGACAATCTTCAGCCTCTAAATCTAGAATCTCAATTGTTAACATTCTTACTTCAATTCTACTTTAATTTCTAGCCATTTTTTATTTTATTTCTAAAAATTTATCCCTAGGATAGTTTTATTTTCCTATTGCAGCAACTAGACAGCAGAGTTTACACCTCAATTCATTTTTTTTTTTTTTTTAAAAAGGTGCACCTCTCTACTGCATTAATAAGTTACAACAACCATAAACAAGACTAGGCACTGGACCAGCTTGGCTCGTGACAGGCAAGTTCATTGTTGCCTTTCATTTGTGCCTCTTTTTTACTTGTTGCTTTTCTTACCATGAGGATGTGCGTGCACATTCGCGAGGCATACATGAGCTGACAAATATGGACCTCTTCGACCACAAAATCCATATGACTAGGAAGGTGTTCTATTGGGGCACCAATAAGTACCCATACTTACTACTAGATGAGTGTGAACCCAAGGGGTCATACACCCATAAACCAAGCGATTCTAGGTTGAAGAGAGTAGGATACTATCCTAATTAAAATTTAGCGAGGGTATTTCTCTGATTAAGTATTAATTGGAGGGCTTATGTGCAATATTAAATAACACTGTGCAATTCCTATTGGAATAGGAATTCTAAAGTTATCTCTATTTAAAGGGTGCTTCATAGAGTGCTAGTACAATCTCCCCATCATATTGAACATCCGTAGTGCTCTCTCTCTCTCTCTCTCTCTCTCTCTCTCTCTCTCTCTCTCTCTCTCTCTCACATTTTCTAGTGAAGGAGATACACAAGAATC
Organism: Liquidambar formosana; assembly: GCA_039720395.1. Lineage (NCBI taxonomy): Eukaryota > Viridiplantae > Streptophyta > Magnoliopsida > Saxifragales > Altingiaceae > Liquidambar > Liquidambar formosana. Next base: position 33,299,313 of record CM077821.1, on the reverse strand, counting down.
TAGAAGCTTAATTTGGCGTGGATACGCCTTGGAGGCAGGATGCATGTGCTGCTCAACGACAACATTGATCAAAGTCGTAACAACCTATTGCACAACTTCTTCCTTCCTGCAGAATTAGGGTTTAACTTTTTGAAGATCATAATTTGATCTTGGAGGAAAAAGAAATCATAAGTAAAATTTCGTTATACATGCATGCTTCAGTTGCATTTTTTCTTGCACGATTCCTTTCATAAATCACTAGTCGGTTAAAGATTCATGTCTTGCAATGATAACAAAAAGCAACAATTTATGATGACAAACAGCAATCATTTTCTCGCCCTATGGTTCGACAAAGAAAAATGGCAACAGAGTAAACATAAACCTGGTCTCTAATTTCCTCCCCTGCTTTTCTGATATAGAGCGCCTCAGACTCAAGCACTGGAAAATCAACCTCCTCAAATCCAAACAACTGTGAAACCTAAAAAACCAACAGCCAAGAATCTAATACCCATCACTTTCCGAACAAAGAACTAAGGGTGTGACAAGACAGTCACGTGGAAATTGAATCATCCCATTGTGTTTTATATACAATTTTTCGCACAAACTCATATTTGTGAATGGGACCATCAAAGAAAACGGTGCTATAGAGAAATTTTGAAATGGTGGCATTGCATATAATCCTAAAAACGATTCCATTCAAGAAGATTGATTTACAGCTTTTAAAAAAATACGTAAAACAGAATGAAGCCATTCAATTTCCATGGGACAGCTTAATGTACATATATATATAGATAAGAATCAAGACCCTAACCTCTTTGAAATTGCTAAAAAGCCAGTTACGTAAGCGCATTTCTTCGGGCGGGAAATCCCTGGTTCCTTTGGGAGGATTGACGTCAATCTTCTGTATCGCTTCCACGATGGCCGGCGGAGACAGAGCTCCGGACCTCCCACCTCCGCCATTGTCGCGCGAATTAGAGTGAGCCTCCGCCGCCAGTTGTGAAGAAGAGAGGTTTCTAGGGTTTACAGAGAAGAGCTGTGGCTTTGGAATGGCGAGTTTGCGGCCGTGATTGAAAGAGAAGAGGGAGAAGTTGTGGTGGGAACGGAAGAGCATGGTGGCGAAGGAAGGTTTGAGGTAAAGGTTGAGGCGAGGGTGAAGGATAAGGAGACGAGGGTTTGCAATCGCAGGCATGATGCTCCGAGAGAGTGCACGCACCCACTCTCTAGAGTTGGAGATTTTGAATGGTATTTAAACCAATGTTTTAAAACCCAGACCCTTTATCGAACCGAAAAAATCACTGGGTTAAGGGTAAGTGGTTCAATCATCGAGTCAACCCGAATTGAACCGACTTAATAAATATTTAATTATTAATTAACTATAAACAACAAAAAAAAAAAAAAAAAAAAATTTGAAATAAATCTCTGAAAATTTCTAAAAATTTTATTTGTAAAGAAGAAAATGCATTACAGCATAAAAAAGGAAATGGGAGCAGAGCAATAGATACATGTAGGTTCATTTAAGTAATGTGTACGCTCTTTTCAGCCAATATTGGACTTTGCAATGCACTGAAGAGTGAGATAAAAGAGGTAGCCTCATAATCCCGTATCTACAAGAAGCAGCAAAGAGAGAATAGAGCAACACACACCGCAAAATTAAAAAAAATCAAAATGCAAAGAACAAAGAAGATTGAAGAGAGCAACATAGTTGGCTATTTGTTTGATATCTGATTCTGTAAGTGAAAAGAAAAAAAAATTTAAAAATTTGAGAACATAGGGAAGTAGCAAACAGAGGAGACTGAAGAGAGAAGAGCGATAGATCAAAAGAAAAGAATGAAAATATTTTTTTGGAGTGCAGCGTAGTCACATAACGAGAGGGAAGAGAGAAGAGAGGGAAGGAGAAGATCATATGTTGGATTATTTTAATAAAAAAAATATATTTTAATATATTATTACTTTTGACCATTTGGTTTTGTAACTCATGTTGTGCCATTAGAATATTGTATTTACTCATTCTAACCGTTTCATGTGTAGGTTATTATAAGAGTTACAAATATACATTTAATCTATACTTTATTGCATTAGTAATATGCATATTCATTAGAGATAATGGCTACTAGCCTTTGAATATATAACTAGATGGAATATTTACATATGGGTGGGTGTATAGTCTTCTTTACTTAAAAAGTTTCATTGATAGAAACATACACAATTATATATTATTTTAAAAAGGTGAAGAAAGGGTGTTTTCTGTGGAGCTTTTGCTCTTCGAATGGTGCAGATTCGTTGAGTCTACAGTGTAAGTGACTGGGCTGTTGTATCCTGGGGACGACGTGCTAGTGAACCTGCTGCATCGGACTAGCTTCCGCAAAGGCACGAATCGTCTTAAAGAAAGCGAGATACACGTGCCTCAACCCATCACTTCACTTTTATCGGTAACATTGTTTCATTTTTTTTTTTTTTGTGATTTTTATTTATAATTTTGTTGAGAATCCCCAACAATTTTAAAACGATTCGCCTGGAAGGAAATTATGTTACGTTAGGTCGCATGAATTTTTATTTCTAAGAATCCCAGGATATTAAGAATTTGATAGTTTATATTATTTTTAAATTATGCTGAAATTTAAAAAATTTCTTGGTAATTCTAGAATGCCAAATGTTAGTGTCTTTAAACATCAAGGGTAGAGATCCAAAGGACCGAGGAACCTTATTTAAAGAATTTGGACCACTTTTCAATTCATAGAACAAGGGAATTTTTTAGGAAAAAATATTTATACATACAAAATGAATCTTTTATATTTTGTTTAGTGAGTGGCTAAGATTCATGTTATTGTCTGTGAATTGGTATTCATTTCTCAAATTATTTAGAATATTTTTTATTTCCAAAGAATATTACTCTTTAGAAGAGTTGAGAATAGAAGAAATGAAAACATGTTACAGATCTCTCTCTTTGCATCTATGTAACATGTGCATTTGTAGGATATGTGTCTTAAATTTTATATGATGATAATATATGATTAGAGAATACATGAGATACTCAATATTGGTAGAGTTTATAGTACTTTTGCAACTCTTGAGTACTGTGGTTGATATGAAATCATCACTATGTTAATTTATTTTTTATAGGCACGGAAGGTGAGCATAGTGATATATTATTTGTCAAACTGTTGGTTTATAGTGGTTGATAAGGTTTTAGCCTTGGAGCCATTATAGTGGTTGATGGTATGCAATATTAACATATGTTACGTTATACTATCATAATGTCATCAGGTGGTTATAGTTTTTACATTATGCCAATAGTCACCTATTAATATTATTATTATTATTATTATTATTATAATATTAAAAACTTTGTGAGCCTATCACCAGTGACTAGAGACATTTATAGGGAGATCACGGTTTCTTGAGAGGCCATGTTGGATTATTTTGATAAAAATAATCAGTATTTTTAATAAATAGCTTTTGATTATTTGTATATTATAATTTATACGGTGTTACGATAATTTTATTATAGTGATTGCTATTCTGTCATTGGCACATGTTAAATATTTTTATCATCGACTTTTATTGCATGAGTTATATGTATTCATATGAGGTATGTCATGAGCTAGCTATTGGGTGTTAATAGCCGAGTATGTTACGTTGTTAAGAGTAACTAATGAAATGGGCTACTACTAGCCGTTTGAGGTGGAGTAATTACTTGCCATTGAGGTTTTGACGATTTGGGCTTTACACCTTCTCTTACCAGCTATATTTTGATTACAAAGTTTTTATTAATCAAATATGATTTTATGAGTTTTAATTATTTGCTAGCCAGTTGATTGATTAATGATTATTCTGGTAACTTTTTGAGCATTAAATTTTTCATGACCGTTAATTCATTAAATTATTTTGACCGTTAGAATTTGGTTAAAATTCTATAATTTTTTTTTTATGTGAATATAATTCACATGAAACTATAAAATGTGTTTATATTAAATAACTTTTAAAGTGTATATTGAGAAACACATTTTATTTGAAAAAAAATGAGTTTTATTCTTATCAGATGTGTTATAACGGTAAATGCTCATAATGCGTTGTGGCTAGTAAAAAGAAAAAATTTTGAATTGTGGGGGCATACTTTGATGCATATGAGATGATATATTTTCTCAATAGAGAAGATAAAAATGTTTTACATTACAGATGCGGATATGTCCTTTAATTCCACAGATAGTGGGGGTTTACAATTGTAGTTAAGTAGTTTTTTGGACTACTAACGTGGCTTATTACATTAGAGATATCCACTATATTTGAAGGTATAGTGATGATGATTGAAACTATCGGTCGGATAATTTTGTGTTTACCACTGACTATGTGTTATTGGGAGGTGGAACTATATATTTGTTGAAAAGTCCACCAAGAAGGCAAGCTTATAGCTTTGGCCTCAGTCAGTGAAGAAGCGGGTAGGTTTTGTGAAATCTTATTTGAGATATATATGTGAAATTTATCACTACCTGTCTTATAATATTTGTGAGACTACTCTCATAATTGGCAAAGCCCATATAAATATTTTAATGTGAAATCCAGATATGTGGTATATTGTGAAGATATATTGAAACAATGATCAAAGGCTATAGTTAGAGAAATTATATAGATTGTTTACATCGAGGGGGATGAGACAATTAAAGCCAATAGAAAATAACCGCCCATGAGGATACCCAACCCGAGGACTGGAGATCCCAAGAACTGGGTTCAATGGGAAAAACGAATCATAGAGTAGGTTGGTGGTGAGATGCACAAAATTGGAGTTTATACTCCTGGTCCATCCCTATGGTGTAGGTGCATCAATTCTGTAACCGTTATTAATTAGGATGAGATTATCTCTTAATAAAATCTGTAGCTCTTATGAGTGGGATGTCATAGTTACAGAAGCATCCTTGACGGATTTTACCTATGTGAGTGTGGGAGTGGGGCTGCTTCCTATAAGAATTTGGCTTATTCTCATGATCACTCATGAAACTGGGATTAAGCACAAGGCCGTAATGTGCTGGCTTAAAAAGCTCAAGTTGACACCTGGATTGTCATGTGTGTAACGCAATTTTTTGTATCCCAAAAGTAGTCATAGTTTAAGACTTGATTCACTACTGGCTCTGGTACAAGAATTGCCGACTCACTAAGTGAAGGTTCAAAGCATTGCTATCTTCATTAAGCATGATAGTCTATCTTCATCCGATATGTGTTATTTTATTTTTCTTAAAATAAGTGGGGGATTGTTGGATTATTTTAATAAAAATAATATATTTTAATATATTATTACTTTTGACCATTTGGTTTTGTAACTCATGTTGTGCCATTAGAATATTGTATTTACTCATTCTAACTGTTTCATGTGTAGGCTATTACAAGAGTTACAAATATACATTTAATCTATACTTTATTGCATTAGTAATGTGCATATTCATTAGAGATAATGGCTACTAGCCTTTGAATATATAACCGGATGGAATATTTACATATGGGTGGATCTATAGTCTTCTTTACTTAAAAAGTTTCATTGATAGAAACATACACAATTATATATTTATATTTATATTTATTTATACTACCTATAAAAAGATGAATGTGAGAAAAACTTTTGATTGACTAATATACCCTTATTTTAATTTTTAAATATACAACTACCCTTTTGCATATATAGGAAATATAGTAATATAAAACACATACCTTAATAAAAATTCTAAGAAAACTATAATTCGTATAATGATTAAATAAAACCAAACCCAAATAAGAATTCTAAGGAAACGGAAACTATAATTCATAAAACCCTAACAATGTTAACATATAAATACAAATAGAAACACATTATAAAAATCATAAAACCCTAACACAAGAAAGAACAACTACTCCTTCCTTTTTCTGCGTCTTCTATGTGCCTTCATTGCGTCTCCTTTCTTTTGGTGCTTTGTTTGATATGTAGTTTTCAATAAACTTGACTCATATATACAAATTATGTTTAAACATTTAAATCTCTACCTATATAAACATTTAAATCTCTGTCTGCATTGCATGATTGGACTTTTAAATCTCTATTTGAATTGCAAAATTAGGAAGAAAAAGAAGAGAATAAAAAACGAATCAGTTGAATGAAAATAAAAAGACTCATGCTTGAGCAAAAACAAATGAAAACCCAGATTAAGAGGCCAAAAAAAAAAAAAAAACTTGAATTGCATAAGTAAAGTTTTGAATAGCATATATAATTTTTGAATATTTTTTATTATTAGTTTTGAATAGCACATATAATTTTTACATTTTCTTAAACTCTGTATTTTGTCAAACGTAACCTATCTTTATGGGATAGAGGGAGTATTATTTTTTAATGAAAAATCAATGGTCCTTGAGTTTATTAATCTATCGCTTTATGGTTTACAGAAGTCTTTGGTTTCAGACCCTACGTAAGCTATGTGTATTCTCCTATCGTTTCCCAAATAAAAAAAATCATCAAAAACTAATTTACTTATAAATAAAATGAGAACATCCTGATCCCATAAATACCAAATTTTTGAAAGGAAAAAAAAAATCCTAAACATATACATATTAGGAATATTATTATTTTAATCAAAGACCAATAGAAGTTCTAGATTTGTGTAAGTCTTGGTTTCGATCCCGCGTGGAGTATCTATTTTCTCCTATGTTTTTCCAATACATATATATATATATATATATATATATAGATATATATATATCAAAGACTACTTTACTCATAAATAAAATGAGAATCTCCCAATCCCATAAGTAATAGATTTTTTAAAGGTGGTGGTGTAACGACCCAAAATGGGGACCGTTAGTTATATAGTAAGAAAATCAATTTTAAAGCCAATTTTGGTGGATGTTTAATAAAAATAATTCTTTTGAAAACATTTTTGGAAAATCTGGCATGGTCCCGTTTGTAAATAGGACATACCAAGTTATTGACTAATCAAAAACCTGTAGAAAACCCATTTATAATCATTTCAACCATCCACACAATATTCCAAAAATAAATAAAACTACAAGCTGTATCGTAGTCACATGGGTCTCATCCGCATCTGCATCCACTACTTATCTTTTTATTATAGGCCATGAATTAAAATTAATACATGTCTAGGCTCAAGGCCGAAATAAAATACAATGATCTTCTATATGAATGCAAGCATGCTGATGTGCTTCCCAATCCCAGGTCAAGCTTTATTTTGAAAATATAACCTGCAATAAAAACTGTGGGGGTATGAGCTATACGCTCAGTAGGAAACATTTCTCAAAATAACCCAAGGTTTTAAAAAAAACCATAATTTATATACTTTTCCAAAGCCCTGCAAAACCGTTGATTAGTTTGAAATATAATTTTTCAGTAAATAAAACTGATACAAGTATAAAGAAATAACTGCGGAAGTTAAATCATTAAATACCAACACCCCTTTTTCTTTTTAAATAGGTAAGAATTAACTCAAGTTATTTATTATCAAAATCATCATTTTACAAATGAATTAACCATCATTTTCTGATATCATATCACGGCCTTATAAGCCAATAACCATCATCTGCCATATATGGCAATCCATAACATCAGTCTTTCAAACTGATAAATCCTCCCCAGGTCATGCGGGGCCCTCGCGCGCGGAAAATAAGAGGAAACACAGCAAGACATCCCTATCTGGGACCGCAGTAACCTCAAGAGGAAACACGGCAAGACATCCCTACATGGGACCGCAGTAACCTCTATTCGGGCACATAGCCCAGGACTAAAGGATAGGAAGACACGGCAAGACGTCCCGTTCCTTTGGGACCGCAGTAATCCTGTCTCCAGTAGCCCTTATCACCATATCCATAACATCACCATTTATCTTTTCATTTACCAATTTCATAGTTTCCACATAAACCGGAAAATTATATATAAATTTTCCAAAAACCACATAATAGGTTTGTGCTTTGAAAACCATATGAAATAACTCCATATATCATGTTAATCATTTCCCAACCATTTTTTACATTAATGGTTTCAAAACATTTATATAAAAGTGACCCTCAATATTTAATTAAAAACATTTAACCTAATAGGTTATCAAAATTAACCCATTGTACCCCAAATCATATGAGGGTTTGAAATATAACATACATGTAACCAAATATGGAATAATACAAAACCCTAGATTTTCCAAAATTTATCCAAAATCCATAAAATATGCCCACATGCATGATATTTATGCAAAGAATGCCAAAAACATGTGTTTTTACATGATTTGAACCCAGAAACCCCCATGCATCAATGGTTTAAGATGAGAAAATGCCCCTACCTCAAAAATAGAGTGAATAAACCCAAATTCGTAACCACATATGTGAAGATTGGGCCAAAATACGCAAGATCCAAGCTCGCCAACGTCGGATCGAGGCTACCGTGCTCCGGCGGGCCACCGCTGAGCCTTTCCTCCCTTCTCCTTCTCTTTTTCTTCTCTCTCTCTCTCTCTCTCGACTGAAAAGAATGGGTTAGAACCCTCTAGAAGGTGGGTTTTATAGGAAACATAAAGAAGGGATAAAATAGTCTTTTCGCCCCATAAAAATCTTGTCTTTCAGCAGAAATCCCGTGTGTTATAGTCGACTATAATGAGCTATAGTTGAGTTATAGTCGACTATAACTCCCCAGTAAACAATGCTGCGACATTCTGTTTGTTATAGTCGATTATAAGTTGTTATAGTCGACTATAACACCCAACATGCACAAATAGAGGCATTCTGTTTGTTATAGTCAACTACAAAGGGTTATAGTTAACTATAATGCTCAGCATGCACAACAAAGAGGTATGTAGCTCACTAAAACATACCTTAACACAATCCAACCCAATATTCTCATGAATCAAACCTCGGGTTCTTACAACTTGGTCCCTTGATCGCTCGACCTAGTAAAATTACATTAGGGTCCTCACAGGTGGTGTAGGCCTTATTAGGAACTTGAGTTAGCTTCTGGGGCATGAATCTACAGGAGGGGTGTAAATTGTAGTATATCATAAAATTAAAAAAAAGAATGGCATGTCCGTAGGGCTTGCAAAGCCGCGCAAGTCTTAGTTTTTATTTTTGTAAGACTAATGTACTAATAATTTGCTATTAAATCTTTTAACTATGGCGTAAATATGTTTTGATTGGAGAAAGAGACAAAGAGTGAAAGAAAGCCTTTTGTTTCAGCATTGAAGGTTTCACAAAACCTTCAAAGAACCTATGTATAATGAAGTTTCAAAGATAATTTTAAGCACTATGATTTAGGAAAAAGATAATGAAAAAAAATAGTAATCATATCAAAAGAAGTAAAGGATTGAGTGATCAAAGTGCTTTCATCTCATGCAAAGGCACGATAAAATTATTAAATTTATAAAATTATTATCATTATTGAAAAAAAATAATTTAACTCAAAAAAATTCACGTGCGACGCACATGTGTACCTACTAGTTATTTTAAAAGGGTGAAAAAAGAGTGTATTGTGTGGAGCTTTTGCTCTTCGAATGGTGCAGATTCGTTGAGTCTACAGTGTAAGTGGCTGGGCTGTTGTATCCTTGGGACGACGTACTAGTGAACCTGCTGCATCGGACTAGCTTCCGCAGAGGCATGAATCGACTTAAAGAGAGCGAGATACCCGTGCCTCAACCCACCACTTCGCTTTTATCGGTAACATTGTTTCATTATTATTTTTTTATTGTGATTTTTATTTATAATTTTGTTGAGAATCCCCAACATCATACCTGATGGTTTGATACCTTGGCTTAAGGCAACAATTTGTGAGTGTGGATCTGAGACAGGTCTGAGAGGGGCGGGGAGCAAATATTAAAGCCCTAATCCCTAATCTGAGTAGCGAATGGTTCTTTTGACTTAAATTTAAAAACTTGTCTGGTTCCATTAAACCGTGAACGCTTCAAGAAAACCGCCGGTTGAACCAGCGGTTCAAACGGTTTTTCTTAAATACAACGATTTTTCACCTAAAACGGTTAAATAGGTTTGACCGGACCAGAACTTAGACTGATTGATGGTTCAACCGGTTGAACTAGCCGGTTTGGTCTGGGTTTTAAAACATTAGTTTAAAAAGTTTTTCTACGTTGCGAACCGTACCGTGAGCGCCGGTCGGTTCCGGTTCACCAGTTATCCAAGTTGACTATAAACCAACTAAGTGGGTTAGGTTGAGGAGATCATGATCAAGTTACCTCACAATAAATTTGAGATGAAGTCAAACATCCTAACCAAAAGAAAAACAACATTTAATGGTCTATTTAGGTCAATGTTTTAAAACCTATACCATTGATTGTACTAGAAAAATCACCTAATTAAGAGTCACCAATTCAACCGGTGGATCAAATCGTAACGTAATAAATATTAATTATTAAGTTTTATATATTTCATAAGCCTACATAAACTAATTACTAGTTTCCTCGTCCCTTGCATATAAATAAATACTAAAGTAAAGTCATTGTCCCACATACAACCAATCAAGATTATAGCCACAAGAGCCATAACATAAAAGAGTTGGAACTAATTATATACAAATTAAAATAAAATAAATAACAAGCATACCTAAGAAGTGAAGGGCTAAAAACCTAGCTTAGTAAGTCTATCAAATTGGGGCTTTTGCCTTTTGAAAAAGAAAAAAAAAAAAGTCAAAAGAACAGAACTTAGAAAAGAAAAGAAGGAAAGAGAAGATCTGGAGATGGCACACCTTGGTTTGAAACTTGCAAGAGCAAAACCTTACCTCGATCCCGACTGCATCTTGATGCTATCGAGATTGGGGCTTTTTGTTTGGCCACCGTTTGAGTTTTGGTTCTTAAAGCCACATGGTTACTTAATGAAAAAATCGTTCGGGTCCATCAAACCGTGAACGATTCTCATGAACCAGCGGTTTTCTTGGGTTTTCTAAAATATCACGGTTTTATACCTGGAACGATGGAATGGTTAAAGGGGGTTGACCGGACCAGAGCCCAGACCGGTCAACGGTTCAACTGGTTGAACCGGCCAATCCAGTTTGAGTTTTAAAACACCGGTTTAGGTGTCCAATTCAAAATTAAGCAATTTAAGAAATTTTAAATAGCATTAACAAATTGATGGTCATAATCATAGATAAAGGTAGAAATTCAAAATATTGATATTTTGTGAATAAGAATTGATGCTATAACACCAACTATAGTGATGATTCTCTCTTTTTAAAATATTTTTATTCAAAGTGATAGATGTTTATCTTTAAAATTGAATAAAATTTCTGAAATTATTTAATTTCGAATTGAACACCCAAATAGTCCCTAAACGAATTCATATAGTTTAGTTGTTTAAAATATTAATAATCTATTGAGACTAGCAATAATAATCTATCTATCTATACTACCTATAAAAAGATGAATGTGAGAAAAACTTTTGATTGACTAATATACCCTTATTTTAATTTTTAAATATACAACTACCCACCCTTCTGCATATATAGGAAATATAGCAATATGGAAACTATAATTCTAAAACATATACCTTAATATATAAAACACAAATAGGAATTCAAAGGAAACAGAAACTATAATTCCTTTTAAATACACAACTACCCACCTTTCTGCATATATAGGAAATATAGCAATATGGAAACTATAATTCTAAAACACATACCTTAATATAGGTTGCTTTTAACAGTTCCCATGCATCATTATTCCATATTAATTAATATCTTTTCATTTCTATTTCCATACTTTGCCCCATTTTAACCCATGTGAATGCCCCAATTCTCGATCGGTTGCTTCATCTATTTTATTTCAATAATTCTATTAACGTGGCTGGTGGTGATGTTTTTTTTAGACGTTTTAATGGAGGTTCATACATGTGCATGTGCTTTAAAAATAGAGGCAAGGATCTGTCGCTTGCTTCCAATAGTTTTTTTTTCTTTTTTTTTTTTTTTTTTGAGTGAATCTCCCCAATAGGATTCATGTAGGAGGGAATAAAGTTTTATTGAATCGAGTTCAATTGAGTTTTCAATATCCCCATTGTGATTTAGAGAAAATTTGAAGCATAAGGTAAGTGATTTTTTTTTCTTCTTTTTTGAGTGTCTAAGTGATTTTCTATCGATTTATTTATATAATTATGAATGCAACATGAACTTAAGGGCACTATCTCTTTTTGATTAAAAAAAAAAAAATAGGGTTTCAATTTCTTTGAGAGTTTTGAGTCTTGACTCTTTGCTGTAGGTTATATTATTAATTCTATCTACACCACATACTAATTGAAATGATCGATATATAGGAAAAAAAAATTATCAATATAAAGTTAAAGATTACATAACATTCACCCAACCATGCACATAAATATATTTGAACTAAGAAACACATAAGTGTTCTATATATAATTAGAAATTTGAATAACTTAACGTACTAACTTTAAAAATTTAAATATGATAGAACAAAAGTTATTAGAACAAGGTGACTTATTTTACACGAGTTAAGCATCCTATTGATTTAGAGACCTAATAATAATATACAACCAATTAACCATACGTCTCCCTTCTCCCTTCTACCCATATGCTTCTCATCTTTTCTCTATGCTTCTCCTCTTTTCTCATTTTATTATACATTTAGTCTTAACTTACATTCTCCACATATTATCCAGTGGATCTCATAAATAATCAACGATGGTGATTTTTGGCATCTCCCCCCACCCCCCCCCCCCCCCTCTTCTTTGTAGGCAGCATTCAAAACTATGAGCAAGTTTTGAGAACTACTTTTATTTTTTGTAACCGTCTTTTATAGTATTTATTATTTATTATAGAGGGGTTTTTCTTTTTTGTTTCTTGACTTTATATTGGGTGGGATTAAGCATAGATAGTTAGCATTCAGAATTTTAGAATTAAATACCAACGTTTTTAGTTTGATAATGCTTATTGAGTAACCGTTAACCGGTGCATCAGATTGACATTAATTCTTTTCTCTTCTCTCTTATAAATTGAGTATTTAATCTTTCTCTTTTTTTTTCTTTACAGACTCAAAAGCCCGACATAAAAAGTTACCAGTTTTTTTTCTTTTCTAGATTCTTCGTTTTGATATGCTCAATATGTCTGTAATATAATCTCGGAGATTAAAACTCCCTTCTTAAGAGATTAATTTGCTTTATTTTTTGTACGTTACAATTTTTATATTTTATATAATATTTTAGGTATTATTTTTAGTGATTTGTTGAACCAAATATGTTTGTAAGAAATTGTCATTGTCGTGGTTATAAGTTATTGTTCCCTATAAATTTCACTATTTTTTTTTATATATCATTTATAGGATCAATTATAGTCAATAATTTTGTTTCTTGAAATCTGTTATAGCAGACTAGTTGTATAGTGGTTTTTTTTTTATTTTTCAGATCAATGAATTATAAGTGCATCTTGATTTTTATCATTCTCTTAATTTAGTGATCATGGGCGTGCTTAAAATTGGATGACCAAAGGTGTACACAAATTTTAATTTGATGGCCAGTTATTTATTTATTATTTTTTCCATATTCTTAGAAAACTTCATTGTCTTAACAAAGGTTCTTCAAGTCTTTGTGTTATAACTTATAATATATATAGACACATGTAACGTTATGCAAGTTTATGAATCTCCTTATAGTTGTATAGCCGTCTTTCAAACCTCTTTTTTTTTTTTTTTTGCTTAAGTTCATTTGGATGTTAGTTTCAATATTGCATCTCGATCTTATTGGAATGAGAAATAAGCAAAATTAAAATAAATATTATTCTATCCAAACAGGAAAGGAAAAAAAAATTGTTACGTAAGTGAAAAAAATCATAATTTACAAATTTGAGTTATAGTGGGAGAAGGATAAAAGGCAATGTGTGGAAACTAAAATTTGAGGAATTCTATCTAGAAGAAAAAATTGTTACATGATTGTAAAAAGTTTGATAGTTATATGAATTAGAGTTGTACTAGGAGATAAATAATGAGTGAGTATAGAAATTTAAATTTGATTTAAAAATTATTTTTTACAATGCAAATATTGTTACGTGCAACGCACATGTGCATCAACTAATAATAATAAGCTACTGAGATGATGAGAGCGTGATCCAAAATTTGAGTGTAGCTGATTTATTTAACCAACAAGTTTGAACAAGATTCTCAATGAGTTGATTTCAAGAATTCAAGTAAATTCTAATGGCATGTTTGTTTGATTGGCACCACTAAGATTATATTCCATTCCTTTTTGATCCCCCGATTCTAGCCAAACATGTACATGATGTCCATTACCAATCCTGCCTCAACGTTGGATTGATGGGTTGAAATCGCCCATTCCTGATAGCCTAGATATCTATTTTCTTTTATGCCCATCTCAAAATCTCTCGTTTCAAGCATCTCATCCCCCTTATAGTAAGAATCAAGGGCCTCAAAACGTCTTCAAACGGTCATAGGAAGAACATAACGAAACAAAGAAGACAAGCCTGACAACCAATCCCTCAAACTGCTAGGCAAAGCATATATAAAAGACCTGAGATTGAACTTAATAATCTGTTAACCGAGGACGGAACTCCCTTATTTAAGAATCCGCTTTCCCCGGCGTAAGGATGAAAGCCGTACCCCTTGTGGGAGGAATTGTTTGAGTCCCAGCTCCCAGATGAGAAGAAGGAAGCCCAAGGAACTGCCATTAATATGAATGAGAAGGAGCGGAACCCGAACCCAGGGACGTCTGATCGCTCAGATTGGACTCTTGGTCACCCTTGGGAGGACTAAATCAAAGGATCAATCACCTAGCCTGTCACTGCTGTAAGCTAATTCCGATTGGATGCTTCTTACGGACCCATATCACTTAGGGTGTGTTTGGTTGGGAGGAATCATGCCCAGGAAAGGGGTTTGATTCCCCTTTACCCCATTTGGCACGTCCCTTAAGTGGGCAACTTCCATTCCCGTACCACTCCAGATTCCTACCTAAGGCAGGCAAGTGAATGACGAGTTCGAGGTGGTTTTGCAAAAATGATGCTGGGCAAGTGATTTATGACTTTCCATATTGCCAACCTTGCCCTTGCTTCTCAACTACAGCAAATAAGAATCCCAACCGTGTCCAGCTTTAACCCCCTATACCACGATGCAAATCTGGAGCCCTAGCACAATACGATATGACGAGACAACGAAGAGCAGCCGCAACCTCCGACAAGCTCTGCTTCCTGAAATTGATTGTGTGGGTGTTATTTCGTTGATCTACGTTATTTCTTGCTAACCTCTGAGGACTCTACCACGATCTGCATTTGGATCCGTAGCTTTTCGCCAACACAAGATGATATCAGGAGAGAAGGAAGGACTTGATATAACCTCCGAGGACCTCTGCTTTGACAAATCAATTGTGTGGGTATGATTTCTTTGATGTACTAACTTTATTGTGCGATACAGGTATTATTGTTTCATTTGAAAACCAGATCTGCCATATCTCCATGTGCGCATTGACCCACAATAACTCCATCTTGATCTAACCTCTCTTGTGTAGATCTACATTGTTGTGTATGATTTAGGCAGACGTGATGTTTAGTTCATATGATTTTTTGAAATATCATGTTTAGTTCAAATGTGTTTAACGGTGTCTAGGTCATATTATTCCATTTATTTCGTCTTCTTTTTCCCACTTTTTTTAGGTTTATGAGAAAATTGAGGACAAGAAATTAAAGTGGAATTTTCGATTATATGTTTTATGATGTTATGGTTTCTGAAAAATGAGAAATGCAATGGTTAATGTTCATAAGGCCGGACTATATGTATCATGTTGGCCATCTACATACCACAACCACTCTCCTCTATCTGGGGGCTTGGGGCCAGGATTTGGAAGGATAAAGGCATTTTTTATACTTATCTTATCTACCAAAATATATTGTGCTGCTTAGAAGAATTAAAATTTAAGTTTTAGAATATGTGCATATTAGCCAAGTTACAGATTCCTCTAATCTAACCATATAGAATTTGGCATTGAGAAGAAGTTTGGGGGGGGGGGGGAGTTTGAAGTAGTTGGGGCGACAATTACAACCCTTGATAATGGATAAAACTGATAATTATGCGACTACTTGTGAATACTAGTCACTGCACACATGAATTGCAGGTGAATCATTTTTTAAAAATTTCCCAACACAAAACCAATAGGCTTTTCTTATAACGTATTAAAATAGATAACTCATAATATTTCTGTATTAAATTAGTTATTTTTGTAAAAATGGACGAAACAAAACGAAAAGATTAAAATCTATATGGACCTTATCAAAAAATGAAAAATGAAAAATGTGTTTGCAAATAAAATTTCACATAAGAAAAAACATTTCACTTATTAAGTGATAGGAAGGGAGTTTTGCATGTCATATATAACATATTTGATATCCTCCAAAAGCTTTATCAATGCCCGTAGGTTGAGATTGAAGTATAATAGAAATTCTTGTGCTGAGCATCAATAAAGGGAATTGATCTACATGATGCTCTCACTCTTTTCCTAAGATTTCCACAATGGGAGAAACTTGATTAGTGAAGAAAAATAGACCTCACAAGCATAACTAAGAAATAGTTGGGTGCTCATGCATCACATACCCCAAGCAAAATATTACTACTTCATAAACACAAAACTCTACAAGCTCAAATACATTTATAGTCACATATGATCCATACTCTATACAATTTAATAGAAAATAGATTATAAAAAGCCTACCATCAATATTTAAGAATCCAAATAAATCAAAATCATAAACAATAGTTTTCTAGGCTTACAACTGGTGCTTCCTGAAAAACATCAAATTTAGATTCGAAATAATTTCATAAAGCTACAATATTTTTAATCCTCCAATTGGATGCCAAGAAAACGTGGGAAACACAACCAAATTTTAAAATGGAAGCCGAGAAATTTTAAATTTTATAAACTTTCGTTGGCAAATGTCAACATTTAGATAATTCTTGATAGAGGAGGCCAAAAACGAATTGGGGACTCAACATTGTTGAGAAATGTCAAATATATATGATATTTAATTAAATTTTTTTTTTCCTTCTTGTTTTGCAAGTTGAATTGTGATTTTTGGTTAGATGAAGCCGAAAATCTGTTATTTTAATTTTTTATGTTTAAGTTTGTCTTTTATAAGCATTTTCATTGTTGGGTTTCTCTTGTTTGTATTGCTATTTACATGTAGTGATGTTGATATAGTTGATCCTATAATAACAAAACTTCAAAACTTATTTCCTAAGTAGCTTATATAATTTCCTTTCTTAATCGAAATAAATTGGTAGAAGGCCATAACACAGGTTCAATGAATATGAAAATATTAATACTGAAGCTCATTAAATCAATTTTAGGGGAATTACATTTTTCTTACTCTTAAAGCCACTAGGGCATTTTGTCAAACACTTAATTTGTCAATTTCATGAGTACTTGTTTGGGCTTTAAATACTAGAAACAATATTAAGGGCATCTCCTCTTACCGTGAAAGAGAAGGAGAAGACAGAAGGAAAGAGGAGAACATACGGAAGATGGATATAAAACAATATTAAACGTTGTTTTTGTTGTACTTATACTATGTAATATGTTTCTTATTAAAGTTTTCAATTAATGAATAAGGGTAAGAGTGTCAATATAAATTTAAGTGAGGGTAAATAAGTGAATCAAAAGTTTTTCCAACATTCAGCCTTTTATAAGTAGTCTAGATATGTAAAACTTCACACAATTGAAACTTGACCAGCAAACCTTGCCTTTTGCACTCAATCAAGGTTCACATTGTCACCAAAATAGTGAAAATGTATGAGAAATGCTCAAAGGATTACCAACTCAAATACAATTACAACAATGCATTAATTACTAATTTCAGATTTTAATTTTAATTAGCTTCCAACTGTTAGTTGATTTTAATATTCTTGCTAACGTCGAAGCTCATGCATTATGGCCAAATAAGCAGAAAAGAAATAACTATTGTACAATACGTGTAGATAACAAAGAATTCAATATAAAATACATTAAGTGAGTATAATATCTATATATATATGTGTGTGTGTGTGTGTGTGCATATTTATAAATTATATAATAAAACTAAATGGTCTGTTGTGAAGCCATGTTTTAGTACTAAATATAATATATGAAGCATGAATATAAGTAGCATCGTTTTTTAAGTAACAAGCCATGTTTTGAATTGATTTTCATCTTCTAATTTGCCTTATATTCTAACAATAGTTATATTTTACGGTGGTCACCAAAAATCTGTTGTTGATCGAATGGTCAAATTATGTGAAGATTGGGATGGGGAATTTCCTGCTAAAACATAAGAATATGTTCTTCTACCTTTATATGTCCGCCATGATTGCTCCACTAGCAGCCTTACCCCGATTGCGCTCAAGTGTAGTCCCTTTTAATAGTTTAATACAAGGTTAATTATAATTTGGTTTCCATCTCAAGTGGGTTGAAATTTATATGCTTATACGTAGTAAGGATTAGTTAGTGATAATATGTTTATCGACCCACGTCTCTCAATTATTGATGTACAGATATGGCTAGATTGATGGTGTCAAAGAAAAAAGAAATTATGGGTATGTTGGAAAGTCTTCGCTCTCTATTGAATGTTATTTCCTTGCTTGAAGTCGTATTATACCTACTCATTGGCAAACATTACGAAGACCATGTATTGAAGTCGGAATCTTATTTTACCCATGAATCCCGGATGTTGAACCTTCATAATATCATATTTCACAATGACACAACGTGCATAAGTCAATTGCGTATGAATAGGTATACATTTTCCAAATTGTGTGATATGCTTCGCACCATAGGGAAGTTAAAAGACACTAGACACGTGACAGTGGAGGAGATGACTGCATTGTTTGTACACATTCTTGCTCACCATGTGAAGAATAGAGTGATAATAAATAGATTCATGCGTTCGGGTGAGACAATAAGTCGACATTTCAATGAAGTTTTGAAGGGAGTTATCCGATTGCAAAGTCATTTGCTTAAACAACCAGAAGCTGTTACAGAAAACTCAACTGATGCAAGGTGGAAATGGTTTAAGATATATATACCAAACACTAATACAATACATCTATATTGAATTAACCTATTTCAAATAAGGTATTGTAAGAAGTTAAAATAGGTTAATTCGTATTTAAGATTGTAGTAATTGTTGTTTTATTTTGTTACACACATTTTTTTTGTAGAACTGTTTGGGAGCTTTAGATGGGACTTATATTAGGATTAATGTGCCTGACGCTGACAAACCTCGATACCGAACAAGGAAAAATGATATTGCAACTAATGTATTGGGAGTATGCTCCCAAGACATGCAATTCACCTTTGTTCTACCAGGTTGGGAAGGTTCTGCAGCTGATTCTCGGGTACTAAGAGATGCTGTTAGTAGAAGACATGGTCTTAAGGTCCCTCGTGGTACGTTACAAGCGATTGTTATACAAATAATGTGACATTAGTAGTATATACAATACTAATATCATACTTTGTTCGTTTATTAGGTTTTTATTACCTTGTTGATGCTGGATATCCCAATGGGGAGGGATTTCTTGTCCCATATAGAGGCCAGCAGTATCACTTAAATGATTGGAGGACCGGTCACCAACCTACCACTCCACAAGAGTTTTTCAACATGAAACATTCGAGTGCTAGGAATGTCATAGAAAGATGCTTTGGGCTTCTTAAGCGGAGGTGGGCTATTCTAAGGAGTCCTTCTTTTTATCCCGTGCAAACTCACAACCAGATCATTGTCGCATGTGTTCTCCTACACAACCATATAACGCGAGAGATGCCGACAGACCCCTTCAGGGAGCTCCCTTTTACTGAGAATTATAGTCAGCCAGCGGGGGATCCAATTGAATATGTTGATGCATCTGACCAATGGCAAACGTGGCGGGATGCAATGGCAAATGAAATGTTCAACGAGTGGCATGCATCTAGAAATGCATAATTTACATTTGTTGTGGCTTGTTTTATGTATTGAACAATATTCCTTGTTTCGATTACATGCGAACTTATGTCTACTAACTTTCAGTTATTAATTAGTGGTTTGTAATTGACTATTTTACTTAGTGCATCATATCTGTGTTTACCATGCAGCATATATGTTATAACATTACAGTGTATGATGATGTAAAACTGTTTCATATATTATTGACCCTATACAAATTATAGTGCATATGCTTTATTTTGTGTTGCACATATATAGGATGGCATCTATTAGTCGAGACAAAGACTCAATTGCTAGCACACCTGTTGTAAGACTAAAACATCAATGGACACCTTTGGAGGATGAAAAATTAGTGCAGGGTTTGTACGAGTTGTACACCATGGGGACTTGGAAGTGTGATACCGGTTTCAAGTCCGGTTACTTACTTCAACTGGAGAAGATGCTGGCACAAACCCTTACTGGATCGGGTCTTAAAGCTTGCCCACACATTGAATCTCGTGTGAAGACATTGAAGAGACAAACGATGGCTATCGCTGATATGTTCACAATTGGAAGTGGCTTCTCATGGAATGAAGAAGATACAATGGTTCAAGCAGAGAAGGCAGTATTCGATTTATGGGTGAAGGTAATGCGATATGTGCGTGTCTATTTAAACGTTTATTATTTTCTTTAGTTACATTCTAGTTCATAATTTTTAATATACGTGTAGACTCATCCGACTGCAAAAGGCTTACGAAATAAGCCTTTCCCCACTACGACACGTTATTGGAGATTTTTGGGAAGGATCGGGCAAATGGATTGGGTGCTACAACCCCTGCTGCAGAGGAGGAAGCAATTGAAGTAGCCGCCGCCAATGAATGCAATGCAAGTACTCAATTTGATGATGGGGGTTTTGAAGGCATTGAAGTTTCGAGTGCTCAACCCCAACCGTCACTCGCGGGGGCATCTCAAGCGGGACATCTCAACACAAGCGTAAGAGCACATCATTGTTTGCACGTGGGATTGTTGAGGTGTCATCCTCTATCAAGAAGCTCGTCGACGGAACCATGGTCTATCTGGATAGGATAGGTACTGCATTGAGCGAGGAGAGTACTACAAAAAAGCAGGTTGCCGAGGAGGTGCAGAAAATCCCTGGATTGACTCTTACTGAAGTCTTGGATGCAGGAAAAGACATTAGTGCTGACACATATATGTCCGCTGTGTTCTTCAATCTATCCGATGATAAGCGTAAAGAGATGGTTGCTGAGGTGCTGAGAAGACGTAACCCTACGGGTTGAGTTACGTACATGGACTTAATTAGATTATGAACTTCGACCTACTTGTTTAACTTTTTGATGTCGCTGTGCACATTTTCTCATGTGGGCGATTAAACATTAAATATGTGATGTATACTTATCAGATCTGACTTCTGGATCTTGTACTGATCTCCTTGATATGGTTATATACCATATGTTTTGGTTAATGAAATATGAAACATGTAGGTGTTGCTTATTATCGAGTATATGACCCATGTTTCTTGAGGTGTTGTGGCAAATTTATCTTTTTATGGGTTGAGTTGAGAAATGATTAAAACTTTTATGTTATGGGTTGCGTTTATGGGTTTAATTTAGCCTTTAAACTTAATTTTGTCATAGTTCTCTTATTGTCATCACTCCAGGTATAGTTTGATGTGCTGTGATATACATGTTTTTTTCCATTTAATTATGCTATCAAGTAGTAATAATAAGTTTATAAGTTTCTAAGTTTTTGTCTCGTTGATTATACCCATAATTCATTGCATCATAGGTCAATGGTGTTTTAAAACCTCAAAATAGTCAACTGCATGGTATTATAGTAGGCTGTGTATTTGCAGGCAGAGCGTTAAATTTTAGGAAAAATTTCAATATAGTCAACTACATAATAGTGTAGTTGGCTATATTGCAAGTCAAAGACTTTCATGATATGAAGCCCATAAAGTAGTCAACTGCATGGTAATTATAGTAGGCTATATTTCCAGGCAGATCGTGAAATTTTTTAAAAAATTTCAATATAGTCAACTACATAATAGTATAGTTGGCTATATTGCAAGGCAGAGACCTCGATGATATAAAGTTTTAAAAAAATTTCAATATAGTCAACTACATAATAGTGTAGTTGGCTATATTGCAAGGTAGAGATGTCAATGATATGAAGCCCATAAAATAGTCAGCTACACTAACATTTAGCCAGCTATATTGTAAGGCAGAGAGTTGGATGATTTGAAGCATAAATAGAGTCAACTACGGTATAGTACAGCTGGCTATATTGCAAGACAGAGACTTTGATGATGTGAAGGCCATAAAATAGTCAGCTACACTAACATTTAGCCAGCTATATTGCAAGGCAGAGAGTTCGATGATATGAAGCATTAATATAGTCAACTACATGCTAGTGTAGTTAGCTATATTGTAAGGCAGAGACTTGTATTAGGATTTCGTTAGTACTAAAACAAATCAAAAATCCATTTGATTATTGTTATTGTTATATTGTAATCATGCAAATGCGGCAAAAAAATATTTTTATTAATTGATTATTTATTTTTATTTTGTTGTCATACACGAAAGTCAAATTTGGGTTTTTTACTTGAATTTGTTGGTAGCACCTGATTAAAATTTATGGGATGACTACTTTATTTGACATGCAAAAAAATGAATTTATGCAATTATCTATATGTTTATAGATAATTGGGGACATCTTATATAAATAATAACAAATATAAACTTTGGATTAATTAAGAAGCCTATTTATTAACAAAATAATTTTAATAAAATTTATATATTAGCTCCCTATATTTTGACTGGAAAATAAAAGTAAAAATATAAAAGGTTTTGCACTATTGATCTTTATCAAATGAAAAATATATTTATTCTAATATGATAGTGGATAAGCAGAAGAAAAATAAATTTAAAAAAAAAACACCGAAACAAATTTCTATTGTAATGGTCCATGTATTCATGAGTAATGGTCTTATGGGTTTAGGTCTGTGAAAAATATGCATAGGCCAAAGCCCTCACACCAAGCCCATCGCTTTTATCCTTTTCAAGTTTCCATGACCAAGGGCGAAGCCACCTGGACACTAGGGGTGGCACCCGCCAACACTCAATTTGTTCAAAATTCTATATATATATATATATGCAGGGACGGTAGGGGTGGCAACCACCAAAACGGCAACGTTGGACAATCCTACCATGTACAAGCAAGTTGAACCATTGGATCGAAAAATATGGTGATGTGTCGTGCATCCATTCAATTATTGGAGGTCCAATAATTTTTTAGAAACAAATAGGAGGCGCTCCCATTTTAGAACATCCTAAAAAGGAAAAGAGGCCAATAAAATAGGAAATAGGGAGTATATGTTTTAACATTCCAATTTTGAGCTCAAGTGTACAAAACGTTTGAAAAAAGTAAAATATTCTTGAGAAATGGTATTTTAGAAAATCAATTTAAAAGAATCATTTACTCGTTAATTAGGAAAATAATATTGGAACATCCCAAAAAAGAAAGGTGGACAATAAAATTGGAAAATAGGGTCAAGGGGGGATCAAGAAATTATTCTCAATGGTTGCACTTATTTAATTGAAATATTAAATTCTTTTCGTAGGAGTTAGATAGGGAATGGAGAAAGGTAGGATCACACATTGGCATGACTGAAAAGAAGTGGATTTCCAAAATTGGTTCTCTTCCCCTCCAATACCCAATACCCAATACCCAAGCCCCAACCCACCCTTCTCTGCTTAGCTTACTTGTGATTTGGTTTAATTGTTGATCATTATTTCTCTGTCTAATTATTTGAGAAACAGTGAAGCACATTCACATAAGATGACTAGACAATTGGTTTAGGTAGTGCTTATTTTATTTTATTTTATTTTTTTAATAGTTTCCCAAATTTATTATTCTTTCACGATCTCAATTGAAATATATATGGTTTATAAAATATCAACAGATTTTAAATTTTTGAAAATTTTTCTATCTCAAATAAATAATAAATTTGTTTGAATAAAAACGTATTTTATTTTTGTTATTAAAATAAAATATTAACAACCAATCTAAATTCGCCCCTCCTAAACAAGATTCCTAACTTCACCCCTGTCCATGATACAATCCAAATATGCACATTCATCACAAAAACCAATTTTTTTTGTTATCACCCATTACTAATAAGGCTTTATTTATAATCATTTCACTTTAGTTTATTTTATTGGGCTTCTTTAATGTATTCCAACAATAAATAAAGCCAAGACAAAAAACCACCCCTGCATGAATAAAAAAAATATTTTATATTAGTTTCCCGTGTGTAGCACGGGGATGAGACTCGTGTACACTATTACGTGACCACCCCTGCATTACAAATTGGTCAACTATAACTATAAAATAGTCGACTAAAATCACACGTAAAATTCATATTGCATGTTTAAAACCAATTACACACACGTTAAATAATAATTTTTTTAATATGGCCTTTCGCGGGTTATCCAACAATTTATAAACACACAACCCCACACGTGGTGAGGCAAATTACACCCCAATATTCACATCTTCCCAATCAGTCACACCCCAAACCCACACCGTCCCATCGTCCCAAGCCGTCACACCCAAAACCCCTCTTCCCATCTTCCCCATCCATCACACCCAAAACCCTTCTTCCCTTCCCATCATCGACGAACTACGGCTGCAGTTGAGCACCAATAAGCTGCCAACGACGATGCATAATTTGTAGCCAACGACACCAAAGGCGACAACCTTCGTTGCCGTACCTTACCAAGGTTCGTACTCTCTACACCTGTCCAGTTACATGAGTAGGTGCAAAACAAATATTTTTAGATGCGTTCGGTATATTTTGATAAGTTCATTGCCCAGATCTGATGGTGGCTGGCTTCATGCTTGGACTGTAGTTGGTAGTATAAAACCGAGAGCACCACTAAATGGAGATGGAGGGTTTATTGAGGAAATTGGGAAAAAATGGAATGTTTGCATGATTTTTAAGTAATCGAGAATTTCAGCCCAAATGTTATGAATTATATTACACTTGGCAACTGAAAATACTAAAAGGTCTTTTGATTCAATTGAGTTGTTTTTATTGTAGCTGGTGGCTTGCGTTTCATTCTGAAAATTTGTGATTGGAGATTATATACTGCTTAATTTATAGAGAGGAATCAAGCTAGAGATATTTCAAATATGCTTTAGGTACTTTCAAAATATAGAATATAGAACCATGGATATTGAACATCGTCTGTTAGTGGTCTTCATTCTTTATATGTCGTGTCTATATGATTAAATGATAAATATACTGAAGTATGTATAGCATCTTAGAAATAAGTTATGTATACAAAATTTTTATTATGTATAGATTTTTAATAAGTTATGTATAAAATATGTTTTTTAATTCTTAATTTCTAATCGGTGGTTTTGTTTTTGGGCAGCTGCAAACCACTCAATTATCTTCTATGACGAAGCAAAGTGAGAAATTGCTCCAATCCTCCATGGACGCCGCGAGAGGGAGTAGAAACACCAACAATAACGGGAAACGACCAAGGATTGAAGGAGAGCCATCCGAAGAAAGCACTCAACCATCATAGGACGGCATCAAAAGGGAAACAGCCCATGTCCGTCGACAGTCGCCCACCAAAACCGATAACACAACGATCACACCATTCCGGTAAACCAACCACACGTGGTGAGGGATCATCGACCCAACGCAAGAAGAGCAAACAGACAGCAGTCGATAATTCAGGTGAGGCGGATTTGTTCTTGAACAATGATATTCGGCTGAAATATAATTTGAAGTTCAGGGGGCGCCATATTCAATTTGGGAGATGTGTTGATTTCGGTTTTTTCACTCGAATATGGGTTCCGATTTGAGGAGTTGTTTCGTGCCATCGGGTGGTTCGATTTCCTTAGCCGACGGCAAGTCATGTACCCACGACTGGTACGATGTTTCTACGCCCACCTGGACCTGAATTCCAAAACCGTGCACTGCACATCATATGTTAAAGGAGTACAAATTTCTTTAAATTGTACCACATTGAACCACATACTTGGGTTACCACAGTTCGATACATTCAAAGCATTTCACACTCACACGTGGGCCAAATATGATGGATTCGACAAAGAGGAGGCACTGAAAGAAATGTGCTTGTCGAATAACATCAATGCAAGTAGGCCACCGATGTATAGTGAACTGAATGTTGAGGCACGACTCATCCATAGCATCATATCTTATTGTATATTGCCGCATGTGGGTAGCCGGGTACATGTGGGATATTTTGATGTGTTTATTATGTGGTGCATTATGCATGGGAAGAAAATTGATCTCGCACATCTCATTATACTCCATATGGCATATTGTGCACCTAGGACGGGTGTACTGCCTTATGGGATGTTACTCACTACTATATTTGAGCATTTCAAGGTGCTGTTGGACAATGAGGTAGATGTGGTTTCTGCAAGGCCAACTGATATATATAGTGCATCAACCTTGAAGCGGATGGGGTTTGAGTTGGATGCCAATAACACATGGGTGATACCCACAAATCAAGATGATCAGGCTGAGCGAGCGGACTCTCCACCAACTAATCCACTAATGGATGGACCAAATGACCAAACAACTTCTATACCCGGCCTTCAAGTTGTTATGGATGTTATTTCAAGTATTGAACAGGTAGTTCAGAAAGGATTATCCGATGTTGATAGTCATCTGGGTGGGTTGGAGAATCAAATGTCGGACATACATCATCGATTGTTGGGTGTAGAGAATCGGGTGTCAACTATGGGGAGGAATATGTGTACTGTTGAAGACGATGTGCATATGATGAAATTTTATGGAGGTGAGGTTTACAATGCTGCTTGGGTAATAAGTCAAGCATTTGAAACTTGGCATGGTAGAGGTAGGACTCCACCAGCCCAAGTGCCACCAGCAGCCCACGCGCCACCTCCTGCCCCCGCGACAAATGCAAGGCCATACCAAACTACATTCGCACCCATCTTTTCGAAGGCAGATAACCCTCCACCACCTAGGAAAAGGAAGCAACCATGGGATGACGATGCTGCTCCTAGTGCTCCAACAGACTTTGTGGAACGTGATGATGAGTAGTTTAGTATTGATGCATTGATAATGGTTTTTTGTGTTGTTGAAATGGGAGTTTGGGAAGATGTAATTTTTTGTATATGATTGAGCAGTGTTATATTTTGGTATGATAGAATTTGACCCATTCACATGTATGGAGAAGACAAAGTAAATCAAATGATTATATGTGTTTTAAAAGTTATCCCAATCTCATGCAATTTTTTTTCTATGTTGAAATGAGAAAGCATTACGGTGTGCTTCTAAAATTTTTTTACTATTAATGCTTCTAGGTAGGTTGATATGGGTTAGAGTTTGCCATTTCACTCAATTGTAGTATTATATGGGGTTAATAAGTCTCGGCCTAACAATATAGCCAACTATACTAACGTGTAGTTGGCTATATTGAGGGCCTTTATATCATCATAGCTTCTGGCTGACAATATAGCCAACTATACTAACCTGTAGTTGGCTATATTGTCAGGCAGCAGCTATGGTGACATAAAGGCCCTCAGTATAGCCAACTATATGAACTGTAGTCGGCTATATTATCAGGCCGAGAGGAGGATGACATGATGGCCCTTAATATAGCCAACTACACATTCGTGTAGTTGGCTATATTGTCAGGCAGAAGGTATAAGGACATAAAGCCACTCAAATAGTCAACTAAATGTAACGTAGTTGGCTATATTGTCAATTATTCTTAATAATTAATACGCCAACTATATAGTATGCTAAATCTAACCACAGTCAGCTGTATTGTACCAAAAATCCGAAGAAAGAAAATATTTAATAACCCATCAATTGTGTACTGGGTGGTCATCTACATGTTAGTGGTGAGCATTGAGTTGTTTGGTAACCTAGTTGGGAACAATGGCTCTCCAGAAGTTACTTGTCAAGGAATTTCATTTCGAATAAGTTAGGGAAGGTTGATATTGAAGCCACCTTTGGTACGCATCTATAATCTATCGACGCTGAGGCCAACTGTAGTAAGCTCAGCCCAAATGGTCGTGGATAACCAGCTGTAGAAATTAACATGCTATTTGTTTAGCATTTACATATAAATATAGCCAACTGTTAAAACACCGTTGTATGTGGATTGGCAAAATGAGAATTCAATACAATAACGATAATATCCAAAATGAACAACGTTAATATTCATAATGTTTAATTACAAATAGTCATAGTTTATTTAAAACCCAATACATAATCGCCAAGATTATTAACACTCGGACAATTATCTTCAACTCCATCGATGTTGGTAGAATGTAATTATGTCGCCCATGGTGCTCTATATCTGATTGGAATGTGGATGATGCCTCATCATCAGTGTTATCCAAACCATCTATATGCTCAGCCCAAGAGAAGAAATGGCAATCATGTCCGTTTCGTTCCTGAAAAGTTTCAAAAGTGTTAACATATACATAAAAACTTAATAAAAGTATAACATCTTTCAAAGGTTGCATATTACTCACCATGTAACCGGGGCACGAATAAAAAAGGCAAAATTTACTACGTTTCTTGTGCGATATCTTCAAGATAGCTCGACGTCCACAATCACACAACTTAGGGCTTGCTCTCAAGCAGTTGGGTGGGGGTTGGTTGTTCATAGATGACATTACTTCACTTGATCAACATATGAACTCTTATAATGGTAACTACATCATGGATTATCACCTTCAAACTACAAATGAGATGTTGACATCAAGCCCCGATAGAAAGAAACAGTGAAAGAGAAAGATGTTTCTCAATTAACCCTTGAAGACAAAAGATAGAAGTGTAATAGAGTAGAAGAGAGAGTAGAGAACACATACACACGGAGCGTAATAGAGTAGAAGGAATCCATTATATAGCAATATTCAGAATTTTCTTTTCATTTCCCTCATCCAACCAAGCATGATCCACACAGAGCATTACACAGCATTAATATATTATGATCCTCCCAAACTTCTTACCATAACCCAACCCCTACACTCCCCAACCAACCACCCCCCCCCCCCAAAAAAAAACAAACAAACAAACAAAACAAGAATGACATGAACCCACAAAGAGACAGAATCAATACATACTCCTATACCTCAACCACACCTTGGCAAACTTACTTATGCTCAAAAGCTTTTATTTTTGGCCTGTGAATGTATTGTATTCTGCTAAATGGAATCTCTATACGCAAGTGTTATTGCCTAAAGATCTTGAACTGCCAAGCCAAATTTCCCGACAGAATCAACTTATGTTAAAAACCATTTATAAAAATAAATAATAAATAAATAAAATAATCGTAAGTGCAATCAAATCTCAGTTTACCCAAAATGAATTTCAATCTATATGATCATATGCCGAAACACACTAAGACGAAGAGAAGGAGACATCATAAGTCTGTAGAAGAGTCCATACTTCAAAACTCAATTGAGAACCCAAACCTGCAATACAGTTCCCTGTAAAATTTCCTCCTTTCTTAGAGCACGAGTTACTCGCATGCAACAATGAGCAACTGGAAAATCCAAATCTGCAACAAAGCAAGTATTCCTCTTCTTTTCCCTATTAACTCCACTTAGTAAAATAGAATTACAGAGCAAAAGGTAACAGGTTTCATAAGAAATTTGCAGTACACAAGGTTAACTCACATACAAATCAACTGAAACACGAAGCAAATATTTTTCTCGACCTCTAAGAGCATCGTCAACGTTGAAGCTCTATCCTCCATAAAAAATCAACCATTCGCCGCCAACATCGAAGGTCCATCGTCGGTGGGAGTCTCTTTCTCTCTGTCTCGCTCTCTCGTGGACGAGCTCACCAAAAATTAGCCATCTACTTGCTATCATCTTTGAGTTGAAACATTGACATGTACAAATTTTTTCAGAAGGACCCACAATCCGCTTGCGAATAACAAACCCAAAACGCAAAATCACCTTCTTCTTCCTTACCAACTTCGATATCTCCTTCATCCCTTTGTGGGAATGGTTCTTCAATTATAGCCACAAGCTCTACAACATCTACATCCACGCCAATCCCTCTATGAAATTCACCCCTCCCGGCACCCTATTCACCAATAGATTCAATGCCGGGAAGAAGATCGAGTGGGCGTCGCCAACGATAATCTCCGCCGCGCGTCATCTCCTTGCCACCACCCTTTTCAGCGACCCCCTCAACCACTCAACAGATTTGGGTCTGTTCTGGTTGCTTCTTCTTCTGCTTCCTATTTCTTCTTTTTTTTTCTTTTCTTTTTTTTTTTTTCTCTCCCTGAGTAACCAACATGCTCTTTCTCTGAGTAACCAAATTGGATGTTCGGATCTGTGGGACTGGGGGGTTTGGTTAAGTGGTGTTCTGTTTAGTCTCTATTATTATGTTATTTTAGATTCAATACCTTGTCAATTCTCAATTATTTTTCAGATTGAAAGTTGGTTTGGAAGTTGGTTGGAGTAGTGAAAAAATAGCTACCATGGTTGGAGTACAAACCAGGAAAACTAAGTAGCTATTTTATAGAATGTCCTTTTGCTAGCTAAAATAACTAAAATTTAGC
This sequence comes from Liquidambar formosana, assembly GCA_039720395.1. NCBI lineage: Eukaryota > Viridiplantae > Streptophyta > Magnoliopsida > Saxifragales > Altingiaceae > Liquidambar > Liquidambar formosana. The sequence continues at coordinate 33,268,830 of CM077821.1, read as the reverse complement.
TATCATGGTTGGAGATGCTTTAACACATTATGCTATTAAAAAAAAAACACACATACAAATCAACTGAAACACGAAGGAATAAAAGGAAAGATTGAAAGAATTACAGATTTCTTACGGTTTGCCATATGTGGAGCAACATTCTTCAAAAAATTGATGTGGACGTTTGGTGGGTACTTTTCTTACAATTCTTACAATTTCTTCATATGTGGAGCAAGATTCTTCGTATTTGGTGGGTTCATTTATTTACGGTTTGCCATATGTGGAGCAAGATTCTTCATTTATGCTTCATTTATAATCAAGTTCTTGAACAATTTCTTACATATCTTCATTTATAATCTTTTGCCCTCTACCTATATGGTGGGCATTTGATCAAACCAGACAGAGTTCATAAACAATTGTTGCGGAGATTATGGAAAAAAATAAACCCTACTAAATAGAAAGTAACATTCCTTCTCGTACCTGCGGATGAGTCGATGCAGATCGGGCTATTGCTTCATTTGCCCAAGCTAGGTCTCATAACTTTCCACGATGCAGAACGTGGTTGAAGTTTTTGCAAATCGGGGTTGATTCGACAATGACAACGATGTAGACGACTATAGAACGAACAAGAGTCGTCGAGGGTTTGATTATTTAGCCGATTCTATGTCACATACATTCCAACGATGCATAACAGGGTTGAATCTGTTGCAGATCGGGGTTGATTTGATGCTGCTGACGATGTAGATGACGTTGAGAATGAATAAGAGAGTCGTCGTTGCAGATGGATGAAGTGTTTCGCATGCAAGGGTATGTCTCTTATGTGTTTGGTTTGGGAGTTTTCCTCTTTTGATCTAGATCTGGATTTGGCGATGACGACTCGGCTAATCAGATAGATCTGGAAGGCAATGTCGAGCAGCCGACGATGGATATAGAATGGAAGAGGGTGCGAATCGAACTTCGACCTACCCGCTCGTTTCGAACACTCGAGCAGCCTTGTGTTTGGTTCTTGACGAGCTTTCTTCTTTTGATATACAGCTGGAGTTGTTTTTCAAATTTTGAGAAGGGTATTGCTGTCATTTAACAAGTTTGGGATCAGATTCCTAACCTCAACCAAACATAGGCATGGGAATCTTTAGTGGGAATGCTACTTTCCATTACCACCAACCAAACATTGGAATGGGAATAATTAATCACATTCCCATTCCCTTGTAATGCTTCTTTCCCAGGGATCACATTCCCATTCCGTGAACCAAACACACCCTTAAAGGCAGCTCAACCCTCTTCAAGATTTGACCCATTGCTAGATGCGAGATTGGGCACTGCAGCCTTTTCATACTTTCCTCCCGAGTCTGATGGAATAAAAACCTTGACTTCTACATTGCGAATAGGTGCCGCCAACGTACTCCTTTGGTCAACAATTGGTGAGCTTCCTAGATGCTTCTCCACGTAAAGCTTGAGTTATTACCCAATGGGGCCTCCAAAAAACTCCCCTCGTGGATTGTAACGAACTTTGAGAATTTGGGCCACCAAAGAGTTACTATTTGTCACTAACCGCCAGCCTTGCTTGGCTAATAACACTTTGTTGAGTGGAAGCCCAATCTTGAAATCCAAGAGTCCAAGACCACCATTTTTGGTTTGCAAAGTAGATCTCATATACTCCTTTTAATATCGAGTTTACTCCAAAATTCTTATCTGCGATTCGAATTTTGCGAAACAAACCGTCTGATTAAAATTGGTTCATATGTTATTCATACATATCAAAAATCAAGTTGATTCAAAATTAAGAGCTGCTTCATTTATAAATATCCATAAGTAAGCAATTGTTATTAATTAAAAAATATAAGTTTTGAATCGAATAACAATTAATCTCAAATCAACTTAATTTTTGATATGGATCCCTTATATGAGAATGCTATCTAATCCGACAATTGATAGGGAGTACTATTTGTTTAACAATTCAAAAGCCACGGATTTTTTTTTTCCCAGTTGTAGCAATTGCAACATAAGTAAATGATTGGAGACTCTTGAACCAAACCACAACATAAGAACTTGCGCCAAACCTAATTTTTGATAAACAAAAGCTCAAATGGTTTGTATATACATCTACTTCGCAACGAACTAATAGGTTTTTCTTTACTTTTAAGGTTATGATTATTGATGCAAGACAAAAGAAAAAAAAACAAAAAACAAAAAACAAAAAAAGAGGTTATAATTATTGTTTTTGCTTTTATTTTATTTTTTTATTTTCCTATTCGATAAGTTAAAAAGGAAATTAAAAAAACATAGGCATTTCCTTAGTGGAGAGGTCAAGGGAGCGAACCCAAAACCTTATAATTGTTATTTGCCTCGTCAAAATTTAAGCTTTAAAACTTTGGGCTTCGAAAGTCTAAAATCATACTGGGCCCAGCCCAAGCAAAAGCTAAAACATATTTGTTGAACATGGATTATATTAGGCAAAAGCTTGACACGTCACACATCACTTCACAACATGAAATTGCTTGTCCCAGTTTCGAGGACATTTTTCAAATTCAAATTTACGAAAATAAATAAAATAAAGGAAGAAAAAAAAAAAGGGAGAAAAACTTATACCCCTTTCATTTCAAATTGATTGCCATGCTTGAAAAAACACATTTTTTTAGAAATCCCTCTTAAATGTTTAGCATCTATTTTTATATTGTAACATTCCAATTTTGCCATCAAGTGTAATACAATCATTTATGAAATTTGTTTTGTCCACATCATGTCATTAAGTACCATCGATATTGGTTAAAATGAAATCTTGATTTTTTATTAGGACAATAATTTTGAAACAACCCAAAATAAAAAAGAAAACAATCAATATGAAACAGAAGAAGTATGCAACTGTGATGTGATATGGTTGAATTGAAGTAGTATTACAAGTCATTGGGAGTGGAGCAAAATGAAATTGCCATAATATTTTTCAATCCCACGTTACTTTACTTTCATTGACTCATGACACTACGTAACTGTCTCACAGATACATGGAAGACTCACTCAGAAACAACATAATATGACCTGGTATGGACAATGCCTGATGGTCGAAAGGATATCTTCTTTGTTCTCTATTAATTGATTTTCTTCACAATAAGACACCATATTTTATGTGGTGATGGATATAAGAGAGGAATGTGAAACATATAAGGAAACTTGATTGATGGAGGATACCATGCCATCACTTTCATTAATTGTTTCAATCAATTTCCAACATGTATTAAGCTTCTGGATGACTTCACTCAATTCAAATTTACGAACTTTTGGTTAAACTAATTATACAGCTCACTTTTGGATTCCTTTGCAAGAGAGCATCCTATGCTTCAGCTGGTGACTTGCATGGTCCCCCTTCGTTTTTTTTCAATTTACCCTGGTATAAGGTTTTGTATAATGATTGTCAAGAGCTTTATAAATGTGGCTTTGAAAAGAAAATTTATAAAAAGAGAGTAGGTTGAGCTCTCATTATTGGGCTATGTTGCATGTGCTGCAGCAATCTTATCGTTTGATAAAAAAATTTTGACAACATCTCACAAAGCTTTTCTCAATTTCCTATAATAGATGATCATTTTAAACTGAAATTTTTTCAGAAAAATTCAAAAATAATTCAGAAAAGTTAATTTATCTTTTCCATTCAATTGAAAGAGCTTGAAAATGAGAAGCAAAAAGTGAAATTACTGGTACCAAACATACCTCTGCTTTTATTACTTTTCTTCCTAGTAAAATGCCAAAAAGAAAAATAATAAATTAGCAAGATATTTTCTTTTCTTTTTTTTTTTCTTGGAGTATCAAAAGAAGTTCTGAAAAACTCAACCAGCACGTAGATGATCGAGTTGGACTAAGTTTTAAAATGATGAGTTGATTTTGGATTATTTGACTGAATATATTTCCTCATTTTTATGTAGGGAAAATTTCTTGTCAAAACATGTGGGGAGAAAAGAAAAATCTTCAACCCATGAGGGTAGCTGAGTTGACAAAAACCCGCGGTTCAAAAACTATAGGTCTCGAATTCGAGTCTCTATTCCCTTATTATCATGATTACGAATGATTTGTGTATCACGAAAATTAGTCTGCACCTAGTGACTTAGGATAACCCTTCCTTTGACCATTAAAAGAAAAAAAAATTCTCTCCTTAGAAAAAAAAAAAAACATTTAATCTATTTAATAGCGAGTCATGCCCCACCATACATATATAAATATAAATAGAAACGAGAAATATATGTCTATAATAAAATAGTTGACATGCACTCCTATGCATATCCCACGCGTGCTCACTGAGGTCATACGCCCATGCTTTGGTTACCAATTCCATTGCAGAATGTTCCCAATTTTGTTTTTGAGGTCAAACATTTGGGCGAGCCCACAACAGAAGATCTTGACCGGTGGCTTTCCCTCATAGATGCCAAATTGGTCTTTCTTTGAGAAATTGCCCTTTCAAAAAATGTAATCAAATTTAATATTATCAAGAAACATTTGAATGTTAACATGCTTTGGACGAGGGATCAGGGGTGGCCTTAACTCTTCTTGGCATGGGGTCTGCCAATTCCTTGCCTTTTTCCACGGCAAAATTATCTGTCTCCTCTGTTTCAGGTGATCAGGTCCCCCCACAAGATGGCCTGAGAGTCAATTAAGTTGGTGTCACCTTCAAAATGGGTTCAAATATCTATCTCCCCCTAGTTTCCTATCAGTCAATGCAAAATTAAAGGTCTTCCGATCCAATGAATAGAGCTTTGTTTTCGGTCATTGTGGGCGTGAGGCCGTCTCTGTCTTGATCAAAGTTTTGGTTGCTTACTCCCCTGGCCCCCACCCTTTTCCCCCATCTCCAAGAAGGAAAACAACGACAATATTGTATTGGTTGTGTCTATGACAATTTAGCATAGAGACGTGATTGACTCCGTTCGGTATGCCAATGCATGTTACGCCGAGTGGCATATGTTTCTCATTAAAGGGGAGGGTTTAAGGGGATTGTGGGTCGAGTTTTATTTTTTGTTTTTGTTTTGGTATATTGGGAGGGATTTGAACCCCTAACTTATCTTACTCCTATCATTTTCTCCACCCTCCCTCACTATTAGATTAGTTTTAATAGCTTGTGGGTCGTGTTTTCTAAAATGAGTGTCTATGTTTAGAAAAAAAAAAAAAAAAAAAAGAAAATACTGGATTGGTTGCATCTATCATTGACGTGATAAGCATCCTCAATTAAGTATTTGAGTCCCTTCTTTTTTCTCTATTATTATTTTTTTTAAAAACTAAGTAAGATATACACGCACTCAACTCACATTAAAGGAAAATCGAAGTCACAACCTCTTAAAATCTTTCCCCGGTTCAAAAGAAAGACGTGCCATTAAACGCAAGCCCCCTTTGCCATCCTCAATTGAGAAAAACCACATCTCTTCGCTAACTGTAAAGGACCAATGCCAACTGGTCATGTCTTCATCAGTGAACTTTTAGCCCACCCAGTTAGGTTTGGGTACACCATACCCATTGAACAGTAGCATTTCGTTGAGTCCAAGATTGATCATTACTTCATCACTTGGGAGACCACACCCAATTATATTGGACTTAGCGAAGAAGTTTGCGTAATGGGCACGATGATATGATGTTGACGTTGATGTTGATGCTGGTGATCGATGAAGGGGATCACGACCTTGATATATATACACACGGCTGGATGGAGCTACTAACTGTGGATATGACAAGATTTGTGAAGTGGTTTGTTTTCAGCTCTTTTGGCTTCTAATGGGCAGAGTTTGGGACCGCATGGGCCTAACATTAATGCAAATGAACCTGTCAATGCAAACGAACGTGTCAAAGAGAAGCTGGATACCCACTACTTGAGAAAAACTTCCATGCAACTGTAACACACAGGCGAATGAGAAACAAGGAAAATGAAATTGTAAGAATATATATTTTTTGATCCTATAATCTTATTTTACTTGATTTTCTTTAATCCGAGACACCATGTCATCAATGTCACAGTTGCATAGAAGTTCTTCTCCCACCAACTCAGCCCTTTTGGGCACACCAATAATAAAAAACCTCAACATCGTGATGAGTTGATCAACATTCGGCAATAACAGTTTGGACGACTTGGATTAAACATTGAAAAACTTGTTCATTAAGGTTATTTTGTTATGAATATTAAACATTGAGTGGACAATTGAGTGGATGTCCACACCCCCTCCACTTTGTGATAATGGGAACACCACTTCATAAGTGGATTAGGTAATCCCATCATGTGGACCTAATGCAAACAAAGATAAAAGGGGAAGGGGAGAAAGAAGAGAGATGTATTTTTGGAGAGAATGAAGAAATGTGATTTGGAGAGAAAGAAGAGAAAGAAGATGAATGAGAAATTTATTCTCCTCACAACTTGTTCTAAATTCTTGGTTTTACAACACGTTATCAGCACGAATTGCTCAAAGAATTTGTGAACAATATCATACTATCAGCATCTTCGTTTTTAACCAATTTGGTTGTGGTGAGTTACATACACATATATTCATCTTCCATATTTACGATGTTTTTATAAGTAAATCATTTATTTTGATCACTATTAGCATGCTGATTTCATAGTGATAAATTTTATTTAACAAGGTTGATTTTACATCCATGTTACTAATCCAACGTAGAAATTATATTTGCATTAATCTTTATTGCTATGTTATAAGTTTTGCTTATTGTTAATATTTCAATCTAAATTCTATATCTCGAATGGAGGAATGTCTATCTTCTCTTCTTGAAGCAAGAGAAGATTTAAAATAAAACCTGAAGTTTTATAATTAAAAAGGAAAAAGGGTAACAATTCATCTTCTCTTCCTGAAGTAAGAGAAAGATCTGAAAACCAGAAGTTTTCTATAAAAAAAAAAAAAAAAAATGTTATTATTCATCTGTTCTCTTCCTGAAGCAAGAGACAAATTTCAAAACCTGAAGTTTTAGAAATAATGAATAAAGTCTCAATTTAATTGAATAAAGTGATGGTCAATGATGACCAAATTAAATTGAGTAATATATTTCTCTATTATGTGTTATGCAACTTCTTTAGATGCTTGTAAAATTTTGGTGAAAATTCGTGGGTGCACCTTAACTTTTGCTTTAGTTAGCATAGAAGAACACACAAAAATCTGCTCTTGTTTTACTACGAATTGACTGTCAACGTCACCTCTGTTGTCAGTCAACTTCTCTCAGATTTGCTGGTAACTTCACTGTGTCAGCTTAAAGTATGTCATTTTATGATAAAAAACCACCAGAAGTGGAATAATGGAATACCAAACCACCAGAAGTAGATTAATAAAATATCAAACCACCAGAAGTGGAATGAATATATTTGGTGTGGAAAAATAAAATACCAAACCACTAGAAATGGAATACTAAACCACTAGAAGTGGAGTAATAAAATACCAAACCACTAGAAGTGGATTAATGAAATATCAAACCACCAGAAGTGGAATGAATATATTTGGTGTGGAAAAATAAAATACCAAACCACTAGAAGTGGAATACTAAACCACTAGAAGTGGAGTAGTAAAATACCAAACCACTAGAAGTGGATTAATGAAATATTAAACCACCAGAAGTGGAATCAATATATTTGGTGTGGAGTAATAAAATACCAAACCACTAGAAGTGGATTAATGAAATATCAATCCACCAGAAGTGGAATGAATATATTTGGTGTGAAAAAATAAAATACCAAACCACTAGAAGTGGAATACTAAACCACTAGAAGTGGAATACTAAACCACTAGAAGTAGAGTAATAAAATACCAAACCACTAGAAGTGGATTAATGAAATATCAAACCACCAGAAGTGGAATGAATATATTTGGTGTGGAGTAATAAAATACCAAACCACTAGAAGTGGATTAATGAAATATCAAACCACCAGAAGTGGAATGAATATATTTGGTGTGGAAAAATAAAATACCAAACCACTAGAAGTGGAATACTAAACCACTAGAAGTGGAGTAATAAAATACCAAACCACTAGAAGTGGATTAATGAAATATCAAACCACCAGAAGTGGAATGAATATATTTGGTGTGGAAAAATAAAATACCAAACCACTAGAAGTGGAATGACACTAAAGAAATAAGCATCGATTTATAGAATAAACCTACGAGATAAGTGTTTTAAGTAAATATTTGGTTGAGGTTTTGTGTGTTATACTGTGTTGACAGCACGAACCCATTTTACCATTTAATTCATAACTTTAGTTCTAGTTATGATTTTGAGATGAAACGAATTGGATTTTGTCACTGACTTTTTGGGCTAACATCCTACCAATTTTCGTGTCATTGGGTGACCATTTGATATTTTTTGAGTAATTATTTCGTGGTATACCTGAATCTGGGATTTCTGCTAGACAATTGAAAACCTGAAGTTTTAGAAATTTTGAATAATGGCTAAATTTAATCCAATTGTTTAAAATAACGATTAATAATGACTTTCAATTAAATATGTTTTGTACCCCTTTGTATTGAAATATGCATACTTCATATTTTACTAATGATCTCATGATAAATCATAATAAGGAATTTAGCATTTATAAAATTTACGTACTTCCTTATATGTTTTGATTTATTCATATATTAACAAAATATCATTTTATTTTGATATATAATTATAGCACTCCGACAATGTCAAATCTTTCGAAACTTGAGTTTGCCGCCCTTGATATTTCGGGAAAGAATTATTTGTCTTGGATTCTTGATGCTGAAATCCATCTTACTGCAATGAATTTGGGTAATACAATTCAGCAAGAAAATCAAGCGTCCCTGCAGGATCGCGCCAAGGCATTGATTTTTCTTCGCCATCACCTTGATGAGGGGTTAAAAACAGAATATCTCACAGTAAAGGACCCTCTTACCCTATGGAATGACTTGAAAGATAGATATGACCACCAGAAAACTGTCATTCTTCCAAAAGCTCGTTATGATTGGATACACCTGAGGTTGCAAGATTTCAAAACAATTGCTGAGTATAACTTAGCATTATTCAAAATCAGCTCCCAATTGAAATTATGTGGAGAAAAAGTAATAGAAGAAGACATGTTAGAAAAAACGTATTCTACATTTCATGCCTCGAATGTGCTCCTGCAACAGCAATATCGAGAGCGTAGATTTTCAAAATATTCTGAATTGATATCATGTCTTCTCGTTGCTGAACAAAACAACGAGCTTTTACTGAAAAATCACCAATCCCGTCCAACCGGTTCTGCAGCATTCCCTGAAGTGAATGCAACATCGTCTCGTGGTCGTGGACGAGGTCGCAGACGTGGCCATAGTCGTGGTCGTGGGCGTGATCGCGGTCGTGGGCGAAATAATTATTCACAACGTGGTGGTTATAATAATTATTCAGGTGGTCGCCACAATAAAACCACATCATACCACCAGAAGTGGTCCACCAATGTGGCCAAACAAGAAAGAGAGAAAAATCAAAGGCCTGAGCAGTATGAAAATATTTGCTTTAGTTGTGGTATGAAAGGGCATTGGTCGCATACCTGTCGTACGCCTGATCATTTGGTCAAACTTTACCAAACCTCAATCAAGAAGAAAGGCAAGAAAGTAGAAACAAATTTTATTGATCACAATGACCCCGTGGATATAACTCATTTAGATGTTTCAGACTTCTTTGAAGAGCCTAATGGAAAAATTGACCATTTAATTGGTGATGGAAATGTCCACATCAATTAACGTTATTACCTTTTTCTATTTTCTTATTATCAATAAGAATGTTATTTCATATGCATTTTATTTTCATATTTTATCTATTTGTCTATTTATTTTTAGACTCAAATTTATATATTTTCATGAAAAGGTATGGATCTTGATAATGAATTATTCAATTCCGAGATGACTGGTGGAGATATATGTCTAGCAGACAGTGCCACAACGCACACTATCCTTTGAGATAAAAGATATTTTTTCGACATTATATTAAATGAAATTAATGTCAATACAATATCAGGTCTTGCGAACCTGATCGATGGCTCCGGAAGAGCCACAATCATGTTACCTGGTGGAACAAACTTACATATCAACGACGCTTTATATTCAATCAGATCCAGAAGAAATCTGCTAAGTTTTAAAGATATACGTCGTAATGGATATCATATTGAAACTGCATGTGAACGTAATGTAGAATATCTCTGCATTACTTCAATTATTTCAGGCCAGAAGCTTGTATTAGAGAAACTTCCTACTTTCTCTTCGGGGTTGTATTATACAACTATAAGAACAATTGAATCAAATGTGGTGATGGACCTGAAGTCCACTGATTCAAAAACTTTTATGCTTTGGCATGACCGACTTGGTCACCCAGGATCAACAATGATGCGTCGAATCCTTACCAATTCACATGGACATCCATTAAAGAGCCAGAAGATTCTCTTGTCCAGTGATTATCCATGTATTGCTTGCTCCCAGGGAAAATTGGTTATTAGACCATCTCCTACAAAAGTTATTGTTGAATCTCCAAAATATTTGGAACGAATTCAAGGGGATATATGTGGACCTATTTCTCCACTATGTGGACCATTTCGTTATTTTATGGTTTTGATAGATGCCTCAACACGATGGTCACATGTTTGTTTGCTATCTACTCGTAATGTTGCATTTGCTAGGCTCCTTGCCCAAATAATCAGGTTACAAGCACAATTTCCAGATCATCCGATCAAGAAGATCTGCCTTGATAATACCAGTGAATTTTCATCTCAAACATTTGATGACTTTTGCATGTCAGTTGGGATTGATATTGAACATCCAGTTGCTCATATCCATACTCAGAATGGGTTAGCAGAAGCTTTTATCAAACATCTTCAGCTGATTGCTCGACCTTTACTTATGTAAACCAAATTACCTATTTCTGCCTGGGGACATGCCATCTTACATGCTGCAGTATTGGTTCGTCTTCGCCCTACTGCTTATCAGCAACAATCACCATTACAACTTGTACTTGGTCAACCACCGAATATTTCCCATCTACGAACTTTTGGTTGTGCTGTACAAGTTCCGATTCCAACCCCACAACGCACTAAAATGGGTCCTCAACGTCGATTGGGAATATATATTGGGTTTGATTCACCTTCCATCATCAGATTTCTTGAACCATTGACAGGTGATGTTTTTACAGCAAGATTTGCAGATTGTCATTTTGATGAAACACAGTTCCCGTCGTTAGGAGGAGGAAATCCACTGATAGAAGAACGACGTGAACTTTCTTGGAATGTACCATCTTTGTCCCATCTTGATCCACGTACTGCTCAATGTGAAACTGAAGTACAGAGGATCACTCATCTTCAGAAGATTGCTAATCAAATGCCTGATGCATTTACAGACGCAGCAAAAATAACTAAGTCTTATATACCGGCTGCAAACACACCAGCAAAGATCAATGTACCAATTGGTAAGTCTACTATTATTGCAGCAAATGAATCATCTACTACACGCCTGAAGTGTGGTAGACCATTGGGCTCAAAAGATTTAGTTCCCTGGAAGAGGAAAATAAAAGGGCAACAAAATATAAAAAATAGTACTCCGGAAGAGGCTATTGAACAAAAAATAAATATTCCCACAAATTCTGATTTAATAACTCCTGAAGAGGAAAATGTCCCTGAAGAGACAGAAAACAATAAAAAGGCATATGTACATGGAAATGAAGAAATTTCCATAAACTATACATGTACAAAAGAATTGTGGGATCGCTCAGAAGTGGTTATTAATGATGTATTTTCTTTCGCAGTAGCTACTGAAATTTCGAAAGATGATGATGATCTCGAACCACGCACTGTAGACGAATGTCACAGTAGACCTGATTGGTCAAAGTGGAAAGAAGCAATCCAAGCAGAATTGGATTCGCTAGAAAAACGTAAAGTATTTGGACCTGTAGTCCTAACACCCAATGATGTGAAACCCGTGGGTTACAAATGGGTGTTTGTAAGAAAGCGTAATGATAAAAATGAGATCGTCAAATATAAAGCTCGTTTAGTAGCACAAGGTTTCCTGCAGAGACCTGGGATTGATTATGAAGAAACATATTCACCTGTAATGGATGCCATTACATTTCGATATTTAATTAGTCTGTCAGTCTCAGAAGGACTTGATATGCGTCTTATGGACGTAGTTACTGCATATTTATATAGAAAGTTAGATGCAGATATATATATAAAGATCCCTGAAGGATTCAAATTGCCTGAAGCAAATACATCACAACCACGAAATATGTACTCAATTAAACTGAGACGATCCTTGTATGGATTAAAACAATCTGGAAGAATGTGGTATAATCGTCTCAGTGAGTACTTAGTTAAAGAAGGATCTATTAATAATCCTATATGCCCTTGTGTATTTATAAAGAAATCAGAATCTGGATTCGCCATCATTGCAGTCTATGTTGATGATATAAATTTAATTGGGACTCCTGAAGAGCTCATGAAAGCTGCTGAATATTTGAAAAAAGAATTTGAGATGAAAGATTTAGGGAGAACAAAATATTGTCTCGGCCTGCAGATCGAGCATAAATCAAATGGAATTCTTATCCATCAATCAGCTTATACCGAAAAGGTATTGAAACGTTTTAATATGGATAAAGCGCATCTACTAAGTTCTCCCATGGTGGTTCGATCTCTTGATATTAAGAAAGATCCATTTCGCCCCAAAGAAGATAATGAAATGCTACTTGGTCCTAAAGCGCATCTACTAAGTTCTCCCATGGTGGTTCGATCTCTTGATATTAAGAAAGATCCATTTCGCCCCAAAGAAGATAATGAAATGCTACTTGGTCCTGAAGTACCATATCGTAGTGCAATAGGTGCTTTGTTATATTTAGCACAATGCACTAGGCCTGATATAGCATTTTCAGTCAACTTATTAGCAAGATTCAGTTCTGCTCCAACTCGACGACACTGGAATGGTATTAAACATATTTTACGCTACCTTCGTGGAACTACAGATATGAGTTTGTTTTACTCAAAGGAATTAGCCCATGGTCCTTGTTTAGAAAGATATGCAGATTCTGGATACCTTTCTGATCCTCACAAAGCTCGCTCACAAACAGGGTATGTATTTACATGTGGCAATACAGCGATCTCTTGGCGATCTACAAAGCAGACTTTAATTGCTACATCTTCTAATCACTCTGAGATACTTGCACTCCATGAAGCAAGTCGTGAATGTGTATGATTAAGATCTGTAGTCCATCACATTCGAGACACATGTGAGTTACCTTTGATTAAAGGTATGCCAACAACAATTTATGAAGATAATGCTGCATGTATTGCACAAATTCAAGGAGGGTACATCAAAGGTGATAGAACCAAACACATTTCACCAAAGTTCTTCTACACTCATGAACTCCAGCAGAGGCATGAAATTGATGTGAAGCAAATACGTTCCACTGATAATCTTGCGGATTTATTCACCAAGGCCTTACCATCGTCAACATTCAAGAAATTGGTATATGGCATTGGAATGCGTCGGGTTTGCGATCAGTTAAGTTGATACTTATCTTCTTATCAGGGGGAGTATTCATTTTTGGACATATGCATGCTGTACTCTTTTTCCTTCGCCTAGGTTTTGTCCCATTGGGTTTTCCTGGCAAGGTTTTAATGAGGCAGTTTCTTTAGTGCGTCCAACACCACTCTAAGATTTACAAAAATGTTGTACTCTTTTTTCTTCACTAGTTTTTTCCCACTGGGTTTCTCTAGTAAGGTTTTAACGAGGCACATTATCTTAGTGTGGTGGACATCCAAAGGGGAGTGTTATGAATATTAAACATTGAGTGGACAATTGAGTGGATGTCCACACCCCCTCCACTTTGTGATAATGGGAACACCACTTCATAAGTGGGTTAGGTAATCCCATCATGTGAACCTAATGCAAACAAAGATAAAAGGGGAAGGGGAGAAAGAAGAGAGATGTATTTTTGGAGAGAATGAAGAAATGTGTATTCGGAGAGAAAGAAGAGAAAGAAGATGAATGGGAAATTTATTCTCCTCACAACTTGTTCTAAATTCTTGGTTTTACAACATATTTTGTTATTTCAGTAGTTATTTTTTTTAACTTTTAATCCGAACCATTCAATTAATCTATCATCTAATAGTACTGATCAGTTGAATATAATGCCGAGTTTTCTAAACGTACCACCGAATCCAAATTCCCTATAGCACAAGTTGTGATAAGCCACGTGACGAAGACGCCCTGTCTGACCGAGGGCTCTCTAATGATAGCTAATTCGTTCATGAGAACAAGCCGCCATGTTTTGCAATTTTTCAAAACAACTGAATGCGGAGTTCTCCAAAGAAAAATCTAAATGAGATAATTTATTGAGATACTGAATGACTCTGCATGTATTAAACAATAGTTAAAAGAAATGAATTCATTTTAATGCCATAAGGACAATGTACTCGTGTCAAATGCTATGGTTCAATTCCGAGTATCAAGGCATTATTAAAGATAAACCTATGATCTTACTAAAATAATTAAAAATAAAATAAAATACTGATTATGATCGCATCTATAAGGCCAGTAGGCATAAATTTATTATCTTTTGAATTTTGATAAATGATTAAGTGTAAAATGGTTGCGGTCATATTTGTCTATTAATGGTTTATTATCAATATCCATTGGAGTTTTTTTCTTTTTTTCTTTTTTTTTTTTTAACCCCGGTTGATTAATAAATGGAAAATTGACACGTGTGCTGCACGAGTAGTCGAGTAAACCTAGCTCACCACCTCTTATAATATTCTTTGCCGTGATTAGTATAAAAAGATGTAAACAAATGGACAGTTACCCTCATTGATGAGAAAGAATTGTTTTCGAAAACGGTTTTTAAATTACATTATCAACGTAGGGGTTCTTTGGACAGATGGTTAATAGAGTTGTAATAGAAACCATGACAAAAATAATAAAAATAACTAGTAATCGAGCACACGCGATGCGTGTATAACACATTTTTTGAAGTTTTCATTCTATCAGTGAAATTATTATGTCAGTTTTTATGTTTTTTAAACCGTATGTATGTGTGGGAGAAAGTTAAAAAGAAAGAGGTTTTGGTGGGTTTTTTAAAATTGGTAAAATTACTAAATCATCTCTTAACTTTATTATCTTGTAAGGGTATTTTCAGGTGCAGTCCAACTATAAAGAAAATTAACTTTATACAATTTAAAATAAAATATAAATAATAATAATAATAATACTAATAAAATTAAAAGAAAAAAAAAAAAACGGGGGGTGGGTTTCGGTGGTGGGTTGGTGGAGGAGGACAAAGAACTGAAGGACAAAATTTATGATGGAAACAAACGCTGTTGTATTTTTAGGTGTTGCCATCAACAATTATAAAAAATGGTTCATCTGTCTCTTACTCGTGGTAATCTAATATAAAACCTTTGGATTAGACAACCCGAGCTTAGTCATGGTGAAACAAACTGGCAATGATCTTAGAAGGTGTTAGGTGGAGTGAGGGTCGGTGCAGTTTAAATTAAAATGGCACCGACACGTACGTCTCTACGGAAAATGGTAGTACACCACATGGACTCCTACAATCACAAAACGTCAATTGGATAGTTTATTAGCATTTGTTTCATTTGTCATTAGAGTGATTTCGAATTTAAACTAATAAAGAAATATTGATACTTATTTATTGAAATTAAAAACAAGTTAAGGTAAAAGGTAGTTTCTATGGACGGTCATAAAAATGGGAAAAAAAAGTTAAGAATATTTTATATTTTTTGGAGTTAAAAAAAAATTAATAATTGCATATTTCATTTTTCTTGTAGTGAAGTGTGTTTATATGTTTACCATAGCTCGATCTACTTTGCCATCTTTAATACATTTACAATAGCAATATTCATTAGGTTTAATGGGATGTCCCGTCCCAATAAAAGCGTGAGGTTTGAAAAGGTTTTGTTTTCAACGACTCTACATGGATGTGTGTGTTTTCCTATCGTCTAATTCGGAAAAAAAAAAAAAATATACATATATATACACACACCATCCATGCCCAAGGTGAAGTTCAAGGGTCACAGGTGGGTTTTGCAACTACAACTTGATTCCAATTTCTTGAAATTCTTTTGCATGCAGGTGCAAAACTATACTCGGCACATTATAATTCTTATACGTGGGAGAATAGATTTTCAGAAAAGTTGTGGGACATTAGAATAGAAGACACGTTACTACTCCTCATTACACTCGTTAATTAACTTTTTAATAATATTTTATTTCATTAAATAAATAAAACAATACCATAAAAGGCTAGGTTAGAGGAGTTATGAACCTATTTCGTATCTTAATTTTAACATTTTCCATTTGAAAATCACCCAAATTAAACCAAATCACAATTGTAAGGCTATTCCCCCCCCCCCCCCCCCCCCCCTGTTTTGATAGAAATTATAAGCCTATTTTTAATACAAGGTTTTTGTAATCTTGTAATGGAAGTATTAGCATGTAGTTAAGTTAAAACTCTGGCTTCTTAAGGAGATTTATCATTTAATTTCCCCGAAAAAAAAAAAAAAAAAAAAAAAAAAAAAAAAAAAAAAAAGAAGGGGGAGAAAAAAGGCCCGAACCACCCCCACCCCCACCCCGAGAAAAAAAGGAAGATCTATCATTTATGAAGTCTTTTTTTTTTCTATTTTTATTTTTTTACTTGGGATTCATTTATGTTGTCAAGTACTACTCTTATGTGCCGAGCAAAATAAAATTTTGGAAAAATGGTGGGGAAGCAGGCCCTAATGTGTACTCTATTTTTCTTTCTTTTACCTTATGTTTGGTAGGGGGAAAAGGGAAGGGAAGGAAATGGGAGGAGGGAAAAGGGAAGAAATAGAGGTAATTAGGTGTGTTTGGTAGAAGGGAAGGGGGAAGGAGGATTAGGCATCCCTCCTTCTTACTCTTTCTCATGCCCTAAATTTGGAGGATGAGAGGAGGGAAAGGGGAATTTTTAGTTACAATGACAAATACCCCCATACATAAAATACTTCACTCATTACTATCATATATATGTGAGGTCAAAATAGTAAATTTAATGTTCATTCTTTTTCTTCTTCTCTACATACAAAACACACAAGGAATGAATAAAATTATTTTTTCATCCATCCTACAAAATATGTAGGAAAGAAAAAGGATTTCCTTCCCCTGGGGTATGGGGATGGAAAATCTATTATCCCTCCTATCATTCTTTCCTTCCCATATTTCCATTCTTCCTATTAAGGATGGAACCAAGATTTCATCTTGATTCTTGAGGGGAGGCCAAAGCAAAAACCAAAAAAATTTCACCATTTAAGAGTGATAAAAATAAAAAATTCAAGACTGAATTAATAGATAGAAAATATTAGTAAGGTTTTGATTTTGGGAGGGGGCCAAGTGTAATTTTTGAATCAAATTATGTACTTATATATATATATATATATATATATATATATATCCTTTAAAAAACTTAAAACCCTAGGCCTATATGTAATTCCGTCACTGCTTCCTATCAAATATAGCATTAGGAATCTAGAAGTGGGGAAGCAGCCCTTACATGTGGGTTGTTCGTTGTGTTCCTAAATTGACTTACAAAGCATTCAACTTTTTGACGAATGCAATTATCTTTGTAGAAAAAGGTAGAAAGACAGGGAAACATTTGCTGTATTTCTTCCTAGTTATTGAATTGCTCATAAAAAAAATGAAAAAAAAAAAAGAAAAAGAAAAAGAGAGGAAAGATCTTAGAAGTTGCTCGTTATGTTCTTAAACTGACTAACAAAGCATTCAACTCTCTAACTTAATAGGCAACACAATGAAATTGTTTTGATTTTGTCCCATTCACCTTTTTTACGAATGTCGTTATCTTTGTAGAAAAAGGTTGAAAGACGATGAAACATTTGCTGTATTTTTTCTTACTTATTGAATTGCTCATTAAAAAAAGAAAAAAAAAAAAAAAAAAAAAGGAGGAAAGATCCTAGAAGGCTAGTAGAAAGGGGTAGTAGGCTTGTTTTCTGTTTCCTTTATGCCAAAAACCAATAAGCGTGGGAGCGTGGGGTTGGGGGCGGGGGTGGTTTGTGAGCAACCTAGAAAGGGCCTTATCAAAGAAGAAGAAGAAGAAGAAGAAGAAGAGGGCCGGGCAACCTAGAAAGCTCCCTTGGTTTATGCAACCACAACTTGATTCGAATTCCTCCGCAAGTGCCGGTGTAAATTTATATTTGGCACGTTGTAATTCTGACATGTGGGAGAATATATTTTCAAGAAAGTTCTGAGACATTTGAAGAGAACACACCTCACTACGTACTCCTCAACGTGCTCATTAATTAATTTTTAATAACATTTTTCTTTCATTAAATAAAAAAAATAAAAAACAATAAGAAGAGTTGTGAACCTATTTTGTATCTTTAAAATTTTCCATTTGAAAATCACCCAAACCAAATCGCATCACAATTGCAAGGCTTTTTTTTTTTTTTTTTTTTTTTTTTTTTCGTTTTGATAGAAATTGTAAGGCTATGTTTAATACAAGGTTTTTGTAATCTTGTAATGGAGGTTTTAGAATGTAGTTAAGTTAAAACTCTGGCTTCTTAAGGAGACTAGATATTGCACACGTGCGTTGCACGTGAATATTTTTAAATAATATTAATTATACAAAATAATAAATATATAAAGATTTTATATTTTTTTCATAAAAGATAAAGTTTAAAATTCAAAAGGACATTTTTTTTTTAATAATCAAAATTGTCAACGAAAAATTAAAAACTCTTTAAATATACATTCAGAATTTTTTTTTTCCTTCATAAAACAAAATATTTAAAGAGTTTATATTTATATATATTATCATGCAACTTGATAGTTGCTTTAGGAAAAAGAATTTGAGTAAGAATCTAATTTTTATTTGTTAAGAGTTTGAGTTAAAATCTAACTTTCATTTGGTAATGATAAGAATGTTTATTATGTATTTTAATTGAAGGAAGGGTAGATATGTATTTTTTTTTTAAAAAAAAATAAAGGAGATTCAGCCTTTTAAAGATAAAGACAAAAAGTAAAAAGATAGGCAAATTGTAACAATTTTATATTGCATTAATCCTATTACGTAACAGTATGCAAAAAAAAAATGTCATCTACAAATAGGAGAAATATCAATAGCTTTCATTGCATATAAAAAAATGTTCATCTGCATTAAAATATTTTGGAAGAAATAATATACCTTGATACTTTGAACAGCTTTTCGAATACAATCCAAAAATTCAATTCATTTTCGGATAGAAATATGAAGACAAAAAGTTAAAAAAAATAGGCAAAACATAACAGTCATATATTGCATTAAACCTATATTGAATTATCAATCTTATATAACAGTATGCATTTAAAAGGATTATCAATCTTACGTAACAATATGCATTTAAAATAATAAAATTCAATTGACAGATAATACTATTTTAATGTAAAATGATGTGAAATATTTAACATACCTCACTATATATTATGAACGACTGTTTGAAAGCACTGCGAAAATAAAAGACTATTATTAAATACAAAAATCTATTGGTTCAGTTTGTCTCGTTAGGCAACATAAAAAAATCTCTCTTTCTCTCTTTTCTCTCTCTCTCTGTTTCTCACACACTGACGCACACACACACAAGTGTGAACCAAATAAAAAAAATCTCTCCATTTTTATTACACACGCACGCACGCACACACACGCACGCGCACACACACACATAAAAAAATCTCTCCAATTTTATTACACACACGCACGCACACAGATGCACACACACACACATAAAAAAAAATCATTGGAGAGATTGTTTTAATCTCTCGCACACAAACACGCGCACACATACACATAAAAAAAATCTCTTTGTTTCTCTGTTTCTCTCTTTTGTCCCTCTCTCTCTCTCTCTCTCTATCTACCTCATTTCTCACACACACTCATCTCTCTCTCTCTCTTTTCGTTTTTTCAAATTTTTGTTACTTGATGAATAGCAAGAGTTGGCCATGGGGTCTTAGCAACTATATATTATAATTTGCAGTTCTCTAACAGTACCATATATATATATTATAATTATTACTTTTCTAACAATACCATATAAAAAAAATCTCTCCAATTTTATTACACATGCGCTCGCGCACACACGCACGCACGCACACAGACGCGCACACACACACACACACACAAATCTCTCCAATTTTATTACACACACACACGCACACAGATGCACACAGACACACACATAAAAAATTCAATAGAGAGATTTTTTTAATCTCTCACACACACACACACACACAGACGCACACACACACATAAAAAGAATCTCTTTGTTTCTCTGTTTCTCTCTATTGTCCCCCTCTCTCTCTCTCTCTCTCTCTATCTACCTCATTTCTCACACACACTCGTCTCTCTCTCTCTCTTTTCATTTTTTCAAATTTTTGTTGCTTGATGAATAGCAAGAGTTGGCCATGGGGTCTTGGCAACTATATATTATAATTTGCAGTTCTCTAACAGTACCATATATATATTATAATCATTGCTTTTCTAACAGTACCATATATAATTTCCGTTTCCTTTGAATTCCTATTTGTGTTTTATATATTAAGGTATGTGTTTTAGAATATATTAAGGTATAGTTTCCGTTTCCTTTGAATTCTTATTTGTGTTTTATATATTAAGGTATGTGTTTTATAATATATTAAGGTATGTGTTTTAGAATTATAGTTTCCATATTGTTATATTTCCTATATATGCAGAAGGGTGGGTAGTTGTGTATTTAAAAATTAAAATAAGGGTATATTAGTCAATCAAAAGTTTTTCTTGCATTCATCTTTTTATAGGTAGTATAGATTAATCATTTAATTTCCCCAGCAAAAAAGAAAAAGAAAAAGAAAAAAGGAAGGGCCCAAAACCCAAAAAAAAAAAAAGAAGAAGGGAGATTTATCATTTATGTATTATTCATTTATGAAGTCTTTTTTCGTATTTTATTTTTTAACTAGGGATTCATTTATGTAGTCAAGCACTACTCTTATGTGCCAAGCAAAATAATTTTTTTGCAAAAGGTGCAGAAGTAGCCCCTAAGAGCATATCTAACAGTGTGCTAAAAGGTGAGCTAAAAAAAAATAAAAATAGCATATCTTTGTGTTATATTTGAGACACTTTTGTACCAAAATAATACAAACGTGGTTAAAAAATTGAAGGGATGATGATGGTTGTTAGGTTGTGTAAAAAAATTGTACATTATGTAATTTGCATCATCATAAAACATTGTATCAAATTATAACATTTGACATTATAGCATATTATAGAAATATCACAAGCAAAATAGAACAAACCACTGAAAATTCCCTTACATGAGAATACTATCTAATTCAACAATTGATAGGGAGTACTGTTTGTTTAACAATTCAAAAGCCATGGATTTTTTTTTTTCCCAGTTGTAGCAATTGCAGCATAAGTAAATGATTTGAGACTTTTGAACCAAACCACATTAACATAAGAACTTGGGCCAAACCTAATTTTTGATAAACAAGTTGTAAGCTCAAATGGTTTGTATATACATCTGCTTCGCAACGAACTAATCGGTTTTTATTTACTTTTAAGGTTATGATTATTGATGCAAGACAAAAAAAACCAAAAACAAAAAATGAGGTTATAATTATTGTTTTTGTTTTTATTTTTTATTTTTTTTTATTATTATTTTTTATTTTTATCTTATTCGATAAGTTAAAAGGGAAATTAAAAAAACATAGGCATTTCCTTAGTGGAGAGGTCAAGAGAGCGAACCCAAAACCTTATAATTGTTATTTGCCTCGTCAAAATTTAAGCTTTAAAACTTTGGGCTTCGAAAGTCCAAAATCATAACTGGGCCGAGCCCAGGCAAAAGCTAAAACATACATGTTGAACATGGATTATATTAGGCAAAAGCTAAAACATATATGTTGAACATGGATTATATGTTTCAAATTGATTGTCATGCTTGAAAAAAATACATTTTTTTAGGAATCCCTCTTAAATATTTAGCATCCATTTTCATATTGTAACATTCCAATTTTGCCATCAAGTGTAATACAATCATTTATGAAATTTGTTTTGTCCACATCATGTCATTAAGTACCATCGATATTGGTTAAAATGAAATCTTGATTTTTTTATTAGGACAATAATTTTGAAACGGCCCAAAATAAAAATGAAAACAATCAATATGAAACAGAAGGAGTATGCAAGTATGCAACTGTGATGTGATATGGTTAAATTGAAGTAGTATTACAAGTCAATGGGAGTGGAGCAAAATGGAATTGTCAGAATACTTTTCAATCCCATGTTACTTTACTTCCATTGACTCGTGACACTACGTAACTGTCTCATAGATACATGGAAGACTCGCTCAGAAACAACATAACATAACTTGGTATGGACAATGCCTGATGGTCGAAGGATATCTTCTTTGTTCTCTATTAATTGATTTTCTTCACAATAAGACACCATATTTTATGTGGTGATGGATATAAGAGAGGAATGTGAAACATATAAGGAAACTTGATTGATGGAGGATACCATGCCATCACTTTCATTAATTGTTTCAATCAATTTCCAACATGCATTAAGCTTCTGGATGACTTCACTCAATTCAAATTTACAAACTTTTGGTTAAACTAATTATACAGCTCACTTTTGGATTCCTTTGCAAGAGAGCATCCTATGCTTCAGCTGGTGACTTGCATGGTCCACCCCTTTTTTCTTTCTTTTAAATTTACCCTGGTATAAGGTTTTGTATAAAGACTGTCAAGAGCTTTATAAATGTGGCTTTGAAAAGAAAATTTATAAAAAGAGAGTAGGTTGAGCTCTCATTATTGGGCTATGTTGCATGTGCTGCAGTAATCTTATCGTTTTACAAAAAAATTTCGACAACATCTCACAAAGCTTTTCTCAATTTCCTATAATAGATGGTCAGTTTAAACTGAAATTTTTTCAGAAAAATTAAAAAATAATTCAGAAAAGTTAATTTATCATTTCCATTCAATTGAAAGAGCTTGAAAATGAGAAGCAAAAAGTGAAATTACAGGTACCAAACATACCTCTGCTTTTATTACTTTTCTTCCTGGTAAAATGCCAAAAAGAAAAATAATAAATTAGCAAGATATTTTCTTTTCTTTTTTTTTCTTGGAGTATCAAAAGAAGTTCTGAAAAACTCAACCAGCACGTAGATGATCAAGTTGGACTAAGTTTTAAAATGATGAGTTGATTTTGGATTATTTGACTGATTATCTTTTCTCATTTTTATGTAGGGAAAATTTCTTGTCAAAACATGTGAGGAGAAAAGAAAAATCTTCAACCCATGAGGGTAGCTGACATGACAAAAATCCGTGGTTCAAAAACTATAGGTCTCGAGTTCGAATCTCTACTCCCTTATTATCATGATTACGAATGATTTGTGTAACACGAAGATTAATCTGCGCCTAGTGACTTAGGATAACCCTTCCTTTGACCTTTAAAAGAAAAAAATATTCTCTCCTTGGAAAAAAAAAAAAATATTTAATCTAATTAATAGCGAGTCATGCCCCACCATACATATATAAATATAAATAGAAACGTGAAATATATGTTTATAATAAAATAGTTGACATGCACTCCTATGCATATCCCACGCGTGTTCACTGAGCTCATAACGCCCATGCTTAGGTTACCAATTCCATTGCAGAATGTTCCCAATTTTGTTTTTGAGGTCAAACATTTGGGCAAGCCCACAACAGAAGATCTTGACCGGAGGCTTTCCCTCATAGATGCCAAATTGGTTCTTTCTTTGAGAAATTGCCCTTTCAAAAAATGTAATCAAATTTAATATTATCAAGAAACATTTGAACGTTAAACATGCTTTGGACGAGGGATCAGGGATGGCCTTAACTCTTCTTGGCATGGGGTCTGCCAATACCTTGCTTTTTTCCACGGCAAAATTATCAGTCTCCTCTGTTTTAGGTGATCAGGTCCCCCCACAAGATGGCTTGAGAGTCAATTGAGTTGGTGTCACCTTCAAAATGGGTATCTAGTTTCCTATCAGTCAATGCAACATTTTAGGTCTTCCGATCCAATGAATGGAGCTTTGTTTTCGGTCATTGTGGGCGTGAGGGCGTCTATGTCTTGATCAAAGTTCTGGTTGCTTACTCCCCTGGCCCCCACCCTTTTCCCCCCATCTCCAAGAAGGAAAACAACGACAATGTTGTATTGGTTGTGTCTATGACAATTTAGCATGGAGACGTGATTGACTCCGATAAGTATGCCAATGCATCTTACGCCGAGTGGCATGTGTTTCTCATTAAAGGGGAGGGTTTAAGGGGATTGTGGGTCAAGCTTTATTTTTTGTTTTCATTTTGGTATATTGGGAGGAATTCGAACCCTAACCTATCCTATTCTTATCATTTTCTCCACCTTCCCTCACTATTAGATTAGTTCTAGTGACTTGTGGGTCGAGTTTTCTAAAGTGAGTGTCTATGTTTAGAAAAAAAAATAAGAAAATGTTGGATTGGTTGCATCCATCATTGATGTCATGAGCATCCTCAATTAAGTATTTGAGTCCTTTTTTTTCTCTCTATTATTATTTTTTTTTAAAACCAAGTAAGATATACATGCACTCAACTCACATTGAAGGAGAATCGAAGTCGCAACCTCTTAAAATCCTTCCCGGTTCAAAAGACAGACGTGCCATTAAACGCAAGCCCCCTTTGCCATCCTCAATTGAGAAAAACCACATCCCTTCGCTAAATTGTAAAGGACCAATGCCAACTGGTCATGTCTTCATCAGTGAACTTTTAGCCCACCCAGTTAGGTTTGGGTACACCATACCCATTGAACAGTAGCATTTCGTTGAGTCCATGATTGACCATTACTTCATCACTTGGGAGACCACACCCAATTATATTGGACTTAGCGAAGAAGTTTGCGTAATGGGCACGATGATAAGATGTTGATGTTGATGCTGGTGATCGATGAAGGGGATCACGACCTTGATATATATACACAGCTGGATGGAGCTACTAACTGTGGATATGACAAGATTTGTGAAGTGGTTTGTTTTCAGCTCTTTTGGTTTCTAATGGGTGAAGTTTGGGACCGCATGGGCCTAACATTAATGCAAATGAACCTGTCAATGCAAATGAACCTGTCAAAGCGAAGCTGGATACCCATCACCTGAGAAAAACTTCTACGCAACTGTAACACATAGGCCAATGAGAAATAAGTAAAATGAGATTATCAGAATATTTTTTGATCCTATAATTCCATTTTATTTGATTTTCATTGGTCCGAGACACCACGTGACCAATGTCACAGTGGCATAGAAGTTCTTCTCCCACCAACTCAGCCCTTTTGGGCACACCAATAATAAAAAACCTCAGCACCGTGATGAGTTTATCAACATTCAGCAATAAGGGTTTGGACGACTTGGATTAAACATTGAAAAAATTGTTCATTAAGGTTATTTTGGTTATTTCAGTAGTTACTTTTTAACTTTTAATCCGAACCATCTAATTAATCCATCATCTAATGGTACTGATCAGTTGAGTATAAAGCCAAGTTTTCTGAACTTACCACCGAATCCAAATCCCCTATAACACAAGTTGTGATAAGCCACGTGACGAAGACGCCCTGTCTAACCGAGGGCTCTGTAATGATAGCTAATTCGTTCATGAGAACAAGCCGCCATGTTTTGCAATTTTTCAAAACAATTGAATGCGGAGTTCTCCAAAGAAAAATCTAAATGAGATAATTTATTGAGATACTGAATGACTCTGCATGTATTAAACAATAGTTAAAAGAAATGAATTCATTTTGATGCCATAAGGATAATGTGCTCGTGTCAAATGCTATGGTTCAATTCCGAGTATCAAGGCATTATTAAAGATAAACCTATGATCTTACTAAAATAATTAAAAATAAAATAAAATACTGATTATGATCGCATCTATAAGGCCAGTAGGCATAAATTTATTATCTTTTGAATTTTGATAAATGATTAAGTGTAAAATGGTTGCGGTCATATTTGTCTATTAATAGTTTATTATTAATATCCATTGGAGTTTTTTTTTTCTTTTTTTTTTTAAACCCCGATTGATTAAATAAATGGAAAATTGACACGTGTGCTGCACGAGTAGTCGAGTAAACCTAGCTCACCGCCTCTTATAATATTCTTTGCCGTGATTAGTATAAAAAGATGTAAACAAATGGACAGTTACCCTCATTGATGAGAGAGAATTGTTTTCGAAAACGGTTTTTAAATTACATTATCAACGTAGGGGTTATTTGGACAGATGGTTAATAGAGTTGTAATAGAAACCATGACAAAATAAAAATAACTAGTAATCGAGCAGACGCGATGCGTGTGTAACACATTTTTTGAAGTTTTCATTCCATCAGTGAAATTATTATGTCAGTTTTTAGGTTTTTTAAACCGTATGTATGTGTGGGAGAAAGTTAAAAAGAAAGAGGTTTTGGTGGGTTTTTTAAAATTTATAAAATTACTAAATTATCTCTTAACTTTATTATCTTGTAAGGGTATTTTAGTATTTTCAGGTGCAGTCCAATTACAAAGGGAATTGACTTTATACAATTTAAAATAAAATAATAATAATAATAATAAAATTTTTTAAAAAAAAAAAAACGGGAGGGTTACGGTGGTGGGGTGGTAGAGGAGGACAAAGAACTCAAGGACAAAATTTATGATGGAAATAACCGCTGTTGTATTTTTAGGTGTTGCCGTCAACAATTATAAAAATGGTTCATCTGTCTCTTACTCATAGTAATCTAATATAAAACCTTTGGATTAGACAACCCGAGCTCAGTCATGGTGAAACAAACTGGCAATGATCTTGGAAGGTGTTAGGTGGAGTGAGGGTCGGCGCAGTTTAAATTAAAATAGCACCGACGCGTACGTCTCTACGGAAAATGGTAGTACACCACATGCACTCATACAATCACAAAACGTCAATTGGATAGTTTATTAGCATTTGTTTTATTTGTCATTAGGGTGATATCGGATTTAAACTAACAAAGAAATATTAATACTTATTTATTGAAATTAAAACCAAGTTAAAGTAAAAGGTAGTTTCTATCGAGTGTCATAACAATGGGAAAAAAAAGGTTTAATGGGATGTCCCGTCCTAATAAAAGCGTGAGGTTTGAAGAGGTTTTGTTTTCGAAGACTTTAAATGGATTTGTGTGTTTTCCTACCGTCTATATATATATATATATATATATTTAAATGGATGTGTGTGTTTTCCTATCGTCTAATTGGAATATATATATATATATATGCCCAAGGTGAAGTTCAAGGGTCAAACGTGGGTTTTCCAACTACAACTTGATTCCAATTTCTTGAAATTCTTTTGCATGCAGGTACAAAACTATACTCGGCACATTATAATTCTTATACGTGGGAGAATAGATTTTCAGGAAAGTTGTGGGACATTTGAATAGAAGACACGTTACTACTCCTCATTACACTCGTTAATTAACTTTTTAATAATATTTTATTTCATTAAATAAATAAAACAAAACCATAAAAGGCTAGGTTAGAGGAGTTATGAACCTATTTCGTATCTTAATTTTAACATTTTCCATTTGAAAATCACCCAAATTAAACCAAATCACAATTGTAAGGCTATTTTTCCCCCCCTGTTTTGATAGAAATTATAAGCCTATTTTCAATACAAGGTTTTTGTAATCTTGTAATGGAATTATTAGCATGTAGTTAAGTTAAAACTGTGGCTTCTTAAGGAGATTTATCATTTAATTTCCCCGGCAAAAAAAGAAAAAAAAAAGAAAAAAAAAAAAGGAGAAAAAAGGCCCGAACCCACCCCCACCCCCACCCCCACCCCCCAAAAAAAAGGAAGATTTATCATTTATGAAGTCTTTTTTTTCTATTTTTATTTTTTTTACTTGGGATTCATTTATATTGTCATGTACTACTCTTATGTGCCGAGCAAAATAAAATTTTGAAAAAAAGGTGGGGAAGCAGGCCTTAATGTGCACTCCATTTTTCTTTCTTTTACCTTATGTTTGGTAGGGGGAAAAGGGAAGGGAAGGAAATAGGAGGAGGGAAAAGGGAAGAAATGGAGGTAATTAGGCGTGTTTGATAGAAGGGAAGGGGGAAGGAGGATTAGGCATCCCTCCTTTTTACTTTTTCTCATGCCCTAAATTTGGAGGATGAGAGGAGGGAAAGGGGAATTTTTAGTTACAATGACAAATACCCCCATACATATAATACTTCACTCATTACTATCATATATATGTGAGGGCAAAATAGTAAATTTAATGTTCATTCTTTTTCTTCTTCTCTACATACAAAACACACAAGGAATGAATAAAATCATTTTTTCATCCATCCTACAAAATATGTAGGAAAGAAAAAGGATTTCCTTCCCCTGGGGTATGGGGATGGAAAATCTATTATCCCTCCTATCATTCTTTCCTTCCCATATTTCCATTCTTCCTATCAAGGATGGAACCAAGATTTCATCTTGATTCTAGAGGGGGGCCAAAGCAAAAACCGAAAAAAATTCTCATTTTAAGAGTGATAAAAATAAAAAATTCAAGACTAAATTAATAGATAGAAAATATTAGTAAGGTTTTGATTTTGGGAGGGGGCCAAGTGTAATTTTTGAATCAAATTATGTACTTTTATATATATATATATATATATATATATATAGATATATATATATATATATACACTTTAAAAAACTTAAAACCCTAGGCCTATATGTAATTCCGTCACTGCTTCCTATCAAATATAGCATTAGGGATCTAGAAGTGGGGAAGCAGCCCATACATGTGGGTTGTTCGTTGTGTTCCTAAATTGACTAACAAAACATTCAACTCTCTAACTCAATGGGCAACATAATGTAATTGTTTTGATTTTGTCACATTCACCTTTTTGACGAATGCAATTATCTTTGTAAAAAAAGGTAGAAAGACAAGGAAACATTTGCTGTATTTCTTCTCAGTTATTGAATTGCTCATAAAAAAAATGAAAAAAAAAAAAAGAAAAAGAAAAAGAGAGGAAAGATCCTAGAAGTTGTTCGTTGTGTTCTTAAACTGACTAACAAAGCATTCAACTCTCTAACTCAATGGGCAACACAATGTAATTGTTTTGATTTTGTCCCATTCACCTTTTTTACGAATGTCGTTATCTTTGTAGAAAAAGGTTGAAAGACAAGGAAACATTTGCTGTATTTTTTCTCAGTTATTGAATTGCTCATTAAAAATAAAAAATAAAAAATAAAGGGAGGAGGAAAGATCCTAGAAGGCTAGTAGAAAGGGGTAGTAGGCTTGTTTTCTGTTTCCTTTATGCCAAAAACCAATAAGCGTGGGAGCGTGGGGTTGGGGGCGGGGGTGGTTTGTCAGCAACCTAGAAAGGGCCTTATCAAAGAAGAAGAAGAAGAGGGTAACCTAGAAAGCTCCCTCGGTTTCTGCAACCACAACTTGATTCGAATTACTCCGCAAGTGCCGGTGTAAATTTATATTTGGCACATTGTAAGTCTGACATGTGGGAGAATAGATTTTCAAGAAAGTTGTGAGACATTTGAATAGAACACACGTTACTACTCCTCATTGTGCTCGTTAATTAATTTTTAATAATATTTTTCTTTCATTAAATTAAAAAAAAATAAAAAACAATAAGAAGAGTTGTGAACCTATTTTGTATCTTTAAAATTTTCCATTTGAAAATCACCCAAACCAAATCGCATCACAATTGCAAGGCTATTTTATTTTATTTTATTTTTTTCCGTTTTGATAGAAATTGTAAGGCTATGTTTAATATAAGGTTTTTGTAATCTTGTAATGGAGTTTTTAGTATGTAGTTAAGTTAAAACTCTGGCTTCTTAGGGAGATTAATCATTTAATTTCCCCAGCAAAAAAGAAAAAGAAAAAGAAAAAAGGAAGGGCCCAAAACCCAAAAAAAAGAAGAAGGGAGATTTATCATTTATGTATTATTCATTTATGAAGTCATTTTTCGTATTTTTATTTTTTAACTAGGGATTCTTTTATGTAGTCAAGCACTACTCTTATGTGCCAAGCAAAACAATTTTTTTGCAAAAGGTGCAGAAGTAGCCCCTAAGAGCATATCTAACGGTGTGCTAAAAGGTGAGCCAAAAAAAAAAAAAATAGCATATCTTTGTGTTATATTTGAGACACTTTTGTACTAAAATAATACAAACGTGGTTAAAAAATTGAAGGGATGATGATGGTTGTTAGGTTGTGTCAAAAAATTGTACATTATGTAATTTGCATCATCATAAAACATTATATCAAATTATAACATTTGACATTATAGCATATTATAAAAATATCACAAGCAAAATAGAACAAACCACTGAAAATTCCTCCGTCTTCTTTCTTTATTTTAGAAACCTAGAAGTAGGGAAGCAACCCCTACATGTGAGTTAGTTGTTGTGTTTTTAGGTTGGCCAACAAAGCAACTTATTATCTGGTTTAATGGGCAATGCGATGTAAGTGCGTGCAATAGTTTTGTTCCTTGGACTATGTTGTTTTACCATTAGTCTTTCATCCCTCCATATATGACAATATATTTTTATTTTATATTGGGTCTCACATGATTATTTTCATTTATATAATTTTAACAAATAAAATAAATAATAAAATAGGTGACAAAAGATGAATGAGGTAACATTTTATTTACCCCAAGTATCTCTTTGTCTAATAGCCTTATTTTGATGATAAGGTTGGAAGGAAATAAAACATTTGCTCTTTTCCTTTCTTACTAGTTGGTGCACACGTGCGTTGCATGTGAATTTTTTTGAGTTAAATTATTTTTTTCAATAATGATAATAATTTTACTGTGCCTTTGCATAAGATGAAGCACTTTGATCACTCAATCCTTTACTTTTTTTTTTTATATGATTACTGTTTTTTTTTCATTATCTTTCCCAAATCATAGTGCTTAAGATTATTTTTGAAACTTCATTACACATAGATTCTTTGAAGGTTTTGTGTAACTTTCAATACTAAAACAAAAGGCTCTCTCTTTTACTCTTTGTCTCTTTCTTCAATCAAAACATATTTTCACCATAATTGAAAGATTTAATAGCAAATTATTAGTACATTAGTCTTACAAAAATCAAAACTAAGACTTGCGCGACTTTACAAACCCTAAAAACATGCCATCCCTTTTTTTTTTTTTTTTTTTTTTTTTTTTTTGTTTTTGATGATGTACTACAATTTACACCCCTCCCGTAGATTCATAACTAACTCAAGTTCCTAATAAAGCCTACACTACCACCTTTAAAAAATCTAGAGTTTATGGGATTGGAAGGTTCTCATTTTATTTATGAGTAAATTAATCTTTGATATATATGTATTGGAAAAACATAGGAGAAAATAGATACTCCACGCAGGATCAAAACCAAGACTTACGCAAATCCAGAACTTCTATTAGTCTTTGATTAAAATAATAATATTCCTAATATGTGCATGTTTAGAAATTTTTTTTTCTTTTAAAAATCTGGTATTTATGGGATCAGGATGTTCTCATTTTATTTATGAGTAAATTAGTTTTTTATGATTATTTTTATTTGGGAAACGATAGGAGAACACACATAGCCTACGTAGGGTCTGAAACTAAAGACTTCTGCAAACCTTAAAGTGACATATTAATAAACTCAAGGACCATTGATTTTTCATTAAAAAATAATATTCCCTCTGTCCCGTAAAGATAAGTTACGTTTTACAAAACACGGAGTTTAAGAAAATGTAATCATTATATTGACTCATCATTGATTAAGTTCCATCTTTCCAAAAATGCCCTTATCTTTTTTGTATTGGGTTTTGTGTTGAAAGTAAATATTGAAATAACGAAGGATATAAGAAACTTAAAAAAAAATATGATTTGATTTTTTAAAGTGGTCAAATACTTTGGGAAAAAAAAGTTAAAAATTTGGCGTACCTTATTAGGATGAAGGGAGTACTTGTTTTTATGTATTGCCTTGGCAAGTTGGCATCATAACTTTACTGCATGATGTTAAATTTTTCTAACGGTTGCTAACCTAGTTGAATATGGATGGCTATGATGAGAAGATGACTATCACGACCCAAATTAATTAAGCCGTGATCAATGATAATAAAACAAGCTTTTTCTTTAATAAATCCTTTGATAAAAACATAGATGACACGTGTTAAAATCTCAATTATTTTAATTTTTTTTTTCTTTTTGGACATGACGTATCCGTAGATAGGACATACCATCATGAAAATCTGTTATAAAAATCCATACATAAAAATTTCCATGTCATCTATGAGTGTGGTATCATCCCGTGCCTCGCATTGCACGTATATACAACATTAGATAATTACAATTACAACCCCCGATAAAATTTACATTTACAATTCTGATTTAATTACATTAATAATTAACATAAAGAAATTTCCATTAAGAACATCTTCTGCCCAAGATAGCAAAACCAATCCCTGGATTATTTGAAAAACATTTAAAACAATAGATGTGAGTCCGACGACTCAGTAGATACAATTTGACATAGTAAACTAAAGCAATGATATAAATAAAACCCATTATATCATTTAAATCAAAATATACTAATCAAGTATATTACAAATTCCAAAATAAGTTATAACCCATAACCTAAAATAAATAATGCATAATGCCCAATGCATGTGACTCATGTCCAATTTACATTAAATCCATTTACTACCAACCACTCCCGCAGGAGTCTTCGCGCGGAAACGGAGGATTTTAAACCCAACCTCCAAGAGGACAACACAAGGGTTCCTACCTGCAACCGGAAAGTAGCCTCTGATTCAGGAACACGAGGATTCCTACCTGAAACCGGAAAGTATCCCAGGACCAAAAGAATGGAAAACACCGCAAAGCCTCGTTGACTGCAAGTAGTCCAATTCCAATGACCCCTTTTTTTATGCAATACTTTTACCCAGTATTCATTAAGTCCAATTAATGCATGATTATGCCCAACATGCAATACGATAAATCATAAAATGATTTTTAACCAAAATCATCTCCAAGATATGGTATATAACCCAAAATCAAATAACATCATAATTATACCCAAAATTATGATATACAACATAAACTCTTATTATGATTATAGTCTTGAAATCATAATCGAAACATTAATTAATATAGAAATTAACCATGAAATCCATACATCTCTATTCCATAGAATGTATAAAATAAATCAAGCTCACAAATAAACATAATATCCCATTTATGTTATCAAATACCCATAATCTCATTCCAAGATTTATTCCACAAATTGTTTATATACGTATTTTAGGCCCAAGAATACCAAATACTATGATAATATATACCATATTATCACGTCAATAGTTTAAACCTATGTAAATTGCACCTACCTCAACCAAATGCGTAGAAAAATGTAACCTTTGATGTTGTGGGTATGAAGTCCAAGCCCTATGATGCAAATGCACGCTCCCAATCCAAGCCCTAGCTCCCAAATGCCATGGATGATGTTAGTAACGGAAGTCCCAACTCCAAATCACCACCAAAACTCCCCAATATGCATGAATAAACCCATAAATGTAAGAATAAGATGATAAACCAAAAGAAATTATAAACCTTAACTCTAAAATATGAGAAAATACCTCTAAAATTCAAAAGGAGTTGATGGGGATGAACATTCATGTCAAAACCCATGAAATCCAAACTCAAACCACTATGAGCAAGCTCCAAGCTCCACCAAGAGGTTGGTGAAAATGAATCCAACCATAATAATGCATTCCTAAGCATCAAGGAGAGAGAAAAATCCAAATCCACAACCATACGTTCGTAGATCGGGCCAAATTACACTAGATCAGAGCTTATTGGCGTCAGATTGAGGTCGCCGTGCTCCGGTGAGTCACCGTCGAGCCTTCGCCCCCTCTTCTCCTTTTCTCCCTCTCTCTCTCTCTCTCTCTCTCCATGCCCAAAAAGACCAGATCTGGTCTAAAATCGTGGGGAATGGGTTTTTATAAGGGGTGAGGAGCACATGCGTTATTTAACATAAAAAAATTTACAAAATTTGCGATGCACGATCGATCGTGGTCTGAAGGCACGATCGATCGTCAAAAAACAGAAGCAAAAATACATCTCCGAGGCACCTACGATTGATCGTCCTCAAGGCACGATCGATCGTCCCCAAGCCAAGATCGATCGTCCCTTGCTGAAAATGCCCACACAGTACACACCACTGCCTTATTTTCATTAAAAACATTTAAGTAATCACTTTAAGTTATTTAATGAAAATAAGCAAATAACCCCCCATTTGAATCCAAATAAAATATTAAAAAAAATCAAATACTCAATATATCAAAATCTCAATTTCAAGTTTTAGTACAAAATCCATCGCCCGACAGATTTTCCGAAAACAAACATGCGTAGAACCCAATCCAAACATGCTAATAAAATCCCATAAAATCACTAATGTTTTATAATATTATAAACTCCCATTACCGCAAAAAATTATCCTTTAAAACGAAGATTTACGAAAATTCACTTTTTCCCAACACTTAGCCAAATTTCAACAGCTTAAACCCTTAAGTTGCAAATAAGACTAAACGCACCCGAAAGATACTTAATACACAAAAACAAGTATCAAAATACATCCAACATCATAATATCATACACATGCATTACCCATACATGAAGTCATTTGAAAAATCAAGGGATTAGCTACGTTAACCATAAATTAAACACTTAATACCTTATTAAAAAATTACAGGTATTACAATGACTTTTGGTAATCACCTCCAAATGTAATGCCAAATAAAGTTTGTTTGTCAACTTATTAAATATTAACTGTCAACATGGTACAAATTGATTGCCAATATCTTCTATTTAGTACTACATTTGGAATTGAAAACTAAAACATCATTTAGCTAGTCCTCTTTTTTGCTCCGCCCCTTATGTCCCATCATCTGTTTTTTTCCTAGCAACTTTTTCTCACATCAGAAGTTCAGAACCATTTTTTATCTCTCTTTCTCTCTCTTTCTTCCCCACGTTATCACAGATTCATATCAGATTAAGTGATCCTAGCTCTGTTATCACTTACTCCCCCTCTCTCTACGTCATCTCCATTTGCTACAATAATCCATTTGGGTAAACCCATTATTTCTGTCTCTCTTATACACACCCTTATCAGGTGGTGTGTTTATTTCTCTAGCTAGTTTCTCACTCATTTTTTGTCTCTCTTTCCTTTTTTTTCTTTTACCTCATTCTCTATGTATTTGTTTTGATTGCAAAATTTGCAATCCGTTCTCTCTAACTTTCTCTCATCTCATCTCTATTTCTTTATCAATCTCTCACCCATTTTTATTCTCTCTCTCTCTCACTCACCATTATCTGGCCGTGAATCACATGTTTGGGTCTATACTTTCAATGATTGTCGATTGGTTTCCTTAATGGTCTACTTATATAGTTTGGATCCTCATTGGTTGGTTTCCTTAATGGGCTTTGGGTTGACAATTGCAAGATCTATGAGTCTTGATTGCCACTGATCAATGTTGCACCAAGAGATGTCATTAATTTATGAGTTTTTATCTAAGGTATGTCCTGTACATTTTTATCAAATTACCATTATTTAAAATAAAATAAAAAAACTATGATTTGATTTCGAGATACATATATATATATATATATATATATATATATATATATATTTTATTTTTTTTTCTTCATCGATGCGTAGTGGATCATTGCTTGTGATTTTATTTTTTTGGGCCTATACATTTTTAAAAAAAAAAAAAAAGATTTTGAACTCTTTTTTTTTTTTTTTTTTTGGGTTGTGATCTAAGTTATTTTCTTTTCTTTTTGTTCTTTTTGGCTTTGTTTTGTTTAGTTTGGTATTTTAGGTTTGCAGGTAGATATTGCAAAGTTTCATGAATTTCACGATTTGATAGGGACTTTTTTTGGTGGTTCATTAGACCTTCTCTTTTTATTTTCTTTTTTTCTTGTGCATTCGTTAATGGTGTTTTTTTTTTTTTTTTGGGGGGGGGGGTTTTGTTTTGTTTTTGTTCAAACTTGCTTCTTTTTTAATTTTCCCTCAATTGAATTGTCTTTGATTGTCTTCTTTTTCTTAGTAATTTGACTTGATTATTTTAAAAAATTAGAGATTATATATGAATTCTCAACAAAATATAAAAATTATGCAACAGTAGCAATTTAAAAGTTCAATAATACAATTTAAGTTTTTTTGGATATGCGAATTCTTATAAACTAATCAAAGATTATATGTGCTATTCAAAACTTTACTTATGCAATTCAAGTTTTTTTTTTTTTTTTTTTTTTTGGCCTCTTAATCTGGATTTTCATTTGTTTTTGTTTAAGCATGTGTCTTTTTATTTTCATTCAACTGATTCGTCTTTAATTTTCTTTTTTTTCTTACTAATTTTGCAATTCAAATAGAGATTTAAAAGTCCAATCATGCAATGCAGGTAGAGATTTAAATGTTTATGCAGGTAGAGATTTAAATGTTTAAACATAATTTGTATATATGAGTCAAGTTTATTGAAAACTACATAATAGGCAAAGCACCAGAAGAAAGGAGACGCAATGAAGGCATATAGAAGACAGAAGAAGGAAGCAGTAATAGTTTTTTTCCTGTGTTAGGGTTTTATGATTTTTATAATCTGTTTCTATTTGTATTTATATGTTAACATTGTTAGGGTTTTACGAATCATAGTTTCTGTTTCCTTAGAATTCCTATTTGGATTTGGTTTTATTTAATTATTATACGAATTATAATTTTTTTAGAATTCTTATTAAGATATGTGTTTTATATTACTATATTTTCTATATATGCAAAAGAGTAGTTATATATTTAAAATTAAAATAAACTTATATTAGTCAATAAAATTTTTTTTTCACATTCATTTTTTTATAAGTAGTATAGATTTAGTAAATTGCTTATAAAAAATAAAAAGAACCTAGAAGGCTAGTGAAAAGGGTAATACTGTTATGCTGTAGTGGGCTTGTTTTCTCTGTCCTCTACGCCCAAAAAAATAAAATAAAAAAATAAAAAAATAAAATGGTGTGGGGGTGGGGGTCTTGTAGGCAACCCAGAAAGAGCCTTGGCAAAAAGAAAAAAAATAAAAAAAATAAATAAATGGAAAAGAAATGGGTAACCTGGAAAGGGGTAGTGTTAGTACCACCACCACTGGTACATGTAGTTTGTGTACTATTTATTTAATTTAATTTGTACTTTTGCTATACACATGTGCAGTTTGTGTATCAGCAGCCTCTACCTACCAGTCTCCGGTGTGCCTTCATTCCTTCAATACCCAATTACCCATCATTTAAAATGGTAATTTGGTCATTTAAAAAGGTCCGATAGTGTCAGAGTGGGATTATTTGTTAAAGGTAAAAACCATCGCCTGTCGACAAAGCTTAGTCCAATCTGACGGCCATGCATTCATGCCCCATGATCACATACATACATACATAAAGTACCACATCATGCATAACCCTAGAGAGTCCTCGACGCCGACGTTCTCCCCTATATATTCCAATGTTTGCCTCCGTTTCCTCTCTTCAAACAATTCCAATTCAATAAAAAATACTTCCATAAAAAACAACATGGGTGAGGTTAGTCCCCAAAATATTCTCTTCTCCTATTCATCGTCTCTCCTCGTCTTCTATTTGATTAATCAATCAAATACACAAGTTTTCTGATTCATGTTCTGTTTTGCTTTCTTGTTCCAACAGAAAGACGCCGGAAAGAATGAGGGTGAGAAGAAGGCCGACGCCGGCAAGAAAGACGACGGTGCCGTCGTCTTAAATCTCGAGATGCATTGCGAGGGGTGCGCCAAGAAAGTCAAGCGATTCGTCAAAAACAATATCGATGGTAACGATACCAGATTTCCCTAGATTAATCAAGATTATTTTCTTAATTTCAATCTTTCTTCTTTTTTTTTTTTTTTTAATGGGTATACGATTTCTTGCTTTTGAAATCAGAAAAAAGTGCTTTGATTTTTAGAAAGCGAGAAATCGTTTTCAAGATTTCCAATAACCCAAACCTTTCCCATTGTTTAGAAAGGCAACACGACAATTGGGTGTCCCTGTTTTGTTCTTCCCTTAAAATTTTCGGAGCTTCCGATGTTGCTTCAGATCCGCATTCGACGGCCTAACTCTTAATTCTGTTTTTTAACCGTTAAAGTTCAAAATTAATATATCTTTACTCTTTGTGTGCGCATACATGGTGTATGTTAGAATTTAACACGGTATTTGTACAATCGGTGGTGGTGGGTGTAGGTGTTAAGGATGCTAAGGCTGATAGACCCAACAACAAGCTGATGGTCTGGGGGAAGGTGGACGTCGTGAAGCTTCGAGAAAAGCTGCAGGAGAAGACGAAGAAGAAGGTGGAGCTTATCTCTCCTCAGCCCAAGAAGGACGCCAAAGATAGCGGTGGCGATAAGAAACCAGACGAAAAATCCGAGAAAAAGCCTGACGAGAAGAAGGCGGACGATAAGAAGCCCAAAGAGGTACACCATTCTAACGCGATGCACACCGTTCTGTCTGTCGCTAACATGCGCCGCTGCGGGCCAAACGGCTGAGGCATTCGGGCTTTTGTCGGTTAGTTCATACGCGGCACATACGGCGCATGTTAGCCACGTTAAGGGAGACTGTTGGGGCCTTTTCAACGTTAATAGAATCATTTATTGGAGGATTAATGGTGCCTCGGACCTCTTATTACTTTGTTGATTTTTTAAAGGTCTCCGTCCAAGCTTTTGTCTTTGAACTTTGAACTAATATTGGTTACTGATCTTTATTTTATTTTTGTTGTCTGTTTTGTTAGCCTCCGGTGAGTACAGTGGTTTACAAGATCAAATTGCACTGTGAAGGATGCACTCAGAAAATAAGGAGAATCATTACCAAGTACAAAGGTAAAGTTATCAAACTTCTTACTGATTCCCATTTAAATTAAGATAAATGGTATTGCATGATACTCTTTTCATTTTTTTATTTTTTATTTTTTATTTTTTGGTATTTTCTAAACCTCAAGTTAAATGCCAAGTGGACTATTTCAGTGTTTCTTATTGCTATATATATATGTTTATTTTTTTTTTTTTCTCAATGATAAATCCTTGCTTACTATGGTGGGTCAAAGTAGTAATAATGAGAAACAAGAATTTTGGACCATCCGAGGCCAGTGGATTAGTGGCACTGGGTCTTATTCCAAGGTGGTTTGGTGGGTGATAGGGCTGGGTTTAAAGCTAGTGCCTTGTTAGGTGGCTCAACCACTTTGAGGGAGTCCATACCATCCCTGCTTTGCCAGCCCGGGACGGCCCGCCTAGGCCCCTCTTCTTGTTGATTAAGTAAGAGATAAGATGATGTAACCATATTAATTATTGATATTGCTATTGCTATTAGTTTTTTTTTATACAGCAGGTAAGATTTGAACCAACCGCGTAGCCACAGTAGGTTATTGACTCTTATTTTAATCAGTAACGGGAAGTTAATTTAAAGAAATAGATGCCAGGACTCAATGAAGATTGTGTAGGATTGTTACTTCAAATTTTTTAACGTTCTATTCTGCCACAGGTTAGTGGCATTTCAGTCTTTTAAACAACTAACGTGTGGGGTTTAACAGGAGTGCAAGAGGTGGCGTTTGATTCGTCAAAAGATCTAGCGACGGTGACGGGTACGATGGACGTGAAAGAGCTCACACCATACCTCACAGAGAAGCTGAAGCGCAGCGTGGAGGTGGTTCCGCCCAAGAAAGAAGAAGGCGGCGATAAGAAAGGGAAAGAAGGAGGCGGCGATAAGAAAGGGAAAGACGAAGGCGGCGACAAGAAAGGCAAAGAAGGAGGCGGCGGTGGAGGAGGAGGAGAGAAGAAAGAGAAGGAAGGCGGTGGCGGTGGCGGTGGCGGTGGAGAGAAGAAAGAGGGTGACGGGAAAGCTGCCGGCGGTGGCGGTGATGGTGGTCCGAAGGTGGAGGTGAACAAGATGGAGTACTACGGTGGGTACCCACCACCACCTCAGTATTGGTACGGTGGGGGAGACGCGTATAACCAGGGCTACGTGATGGAGGGTCAGGGACAGGCGTACATGGGACAGGGGTACGTGGGACAGGGAATGGGACAGCAGGGGTACGCGGGACAGGGACACGTGGTGGAGCAGTACTATGCGCCTCCTCCGATGCCCTATCATGCGCCTCAGATTTTCAGTGACGAGAATCCCAACGCTTGTTCCGTAATGTGATGGATGAAACGAACGGCTGTTATGTGATGTGAGATCATTGATCAACAGTGATTCTGAATCCAAACGCTGTATATACGTAGTGAGGGAGAGGGGCAAAAAGGTAAATATATATATATTGAAGAGACTCACGGGTGGGATTTACAAATCTTTGGGTATAGGTTAGTGAGGGAGGAATGGACACTAGGACGGCAGCCGGCCTAAAGGGTCAGCAGCTGGTTTCAGGTGTTGCGGTTAGTCGTTTGGTTTGTTCTATTGGGAACAATTTTTTGTTATTTGTTAATTCATAAATATATCAAATATATATTTTGTCAGAAAAATGGTGAATGATGTGTAGCTAGTGAGTGGTCTGGACGAGACCACGTGGTGCCCTTCTTTATTTTACTTATTTATCATCTGTTATGATTTTTTTTTTTTAAAGAAATTTTGTCTGACTCTTACGATTCCCTCCATGTAGCCTTGATGGTTAGGTGGTTACCTGATCATTCTTAAAGTTGAAGGTTCGAGGGTTGGTATTGAGAGGGTGAAGGCCAAAAAAACAAAAAAAAAAAAATTGTGGGACCTGGTGTTATTACTATTTGGTTAATAGTGGTACCCTGCACTTGGAGCAAATACTGGAGGGGTCCCCTGTGTGGGCTTTAGGCTATAACCAGGTTAGGGTAGAGGAGGGTGGGAAGGGATATAGGTATATTTTTTGGCTCATGGTCCTATTTTATTTAGCTATGATTGGCCATGCCATGATTCCATGAAAGTTCTTCTCCTCGAAAAGTATCAGGCATTCCTTCCTTGGCCCATGCTGGGTGGTCCAGAGTTTCGCAATTTTTGGTGGCAAGTTACTATATAATCTTTGAAAAGGGGAACATTGTCAACATAAGCTTCATTTCACTACCCAAAAGGTGAAGAAAAAGTAGCACAACCATTCATATCTTTCAACAACCCTAACATGTAGAAGCTGCTAGATTATTTTGTGCTAGCCACGTCTGCATCCTAATCTATGTTACTATGCTTAATTACCATATTCCAAAAGATTTTAACCAAAAAAAAAAAAAAAAACAAAAACAAATAATTGAAGATAAGGATCTCAGTTTGCACCTTTGTTTAAAAAAAAATAAAAAATAAAAAATGTAAAACTGTAAAATAGAACATTATTACAAAAAGTCATCCAAACGTGGGTACAAACCCTCTAACATCACCATTAAGGCCATGGTTGTTTAGTAGAAATAGAATAGATAAAATGGAATCACATTATAAATCATATATTTGGATGATGTAATTTAAATGAGATTAGAATCAAACAGTGTGCTTGGACAATTATTTCGTGCAAATCCCTTTTTATTCAAGATTACTTCAAACATTAAATTAGATTCCATTCCAATTAAACAAATATGGCCTAAGTTCTTTACATAAGAAAGGTGCAAAAGAATGAATATTGAACCCTCGGCCTCCCAACAGACGTGAGCGATGGTCACACTACCCTTTCCTACCAATGAGCTACTGACAATTAATTTTGAATAATAGCACTATTAAGGTGCAGGGGGTTATCTTTGTCGAGGTTGTGTTTGGTTGAGAAATTTGAAAAAAGCTTGGGACTTTTAATATTATGGGATTTTTAAAGTTCAAAATTGTAAACTATGACTTTTGAAATTTCTACTATTCCATATGAAATTTCTAAACAAAATTTGACCCTCCAAATTCCGAATTAAAGTTTTGGAAATTCTTACTTTAGTTAGCTAAAGCACAAAATTTGGCTCAAAAGTTTCGATAAAAATACAAAATTCGCTTAGAAATTCCTTTTCCAAACACACTTTAAACTCGTGATTATTCATGATTCCCAATTGAGAAGCCATCATCAATCAAAGCCCAAAGTTCCGCTGCAACACTTGTGCCTAGGTGAGATATTGCGAGAAAAACACGCCACCCATCAACCACAGTGGTCACACATAAGGTCGTGTAGAACCAGTTTTCCTCTCATTATCCAACCAAGAGCTGTCCATCTGGGTGGCAACCAATTAACCATTATTGTGCTCATATTCTTATTTGTGTTTTGGAGAACAATTATCGTGGTCATGTTCTCATTATCCAACCTGGTAACAATAGTACTTGCCTCCACCTCCGTGTGGAGGAGCTCTTCTTCATCTTCATTGACTTTCTATCACATGTTATAAATGTTTTAAAAAAATATGAATTTTAAAAATTACAAATAAAAAAAATACATAGATGCAGATATGTGAATAAGTATCCATGTTAACATAAATATGTAATACACAAATATGAACTCATAAAAATGTGCTCACAATTATGTAAACATGGAGATGCATGTACATAATTAATTCTCTATTCTTATTTGGACAAGTGGTGAAATATAAACAGGAGGCGAGGATAAGCTCCTCTACATCCAGGTGGAGGCAAGTATTTTTCCCATAGTAAGGGTAGGATGAATGACATTATCAGAAAGGTTTGAGGTAGGTTCAATCAAATATATATATATATATATATATATATATATATATATATATTTCCTTTTTACCCACAATAACTAACACGCAAGAGGAAAAATGATATACCCCCTCCGTTTCATATTAATTGTCTTCTTTTTCATTTTGGAGGAAAAATGATATACCCCCTCCGTTTCATATTAATTGTCTTCTTTTTCATTTTGAGCTGTTTTAAAATTATTGTCCTACTAAAAAGGTCAATAATTTCATCCTAATCAATTTTCTAAAATATCCATACCCATTGCACAAAATTACATGATATGGACAAAGTAAACTCAATTAATAATTACATTATACATGAGGGCAAAATTGGAATGTTAAAGTATGAATAAGGATATGAAAGCATTTAAGAATGATTTCTTAGAAAATGTGTTTTTTTGAAACAAGAAACGAAAGAAGTATACACTGAGGAATGCTTGGCTGTGGACCAAGGGCGGAGCAACTCTCCTAAATCTGGCTAGAGATGGGAGAGGTGAAAAAAAATTTAAGCCCAGAGGGAAAACCTGATCCTTCCCAAAAAAATTTAATTTTTTTAATAAAAAAAATAGGGTTTTCCAAGTTGATGTGATTTGATGTTTAAATTTTAGTCTCTATTTTATAACCGTCAATTTATGGTCTAGAGGTCAGAATGTCAAGTGGGTTTATTCATATTACCAAGCACAAAGGGCAATTTTATTTAAATAATTGTTAATATTGTCTTATTCTTTTAATAAAATAATATATATATGTTTTTTTTTTAAAAAAAAAATTATCATCTTAATGACCTTT
Source organism: Liquidambar formosana (assembly GCA_039720395.1). Taxonomy (NCBI): domain Eukaryota; kingdom Viridiplantae; phylum Streptophyta; class Magnoliopsida; order Saxifragales; family Altingiaceae; genus Liquidambar; species Liquidambar formosana. The sequence continues at coordinate 33,225,399 of CM077821.1, read as the reverse complement.
AAAAGCTACAAACAGGTAACCTTCGATCCCAAAACAAATTATCTTACTCCCAGGGAGGCCACATATAAGGAATGCCTTTTCATGACAACAAAAGCTAAGCAACTATCAGGGTTAAACCACTACCTAATTCATGTCACAAATTCAATTTTTTTTTTTTTAAAAAATAATTATATTTCTATTATTATATATATATATTTTTTTTTTGGGGGGGGGGGGGTTATTCGTATTACCAAGCACAAAGGGCTTTTTTATTTAAATTATTGTTAATATCGTCTAATTCTTTTAATAAAATAAAAGATATATATTAAAATTATCATCTTAATGACCTTTAAAAGCTACAAACAGGTAACCTTCGATCCCAAAACAAATTATCTTACTCCCAGAGAGGCCACATAGAAGGAATGCCTTTTCATGACAACAAAAGCACAAAAGGGCTTTTTTATTTAAATTATTGTTAATATCGTCTAATTCTTTTAATAAAATAAAAGATATATCTATATATCTATATATGTATATATATATATATATTAAAATTATCATCTTAATGACCTTTAAAAGCTACAAACAGGTAACCTTCGATCCCAAAACAAATTATCTTACTCCCAGAGAGGCCACATATAAGGAATGCCTTTTCATGACAACAAAGGCTAAGCAACTATCAGGGTTAAATCACTATCTAAATCATGTCATCAACTCGACCATTTTTTTTTAAATTATATTTCTATTATTATTTTTTTTTGGGGGGGGGGGGGGGGGGGGGGTTTGGGATTACGTACCACCATTTTTTTTTGGGCGATGGGTATATATGCTCTGTCAATTGATTCATTAAGAATTAATCCATATATTTAAGTTTGAGGAAGATCTACACGAAAATGAAGTCACCTAGTGCAGAAATTAAAGAATCATAATCTAGCGAAAGAGTGACTCCAAACCTCTATCAGACTTCGAAAAAAAAGTAGCTAAGAGCATTTCTAATGATTTGTGCTATTTTGTCTGTACTATTTCTATTTTAATTAGTTAACACCTGTTGTAGTACTAATCTGATGGTACAAATGACATTATATATAGATAAAGCTTTGATCATGTGCGGGATATCCCGTTCGATCACGGCCGTCTATGAGCGACACGCGTGGGTGTATGAATGTGCTCGTGTCGCTCACAAACAACCGTGATTGAACGGGATATTTTGGGATATCTTGCACATGATCAGCCCTTTATATACATATATATTCCTAATCACGTCAGTATGTGTTGATATAAGTTATATCAGTACCATGTATTAGGGGTTGTACTTCTTGCATTGGTCCAATGTACCTCATATCCCACTAATGCACGAGATACAATCTCCTATGCAGGTGTTATATATAGGATGATGATTAGGTAAGTACGTACTGATATAACTTATATCAACACCTGCATAGGGGATTGTACCTGGTGCATTAGTAGGATATGACATACATTGGACCAATGCAAGGAGTACAACCCCCAATGCATGGTGCTGATATAAATTATATCAATAAGTGTTGATGAAAACATAACTGTATATATATATATATATATATATATATATATATATATATATATATATATATATATATATATATATATATATATAGTACTTTTAATATCAGGTGCACCTGATGGGTCTCCAAATCTCTTACTTGTGACTTGTTTAATTTTTTGCGAAACCAACTGTTGGATTAAATCTGATTCGAAAAAATGAAGTTAATTTGAGATTAAAAGTTGCTCCATTTATAAATATCCAAAATTTAGAAATTGTTATTGATTAAAAAATATAAGTTCAAGATCAAAGAGCAATTAGTCTCAAATAAGCTTGATTTTTTGCATGGGTCGTCTACATGAGAATGTTATACAATCTAATGGTTAGTTTCACAGAATATGAATTATAGATTAGAGTTTTAGAGTAAATTTGATGCAAAGTTATACAAATGTACTTCATATTCACTAATGCACAAGGTACAACTCTTAATGCACGTGTTGATATAAGTTATATCAGCATGTGCTTACTTGATCATCATCCTATATATATATATGTGTGTGTGTGTGTGTGTAGATATGAGTGATCAAATTGATTCAGGGGATAATTTTTATTATTATTTTAAATTTTTACATGCACCATTTCAATGATTTTTGGTGAGATTGCTATTTTGTGAATCTACTTATGGTTATACGTTCCCCTCCGACATGTCATGTTTGCCAAATATCAAATTGATTGGAGAATAACTCTATCTTTGGATAAGGAATTTGTAGTTGAAATAAAATTTGTAAAATTCATATAAGGAAATTTCTTATAAAATTTTTACAAATTCTACTAGATTTCTTAGCACTCTTTGGAAAATTTGTATGGAAGATAAATATATATGGCGTAGCTTTCCTTCGATGTACTTATTAATTTTTATTAATAAAATTTCTTCTTTTATAAAAAAAAAAAAAAAAAAAAAAAATTCAGCATACTTGATGCCACGAGAAAAACGAACAACCAAAGTTTAATTTCAAAAGACGATTGAAACATAAAAAGTTACCAGAGATGGTTGCACTTTATAACCAACTTCAAGTTTAACTCGTTTTCAAATCTTTCTATATATGCTGTTAATTTCACTTTACCAACTTCAACTTCAAATATTTGTATGCTATCAAAAAATAAAAGTTTATTTTCAATATTTGTATAATGCTGTTAAATTTAATTAGAATATTTCTTATAGATCGTTTGAAAGCTACAAATGATATAAATCTTTTAGAATTCTACTCGAAAGGAAACCAAATAGGAATTAGCAATTTGACTTTTAATGTGATGATGGAAAAAGTAACAGGGATATTTTTTGTTTGGTGGGTCAAGTTTTGATATCTTCATAGGATGTTAGTATTCCAGGTATTATAACAATTCTTATGGATATTTTTGTCGATCAAAAGTTTTGTTACATCTGTAATTTTAAAAGTAGTATCGATAAGGGATTATCATGCCTATATGATTTTAAGTGAGGGTGATGTAGTCAATTAAGGTTTTTTTTTTTTTTTTTTTTTTTTTTTTTTTTTCCTCTGATAATGACATTTAGGAAGTGATATATAATATATAGGGTAAAATGTAATAAACCCCCTCCTATTATTACCTATTTTGCAGGTAGGGCTGTTCATGGTTTAGGTTAAAATTGAGAACCAAACCGAATCAAACCAAACTTGGTTTGGTTTGGTTTTTTTTTTCCTCAAGTTTGGTTTTCGTTTTAATTTTAGAAAACCGAAAAAACCAAAAAAAAATTATCTATATATCTATATCTATATATATATATATATATAGAGAGAGAGAGAGAGAGAGAGAGAGATATTATGTATTATATATTAAAGTTTATTTTGTAAATTTCCTATACAAAAAAGGGTAAAATAAGTAGTATCATAGTATAAAGGAATACAAAACCTATTGAGTTAATGGTAAGACTAAAGTTTGCTACCTTGCTCTTAGCTTCTCGCTCTATGCTCCTTGCCTCTCGCTCTCTATTTCTATTTTGATACAATGTTTAATGTTTTTTTTAGTTGCTAGTGTATTGCTTTATTAAAAATGTTTTTATTTAGAGTTTGGATGGCCATTTTGTCTATTTTTGTTAGGGATAAACAATTATCTATGATGATTTGTTGCTACCTAATAGGTTAAAATCGAAACTGAACCAAACCAAACAGAAATTTTTTGGTTTGGTTATTTTATAGTATGGTTTGGTTTTGGTTTGGTAAGAATAAAACCAAAGTATAATAATTTGGTTTGAAATCTACTCTAAAACCGAACTAAACCGAACCACGAACACCCTTATTTGCTGGTACCCCCCTCTAATAAAAAAACCCACCAAAAAACCCCCTATACTATCTAGGGTTAGCAAATTACTACCTTCCGTCAGCCATAGCACACCATTTTTTCTAGGGATGAAGCAAGAAAGAGCAACCACAACGAAAGCCATGGAAGCCATCAATCACATCCGTATAGATAAAGAAATCAGAAAAGGCATTCTTTGCCTCTCCGTTGAGGAATCACAAAGGGCATTCTTTAACTCACCAGTGAGGAATTCTCTGCCTCTACTATAATGTCTCCTCCAAAATTGAATCAACCAATAGATTGGGAAATTAAAAAAAAAAAAACCCATGAAGAAGAAGCAGTAGCCAATGCACACCAATTTTCCTGGTGATGAAACAAAAAACAAAAAAAAATAAAAATAAAACAACTACGACAATGGCGAGGAGGAGGGATTTATCATGGTATGTGTGGCTAATCGATGGCTTGACGATCTACAAGAGGAGATCGATCCCCTCGTCGTCATGCATCCTTTTTGCTAGGGTTAGGTTTGCGAGATCATCGAGAATAGCTTTAATCGAGTCACAAAAACCCAGCTTGGATCATACCCACAATTCAGTGACTATGGTAGTACTCGATCTGGTATTGGGCTCACATCAATTGCAGGTAACACCAACAGTGGGGTTACGATTTGGAACCTAGATCGAATAAGCTTACTGGCATTGGAGTTGTGCTGGGATTTTGATGGTTTGATTGAGCTTCACACTCCCTCATGTGCTCGATGGACGATGTTGCCAAAAGATTTGGTTGCCAACGGAGTATCCAAGCAATGGCATTGTATCGACGGTGGCCTCGGCGGCGATGGGATTGAGTTGGATTTGGCCAGACTACATCAAGTCCTCACTCAGTCGAGCCAACACCGTTGAGCATTACTGTCAAAGTCTCTCGGTTGAGCCACGGTCATTCCCTTCCATCATTGAAGCTTTTCTACCACTCTCCCCAACACATCAAGAGACAACAATAGAAGTAATTTGGGGTTTAAAACCACTGTGACTCCAGCGACTGGAGAGCAAGCATTTTTGGAAAAATGAAATGACAGTGTTGCCATAACAAAACGTAGTGTTTCATATAAAATATCAAGGGTATAATTGACTTTTACTTCTTCTTTTTTAACACCATAAGCCCCTGGGTTGGTATAGGGTTTTTTTGGTGGGTTTTTATTGAAATCCTGGGCCAATTTCATTCGTTGTTATTCAAACCACGGATCATGTATAGTCTTTTAAAAACATGAATTTTAAATAGGTAAAAGGGATTAAGTTAAAAAGTTTATTTTATCAATATGTTATGTAAAAATGGTGCTCACATCACATCTTACCGCCATCAAACTTTACATAAACACTAGTTTCAGAACCCGTGCAACGCACGAATTTATTTATAAAAAATAATATTATTAGCAAATTATAATTTTAACAGAATACTTATTCTCTAATATAATATGTTAATTAAATTTAAAAGATATAGACAAAAATAAATTAAATAATTCAATCAAAATAATTTTTGGTGTGATGTTAGCGTAATGTATCACACACAATTTAATTATACACCCGAAAAAGACAAATTATTTTGAAAAACAATAAAATTTAATGGTAGAAGTTTATAAGAAATGAAGGAACTGACACATTATGATATTTGGTGGAAAAAGATTTAGACTTTCTAAAACCTAATGCATTCCATGATAGTGGTTTTAACATATTGGTATATACCAAAGCAAGTATAGCCATTGAAGGTGTCTTGAAATCTGACGGTGCAAATTGTAAAATGCATGACAACGATAAATTTTGACATTTCATAAGGGTTTCGAGTGGGTTTTACATAGAGAGAAAAACCAAGGGAAAAATAATTAACTACATAGAAGAATTTTGATTACAATAGTATTTTTATTTTTATTTTTATTTTTATTTTTGTCAAAAGACAAATCGGGAGAATTTGAAGATTCCGGTGTATCGTGTGTTCTTTTTTAATCATTCTTTCCTCTATTTGTCTCTTTTTTTAATTGTAACTATTTATAGTTTTATACTTTCAATTTTTAGGAGGGGAAATGAATAGGCATAAAGAAAATAGAGAAATATAGTACAGTTTACCAAGTTTGGATTGAACATTGTACAATGTGAATTTTCTAATTCTCCCATGTAAAAACATAGATATATATAGTGAACACCAAGCGTTAGCTTACCTCTACTGTGTGAAAAAGAGCAGTAAATACCCAAAAAAAAAAAAAAAAAAAAAATTTGGGGAATTTACCTTTTGATGACCAGTTCTCAAATTAATACCAAACAAATAACATTAGTAGTCTTTTTGAAGTACTTATACAGTCAATTTGTTGCAAGTTGACAGACAATATTCTTTATTTGGTATTAAGTTAGAAAGTGATCACTAAAAGGTAGTTTTCCTAGAAGTCACTAAAAGGAACTTTTTGAAAAAAATTACGTTTTAGTGACTACTTCCCAACTTAATGTGAAACAACAAAAATTAGTTGTCATTTTGATGGAAATTTACAGTCAATTTGTAGCAATTTGATAGATTAATATCCTTTTTTGGTATTAGGTTGAAAAAGTGTTACTAAACAGTAATTTTCCAAAAAATTTGTCTCCATTGTATTTCACTGTTCCAGCATGTGAATTGGAAAAAAAAAAAAAAGAAAAACTTTTATGTTGACACATGGCTTTAACAGGGTAACCATTCCTCCGTTTTAGATATATATAATAGATAATAGATTACGCGATGATGAAAGTGACTGTAGGTTGGAGGAGAATCGTGCAAGCTGGGTGGGGAACTTAGTCAAAGGGCTAAAACCTTAAGGCATGAAGACGGGTTCAAAATGCACATAATATCCCACAAACCTACAAAAGGTGAACTCTTCCACGCACTTTTCTTGGCGTGGTTGCAAAAGCTGCCAAGGTTATTTTTTGGTTTGATGGCAACACATGAATCAACATAACGACGAGGTAGCAACCCCCAAAGGAATTTATATATATATATATATATATATATATATATATATATAAGATGATGATCAGGTAAGCACGTGCTGATATAACTTATATCAAAACCTGCATTGTGAGTTGTACCTTGTGCATTGGTGGGATGTGAGGTGCATTGAATCAATGCAAGGGGTACAACCCCCAATGCATAGTGCTGATGTAACTTATATCAGCACGTGCTGATGGGATCACCTCTGTATATATATATATATATATAAATTGTACAGTGACGTATGGTTACGTATATATTTGAAATTCAAGGTTGAAAAAGGACGAGAAAGTTGCCAATCATTCTGCGGATAAGAGTCGTATTGAATGCATCATCTTGCATGTTTAATAGCGATGTATTGCGCAATTAAAGTCTATGATTATGATAGCAAGGCGATAAGGATCTTTCAATATATATTATTCTCTCTCTCTCTCTCTCTCTCTCTCTCTCTCTCTCATTAATCTGTAAAACATAAAAAAAATCTGTGAAACATATATATAATTCGTGAAGGTAGCATAATGACAAATGACAACGGTTTTGGGATCGTAGGCCCTAATTTCGAGTATCCATTCTCACAACCTGTTGCACAAACTTTTTTTTGATAGGCACAATCTTGCGTTTGATTTGCATGTGCATCGCAGCTGGGTTCAATGACCTTGTAAAACATATTTTCTAGATTGAATTAAATGATTATGAATGAATGCCAAGAAAGTAGAAGTTCTAGTTTTGCTTTTTGTTTTTTTTGTTTTTTTTTTTGTTTTTTTCACAATAGATAGAAATTACCCATATCCCTAACCTTTTTTCAACAAATGGATATCAATACTTTTTCATAAACTTGAATATGAGATCACTCACTTAACAAGTGGAGAAAATGCCACTAAATTACAATGCTATCGACAAAAACTATCATAGTTGTCATTGTAAAGAGCATCACCAGTTCAAATTATCTGTCTTTTGTTTTTTATTCTATTTTTTTGGCCAAGGGTTCAAATTACCTGTCAACCGTAAAGAATATCGCTATCAAATGACTATGAATGCCACTTGAGCAATAAATTTTTGCAAGACCAGTACTATTTCAAAATTGTCTCATTTCTCTCTCACTAATTCAATACTTCAAATTATCACCATCAGATGACTATGAACCCCACTGGATCAATTAAATTTTTGTAGGATCAGAACCATTCTTCAAGAAATCCTTTTATATCAAAAAATTAGTAGAGGTTATTGGCTCATCTATTGCTCTTCACTTGTGTATATCACTATGTACGGACACATGCATTTGTAGTGATTGTTTTATAATCATTTAATTTTATCATATATGCATACCCTCCACCCCCAATAAATAATAAATTATAAAAAAAAATAAAAAAAGCATGCGTGGTTTCTTATGTCAATCAATCTCTGAGAGTGGTGAAACCTGGCCTAGTGAGTCAGTACCAGGTAGGAGCATCACTATATTTAGGCGGTCCATGTGATCCAAATTAGATTTAAATTATTCAGGACTTTATTTGTACACCAGAGATAGAATTATTGGTGTTGGAAGCGACAGGGCAGAAATTCAACTCCAATACTTCACGTTAAAACGAAGGAGAGATGGAAAAAAGAAGGAAGGTGGAGGTATATTTCAATCTTAATGTTCAGAAAAGGACATGGCTGGTGACTTGTCGATCAAAATCTAACGTACATGAAAAAATTTAATAATAGAATGCAATCCTGAAAAAAAAAAAAGAAAAAGAAAAAACAACTCTACTTTTATGATACATATATGTATATACAAGTTTGTTTTTACAAGGGATACTCTCTCTCTCTCTCTCTCTCTCTCTCTCTCTCTATATCTATATATATATATATATATATATATGTATATGTATATTAGATATGTGTATGTATGTATTTTTGGGTCAAATTCAGGGAATAAATGTTTTTTTTGTTTTCCACAATTTTTACATGCATCATATATTTTCAATGAATTTTATTGAGATTCTTCTCATACATGTCATGTTTGCTGAATATCAAGTTGATAGATTGGAAACTAAAAGTTTTTCCATGCATGAATATAGATAAGTTTTGTTTATTTATTAAAAATATGAATGAATTTATGAATCATATAGCTATTAGTACATAGTTGAACAACATGATATTTGATACGCATGAGCATGCATGAAACAAGAATGATGTATTGTCCAACTCTAGGCTTAATCACAAAAAAATGGTTGAGAATTAGAGCTGTCAAAAAATTTTGTAGAAAATTTGTCCTTAGATTCTGAAAATAAATATAATATTTGAAAATCTATTTAACTATTTAAGTAAATATTGCATAAAAATTCTATGCTTTTTAAGAGTCAACATAATCGAGTGTGTCGTAAGAAAAACGAACAACGAAGTTTAATTTCAAAGATCGATTGAAACATAAAAAATTACTAGAGAAATTAATAGAGATGGTTGCACTCTACCAACTATAGCTAATTTGAAAACTATACTTTACCCCCTTTTGGTTATATATAGATAGGTTGTTTGTCACTTATTTTGCTCATCTTCCTGGTATAGTATAAGGTACAGTGCCATCACCTAAAACTGGGAAGCACTTGAAGAAAAGAAAAACAAAAAAAAAAAAAAAAACACAAAAAAAGAAGAAGAAAGAGAAAAAAAAAATACTATTGGTGGCTAAAGTAAATTCATAAGGGACATTTAGAAGTAATGTTAACAAAAGCTATTGGGGCCAGCCTAGTAGTGAAGGAGGTTGGGGAAAAAGGGTAACAGTAGGATAGGTTAAGGGTAAAACCCCTCCTAAAAGCACCAGAGGAAAAAAAAAAAAGTATTCCTATGTTAGTAGTTCCGATCAGGTTAATATGTGCTGATGTAACTTATATCAACTCCCGCATTGGAATTGTACGTTGTGCATTAATCATCTATGCTAACAATATGCCTACATATATAATAAATAAATAAATATATATATGAATTCTTTTTTTATGAGGTTAACCTAACCTAACTTTAGGTTAGGTCACTTTCTAAAACTATACATGTGATTCATATTTTATGAAATCAACCGTTAGATTAGATAATCTTATCATGTAGGTGATACAAACTAAAAATCAAGTTGATCCGAGATTTATTGCTATTCGATAAAAAAATTACACTTTTTAATCAATGATAATTGCTCATTTTGGACATTTATAAATGAAATAGTTCTTAATCTTGAATCAATTTGATTTTTGGTATGTATGACCTTCACATGAAGTAAATCTAATCTGACGATTGGTATTGAAAAATAAACATCAGAGATATAGTTTTGGAGGGTGACCTAACCTAAAGTTAGGTTAGGTTAACCTCATAAGAGGGGCCTCTGTATATATATATAATAATAATAATAATAATAATAATAATAATAATTTTTAATTTTTTTAATAAAAAAATCAAAGTTTAAATTTCATGATTTTTAACGTGCAACCATTAACATTATGCCTATATATATATACATATATATATATATGGTCCTACGAGAACATGCTGATACAATTAAGTTATATTAACACTATATATTGGGGGGGTTATACCATTTGCATTTTGCTCAGTACATGTATCCTATAACTCATCAATGCAATGAGTACAGCCCTCGAATGTATAATACTAATTAATACAACTTGTATCTACAAGTCCTCATATCTTGATTTTCAATGTGGCCAACCATTAACATTATGCCTACATATAATATATATATATTTTCTTATGAGAATATGCTGATAGAAGTTATACCAACACTTTATATTGAGGGTTCTACCTTTTAAATTTGCTCAATGTATCTCATAATCCATCAATGCAATGAGTACAACCCTTAATGTATGATGTTAGTATAACTTGTATCTACAAGTCCTTATAGAACTGGTTCTGTATATGTATCATTATCAAGTTCTTTTAATATCAAATGTACTCTAAAGCTTTTATTCGCAATTTGTATTTTGCGAAACCAACTGTTGAATTAGATAATTTTCTTATGTGAACGATTAAAACAAAAATTGGATGATCAAAGCTAGCGTTTGATATTATGTCCTTAAAACAGATTTCGTCCTTCACTTGGTGTTTTGAGTTGCTCAGCCTCTCAGGATACAGTGATCTGCACCACACAGAAGAAGCACTACAATCGATTAAAACATACTAAATGTGTGTGAAATACAGACTTGTAAAGATTCTCCAAAAAAAGACAAGATGCTCTTAGTACAAAATAAGAATAATAAAATAAAATAAAAGTTTCAATAGTAAATGGTATCGCCATCATGTCTCTTCCTCTTTAGTTTGGTTACCCCAGGGAAAGGGTGCTAATTAAGCTAATTTCACCACATAAGATAATACACCTATCATCCCGTAAAATTGATTAATTTTATGAAAATTGTCCGAGAGTTAATTGGACCAGCCGTCATAAAACCTGTCCTTACAAGATTATGTTTGCATGTTTAATTTTTTTTGCATATATGGTGGTCCATGCAACTGTAGTTAAGGGACTCCACGTCATCGCGTTTGTCATGACCCATGACTGAAAGAGAGATAAGAGGGTCTAGAAGGCCAAAACGAAGGCATGATTCTTTAGCATTAGTCAATGAGGTCGTATGTTCAATCCAACAGATTTCGATTTTTCCTTTCTATTATAAAAAATTAAAGAAAATGATGTATTAACTGCAGATGACCTAAATTAAAAGGCATAAAGATAGGCCCTGTGAGTCCGTGACCTTAACAAATTAGGTTAAACATGCTCAGGTAATTAAGTATCCTTGCTTAAGAATTATTCTTCATCTAACCGAGGTATTATTAATTTATTAATATAGTTTAACATTATTTCAAAACTTTAATTCAACAAAAGCGATGATAAAGTTCGATTGGTATGTGGCAAGAAGCGAATCACGTGGCACATTCAAAACACGCAGTTTGATTAATTTCGGCATGCTCTTCTGGATGAGTAGAAACATGTACCAACATTAAATTATCTTGGTCATAGGGAATTTTTCAACAATCAAACAATCTCTAGTACTAACTAGGCTAAGCTGAATGACCAGGAAAAAAAAATAAAAAAAATGTGCGATATTATTTGACTTGTATTATTGATTCGTACACTAAATGGAAGTTGGGTCCACCACCACTTAAAAGTCACACCCTATTAATGTACGAATCAATTTTATGGGTCAAAAAGCATTTTCCTAATAAAACAAAATAATGATACTTTCTCATATAAATGGAATGATAAAAGTCTTCCTACCAAGAAAAAAGAATGATAAACATGATGGTCACATGAATTTGTAAAACCCCCACCCCCTACCCCCCTCCTGTTTTTTTTTATTCGGTAAGGGGGAATAAGTAATAAAATCAACATATATATATATATATATATATAGATATATATATATATATATATATATAGACACACACATATACAGTTAGGCTTCTACCAAGGACGGAGATAAAAATTTAAATGAGGGAAAGGTGATTAATTCAGAAAATCAAAAATTGATATCCAATGTTATTATGCAATCGATATTTTACCAATATATATATATATATATATATATAGGTATTAAAAAAGGACGGAATAATTTAAGTTATGCTATAGGGAAGGAAAATAAAGATGAAATGAAAGATATATCGATGGAGAGATTGGTGACTTGTCGATCAAAATCTAACGTACATGAAAAAATTTAATAATAGAATGCAATCCTGAAAAAACAAAGAAAAAGAAAAAGAAAAAACAACTCTACTTTTATGATACATATATGTATATACAAGTTTGTTTTTACAAGGGATACTCTCTCTCTCTCTCTCTCTCTCTCTCTCTCTCTCTCTCTCTATATATATATATATTAGATATGTGTATGTATGTATTTTTGGGTCAAATTCAGGGAATAAATGTTTTTTTTATTTTCCACAATTTTTACATGCATCATATATTTTCAATGAATTTATTGAGATTCTTCTCATACATGTCATGTTTGCTGAATATCAAGTTGATCGATTGGAAATTAAAAGCTTTTCCATGCATGAATATAGATAAGTTTTGTTTATTTATTAAAAATATGAATGAATTTATGAATCATATAGCTATTAGTACATAGTTGAACAACATGATATTTGATACGCATGAGCATGGATGAAATAAGAATGATGTATTGTCCAACTCTAGGCTTAATCACAATAAAATGGTTGAGAATTAGAGTTGTCAAAAAATTTTGTAGAAAATTTGTCCTTAGATTCTGAAAATATATATAATATTTGAAAATCTATTTAACTATTTAAGTAAATATTGCATAAAAATTCTATGCTTTTTAAGAGTCAACATACTCGAGTGTGTCGTAAGAAAAACGAACAACGAAGTTTAACTTCAAAGATCGATTGAAACATAAAAAATTACTAGAGAAATTAGTAGAGATGGTTGCACTCTACCAAATATAGCTAATTTGAAAACTATACTTTACCCCCTTTGGTTATATATAGATAGGTTGTTTGTCATTTATTTTGCTCATCTTCCTGGTATAGTATAAGGTACAGTGCCATCACCTAAAACTGGGAAGCACTTGAAGAAAAAAAAAAAAAAAAACAAAAGAAGAAGAAGAGAGAGAGAAAAAAAAAAACCTATTGGTGGCTAAAGTAAATTCATAAGGGCCTACACATTTAGAAGTAATGTTAACAAAAGCTATTGGGGCTAGTCTAGTAGTCAAGGAGGGTGGGGAAAAAGAGTAACAGTAGGATAGGTTAAGGGTAAAACCCCTCCTAAATGCACCAGAGGAAAAAAAAAAGAAGAAAAAAGTACTGCTATGTTAGTAGTTCCGATCAGGTCAATATGTGCTGATGTAACTTATATTAACTCCCGCATTGGAATTGTACGTTGTGCATTAATCATCCATGCTAACAATATGCCGACATATATAATAAATAAATAAATATTTATATGAATTCTTTTTTTATGAGGTTAACCTAACCTAACTTTAGGTTAGGTCACTTTCTAAAACTATGCATGTGATTCATATTTTATGAAATCAACCGTTAGATTAGATAATCTTATCATGTAGGTGATACATACTAAAAATCAAGTTCATCCGAGATTTATTGCTATTCGATAAAAAAATTTCATTTTTTAATCAATGATAATTGCTCATTTTGGACATTTATGAATGAAATAGTTCTTAATCTTGGATCAATTTGATTTTTGGTATGTATGACCTTCACATGAAGTAAATCTAATCTGATGATTGGTATTGAAAAATAAACATCAGAGATATAGTTTTGGAGGGTGACCTAACCTAAAGTTAGGTTAGGTTAACCTCAGAAGAGGGGCCTCTATATATATATATATATATAATAATAATAATAATAATAATAATAATTTTTAATTTTTAATTTTTTTAATAAAAAAATCAAAGTGTAAATTTCATGATTTTTAATGTGGCCAACCATTAACATTATGCCTATACATATATATATATATATATATATGGTCCTATGAGAACATACTGATACAATTAAGTTATATTAACACTACATATTGGGGGGGTTATACCATTTGCATTTTGCTCAGTACATGTATCCTATAACTCATCAATGCAATGAGTACAGCCATCCAATGTATAATACTAATTAATACAATTTGTATCTGCAAGTCCTCATATCTTGATTTTCAACGTGGCCAACCATTAACATTATGCCTACATATAATATATATATATATATATATATATATATATATATATATATATATTTTTTTTTTTTCTTATGAGAATATGCTGATAGAAGTTATACCAACACTATATATTGAGGGTTCTACCTTTTAAATTTGCTCAATGTATCCTATAATCCATCAATGCAATGAGTATAACCTTTAATGTATGATGCTAGTATAACTTGTATCTACAAGTCCTCATAGAACTGGTTTTGTATATGTATCATTATCAAGTCCTTTTAATATCAAATGCACTCTAAAGCTCTTATTCACAATTTGTATTTTGCGAAACCAACTGTTGAATTAGATAATTTTCTTATGTGAACGATTAAAACAGGATGATCAAAGCTAGTGTTTGCATGATATTATGTCCTTAAAACAGATTTTGTCCCTCACTTGGTGTTTTGAGTTGCTCAGCCTCTCAGAATACAGTGATCTGTACCACATAGAAGAAGCAATGTAATCGATTAAAACATACTAAATGTGTGCGAAATACAGACTTATAAAGATTCTCCAAAAAAAGACAAGATGCTCTTAGTACAAAATAAAAATAATAAAATAAAATAAAAGTTTCAATAGTAAATGGTATTGCCATCATTTCTCTTCCTCTTTAGTTTGGTTACCCCAGGCAAAGGGTGCTAATTAAGCTAATTTCACCACATAAGATAATACACCTATCATCCCGTAAAATTGATTAATTTTATGAAAATTGTCCGAGAGTTAATTGGACCAGCCGTCATAAAACCTGTCCTTACAAGATTATGTTTGCATTTCAAATTTTTTTGCATATATGGGGGTCCATGCAACTGTAGTTAAGGGGCTCCACGTCATCGCGTATGTCATGACCCATGACTGAAAGAGAGATAAGAGGGTCCAGAAGGCCAAAACGAAGGCATGCTTCTTTAGCATTAGTCAATGAGGTCGTGCGTTCAATTAATCCAACAGATTTCGATTTTTCCTTTTTATTATAAAAAATTAAAGAAAATGATGTATTAACTGCAGATGACCTCAATTAAGAGGCATAAAGATAGGCCCTGTGAGTCCGTGACCTTAACAAATTAAGTTAAACATGCTCAGGTAATTAAGTATCCTTGCTTAAGAATTATTCTTTGTCTAACCGAGGTATTATTAATTTATTAATATAGTTTAACATTATTTCAAAACTTTAATTCAACAAAAGCAATGATAAAGTTCGATTGGTATGTGACAAGAAGCGAATCATATGGTACATTCAAAACACGCAGTTTGATTAATTCCGGCATGCTCTTCTGGATGAGTAGAAACATGAACCAACGTTAAATTATCTTGGTCATCGGGAATTTTTCAACAATCAAACAATCTCTAGTACTAACTAGGCTAAGCTGAATGACCAGGAAAGAAAAACATAAAAAAAAATGTGCGATATTATTTGACCTGTATTATTGATCCGTACACTAAAAGGAAGTTGGGTCCATCACCATTTAAAAGTCACACCCTATTAATGTACGAATCAATTTTATGGGTCAAAAAGCATTTTCCTAATAAAACAAAATAATGATACTTTCTCATATAAATGGAATGATAAAAGTCTTCCTACCAAGAAAAAAGAATGATAAACATGATGGTCACATGAATTTGTAAAAACCTCACCCCCCCTCTTTCTTCTTCTCTTTCCCTTTTTTTATTTATTTATTTATTTTTTTTTTTTTGGGTTAGGGGGAATAAGTAATAACGTCAACATATATATATATATACACACACACATACATATACGGTTATACTTTTACCAAGGACGGAGTTAAAAATTTAAATGAGGGAAAGGCGATTAATTCAGAAAATCAAAAATTGATATCCAATGTTATTATGCAATCGATATTTTACCAATATATATATATATATATATATATATATATGTATGTATAGGTGTTAAAAAAAAGTATGGAATAATTTAAGTTATGCTATAGGGAAGGAAAATAAAGTGAAATGAAAGATATATCCATGGAGAGATTGGGCCTTTTTGAAGGGTGGAAAAAAAAAAAAAGAAAAAAACACAAGAATGTTATGAAACAAAAATAAAGTGTTCTAAAAAAAATTTAGGAGAGGCAACTTTATAATTTCACTTAAGGGTATAAAATAAAATTTTTTTTAAAAAATGACAAGTAAGGCATTAATGGATTTGACACTTACCAAACTACTTAAAAATAAAACAAGTACCACTAGACTACTACCATCAATGATAAGAACATCAAAGATATATATAAATTAACCTAATCTTTCCTACCATGCATGCATGTGCCTTAAGCCGACTTTAGTAGAGTAATTAATGACTGATTATTTTTCTTGCTATAATCATCTCTATTTTAGTGCATTACTATTTTACCCTTCAGCCGCCTTCTAGGCGTTTCATGCGACTTACACAAACAACAACAGCCGCAGTGGGTTTCTCGAGTGCTGCTGCCTTTTACTGGAACTAGAACTAGAACAACTGATTCCCTTGCTTTACTAACCAAATCAAGGGGCCACTACTATTTTTATAATTTAAAATAAGAATAGAAGAAGTTTCGAGAAGCATTGCCAAGAAGATGACAAAAATGGTCAGTCAGAAACGACCGACTGTAGTTAATAAATCACTTTTGAATTGCAAATTAGTTTTAATTACTCCAACCCAAAAATAAAAAAAAGTTTTAATTACATATTATTTTAATGACAAGATTAATTGGCATAAACGTGACTGTTTACCCACGTGGACAGATAGCTATCTCGCCCACCAATCAAATAATAATTAAACCAATTAAAGGAACATTTAACAAAGAAAAAAATTCTTCTTAAGATTCTTAATTAATCCATTTTTTATTGTCAAATTTCATTCCGGCATAATGGTGATTCAAATCTCGCATATTCTTAATCTAAATTAATTATCAATTTCTTTTGGACATAACAATAAATTGCAATATCGCCAAAATCTCATGTCACACAGCATAAGTTTTGAACATATATATATATCTAGGGGAGGGATCGTTTACACCCGGTGTAAAACTCTTTAGTCTTACACCCTTCAATAACTTCTTGTACGATCGATATTTAACAAAACCAACCATTGGATTGGATACTGCTCTCATAAAAATCATGTACACCAAATTCACATTGATTAGAGATTATGAACTATTCTATTGATAAAGCGGCCAAAATTATAGTTTTATTTGAAAAAAAAAAAAAAGTGAATTTATAGATGAGATGCTTATGAGCATTTGATCTGTGTGAAATTTGGCGTGCATGATCTCCATGAGAGTAGTATCCAATTTAATGGTTGGTTTTGAAAAATATCGATCCTACAAAAAATTCTTAAGGGTGTAAGAGTAAAAAACTTTACACCGGGTATAAATGGATCCCTCCCCATATATATATATATATATATATCTATATAGATATAGATATAGATATAGGTATAGTTCCAATCAAGTGAGCACGTACTGATATAACATATATAAGCATTATGCATTAGGGGTTATACCTCGTATATTAACCTAATAAACTCTATAACTTACTAATGTATGAGATATGACGCTCAAAATGGAATTAATATAAGTTATATCAGATTATCAATACGTGCTTTTACTTGATGATCATTTCATACACATATATACACACATATTTGATTATTCCTCCTCTCTTTAGTATATGAAAAAATTTAATAATAGAATGCAACCCTGATAAAATAAAATTAAAAAAAAAAACAAAACAAAAAACAACTCTATTTTTATGATACATATATGTATATACAAGTTTGTTTTTACGAGGGATATTCTATATATATATATATATATATATATATATATATATATTAGATATATGAATGTATTTATGTTTGGGTCAAATTTAGGGAATAAATGTTTTCTTTTTCCACAATTTTTACATGCATCATATATTTTCAATGAATTTTATTGAGATTCCTCTCATACATGTCATGTTTGCTGAATATATATATATATATATATCAAGTTGATCGATTGGAAATTAAAAGCTTTTCCATGCATGATTATAGACAAGTTTTATTTATTTATTAAAAATATGAATGAATTTATGAATCATATAGCTATTAGTACATAGTTGAACAACATGATATTTGATACGCATGAGCCTGCATGAAATGAGAATGATGTATTGTCCAACTCTAGGCTTAATCACAAAAAATGTTTGAGAACTAGAGTAGTCAAAGAATTTTGTAGAAAATTTATCTTTGGATTCTGAAAATATATATAATATTTGAAAATCTATTTAACTATTTAAGTAAATATTGCATAAAAATTCTATGCTTTTCAAGAGTCAACATACTCGAGTGTGTCGTAAGAAAAACGAACAACGAAGTTTAATTTCAAAGATCGATTGAAACATAAAAAATTACTAGAGAAATTAATAGAGATGGTTGCACTTTACCAACTACAAGTTTGGCTTGCTTGTTTTAGCTGCTATAGCTAATTTGAAAACTATACTTTACCCCCTCTAGTTATATATAGATAGGTTGTTTGACACTTATTTTGCTCATCTTCCTGGTGTAGTATAAGGTACAGTGCCATCACCTAAAACTAGGAAGCACTTTAAAAAAAAAAAAAAAAAAAAAAGGAGAGAAATAAATAGTATTGGTGGATAAAGTAAATTCATAAGGGCCTATACTTTTAGAAGTAATGTTAACAAAAGTCACTGGGGCTAGCCTAGTGGTGAAGGAGGGTGGGGAAAAAGGGTAAGAGTAAGATAGGTTAGGGTTCAAACCCCTTCCAAATGCACCAACCAAAAAAAAAAAAAAAAAAAAGAAGTAATGCTAACAACAGTTCTGGTCAGGTCAACATGTGTTGATGTAACTTATATCAATACCCGCATTGGGGTTGTACCTTGTGCATTAATCATCCATGCTAACAATATGCCTATAATAATAATAATAATAATAATAACAATAATAATAATATTTAATTTTTTTTTAATAAAAAAATCAAAGTTTAAATTTCATGATTTTCAACGTGGCCAACCATTACCATTATGCCTACATATATATATATATATATATATGGTCTTACGAGAACATGCTGATACAAGTTATATCAACACTATATATTGGGGTTATACTATTTGCATTTGTTCAGTATGTGTATCCCATAACTCATCAATGCAATGAGTACAGCCCCCTAATGTATAATACTAATATAACTTGTATCTACAAGTCCTCATATCTTTGTTTTCAACGTGGCCAACCATTAACATTATGCCTATATCTATATCTATATATATATATATATAGTTTCCTATGAGAATATGCTAATAGAAGTTATACCAACACTATAAATTGGGGTTCTACCTTTTACATTTGCTCAATGTATCCCATAATCCATCAATGCAATGAGTCTTAATGTATCCCATAATCCATCGATGCAGTAAGTACAACCCTTTTAGGAATTGAACTAGAGGGAAATTAGAATGCAGAATAACCTGAATAACAAAAATTTCCTATCAATTCCATGCAGCCCATGAATCTGATTGTGTTTCAATATAAAACTAGAAACCCAAACTAAAAGAAGGGTTTGAATACTTGTAGTTGGTTATGTCTTCTTCTTCTTCCTTCAAGCTTTGAATCCAGACAGTACTGGTTTGAACAGCCCAAGTGCTCTACCTCCAATGGTATCCACACCTAGCAAAAGCCTTCAAACTTCCCTTAACCAATCCTTGTTGAAACTAGAAGAGGAGAGGAAGAGGGAGAGAGAGAGAAAGAGTTCCTCCAAATTTCGGCTAGGGCAAGAGAAGAATGAATCAAGTGTGATACACATGCTAGTGTGTATATATATAGCCACACCAATGGGGCTGGCCATGAGGAGAGAGAATCCCTTGTGGATTCTAACTTGCAACTTCTTTAAATTGCAATTTAACCCCTCCTTCTTATATCTAATACAAGTGTGGCCCTCTAGAACTTTTCTTATTCAATCTTCCTATTTCTCTCAAAGCTCTAAAGTCCCTCTTTGTATGATCAGTGTGTGACCCATTGGGTTTACATCATCAAGTAGTAGGAATAACACAAGGTGTGCATAATGGAACACTTTTCATTAAGGGTCTAATTGGAATAACTTCTAATTCCCTAATTGATTATAACTTACTTATATCAATTAGGGCTTCTGTGAACCACGGGTTTCGATCCGGGAGGGGAAGGAGAACCTTTCTTTTAAAAAGACTTGTAGAGATTTAAATTAATAAAAATCTGGTTTTTAAAAGGTTCACAAAAACATAACAAACAAGGAGTCGCCACTTCATTTTTTAAGGAAAAAAGGAAAACCTTGAAAATAGTTTTAAAAGAAAACCTTTGAAAACAAACCACATGACTCCGATCAAGGAAAAGCAGGTCTATCAAAATAAGAGAGGATTCGGAGACTAAGTTACGATGTGGGAAGGTTCTAGGAAACATCCTATAGGCACCCACATCGCCCCAAAATGGGTCTCTGAATTTATATGGGCTATTTCAATCACTTCCTAATTAATCACCATGCATATGTAAAGAATTATCCATAAACTATCAATTCATCCATAGACATTCATAAAGCAATAAACATCTACAAAGTATGTAAACGTCCATGAACAAATAGGAGAGATATGGAAAGCATGTAAAGAGATAGAGAATAAGAAATAGATCCATCCTACTCCTCTAGCAAATATGTGATGGATAAATAATGAAGCATGAGTCCATCCTACTCCTCTAGCATATATGTGATGGACAAATGGATAAAAAGAAAGAAAAAGAAAGAAAAAGAAAACCTAGGATACTTAGTATCCTAGGGCGGACTTGAACATTAAATGAGCGCCTACGTACCTTACATGCAAAGATGTAAGGATCAAAGTCCACGTAGTTCGATTGAGAAGGGGTTACTCCCTTTACAATGAACTATAAACCCTAAATTTCCATTAAAAGAAAAGAAGAGTTTTAAAAGAAGAAGGATTTCCAAAAAAGGAATTTGAGAAAAGATAGAATTTGAAAAGAGATAGAACTCTTATCCAAAAAAAGAAGTTTTAGAAAAGTAGAATTCTAAAAGAGATACAACTTTAAGTAAAACAGAATTTTAAGAGAGTTGGAAACTTAGGACTTCTAATCCAAAGTAAAGACAATAACCCAAGGGGGGAGAAGAGAACAATTCATAAAAGACTTACCATGAACCACTTACCATATGCAAATTATCTCGAAATATCGAGAAAACACCAATTAATCATCCTATGAATTCTATAGGGCAATTATTAAGCTCAAACCAACCATATTCATGCTCAAATAATCATTAGGAGACCTAAATCAAATCTGGGCAAAATACTAAACATGCATATAATGAAAATAGGCATTACCATAATGAAAATATCATATGACAATCCTAAACATGAAAAGAAAATCTAACATAATGCCTTAGGTAAGTACTTTATGTAAGAAAGTAAAATAATCATCCTTACGGCGAGCTTTCTTAAGTAAAACTATTCGGAGATAATTTTACGTAGAAACCATTCCATATGAATGATTTCTTCACATATCTTATGTAAAATATATACCTAAGAATGCAAAGAAACTCACAGCACACTTAAATACACTCCAGAAAGCATCCATGCACAACCTCACTCTCTAAGGGCGATAATTATCTTCGAAAAGAATAATCATCCATACACCTATGAAGATGAGGCTTTCACAGCAAGTGTCCTATACAAAAGATGCTTAAAATCATGCATATAACTGAACCACGAAGAGAAAATAGCCTAAACACATCAACTAATTTTCTGTACAAAACGTACCTCTATCCTTAAGAGAGAAACTATCCCAACAGCAAGCAATTCACAATCCTATTCCACTGGCATACTTTCCTATCATATTTGAATCATATACACTCTAAAATATAGAGTATATATGATTCCTAATTCAATTCTAAGCTATAATTATGTAGAGAATGGAGTAGAAGAAGAAGGAATCGTAAAAAGATGCAAAGGAGATTTACAACAAAGCAAAGGTCTTCACTGCGTTCTTCCTTCTCTTTGGCTTGGTTCCCTTCTAATTCTCCTTTGAAATTGCAGTAGAAAACCTCTTGCAAGTGATATGGGTGTGTGCAAACTCGTGGTCCCTCTCTCTCTTATGAATATGAAGTGTCAAATAAGCTAAAAGTCTCTTATGCTGATGAATGAGCCTCTATTTATGACCAACCAACCATATGAACCAATGGTTGAGATTAATTCACCATAAAACCAATCTAAGGTTATAATTAAATCCCATGAATGTTAAACAACTCAAAACCACCTCCCAATAAGCTTAGAAGTCCTTTAGAAGGCTGAAATTCGGAGTAGTAGAGTCCCATTTCGTCAAAAATTCAAAAAGAGATAAATCAAGATGAAGGGCTCGAGTGACTGGTTAGGTGAACCGGTCACCCGAGAGTGAGATCAGGTTTCCTCAGTTTTGAGGATTCCTGACCTGGTTTGGACTCCTAACTTCAAACGGACTTAAATTCTTCATTTTAACTTCGATTTGAGTGATTAAAAAGCCAAAATTTCAAGGATTCAATTTAGAATAAACCTAGAATATTCTTGAATCAAAAATCCCTGACCACAGTCAGGTGGCTGGGTTTTCATGAGGCGATTACCCGAAAAAAGGTTAATTAACCATAGGGTAATGTGGTGAACCAATCCAAAACCTATCAATAAATTAAATTGGCACTTCAGTTAGGCTCATTTCATAATTCTAAGGTCAATGGAGCACTCCGAAACAAATTTGGAAGTCAATTGGAAAATATACGAAGTAAAAGACGAAATTGCCCTTCAAGTCGCAAAAGTTCTAATTAGCTATCCAAACCTATCTGGAATTAAACCAAATTTGACACACATATCCAAAATGACCCTAGAAACTAAATTCAAGTGATGGGACTCAACAAAGAGACAGAAATATGTATGCAATGATGACCTATTCTCCTAAGGTTTTAAAGGGCAAAATTGTCCTTTAAGGCTTAGGGACTCCTAAATGCTTCTAAACCTAACCAAATGATATCATGAACTCATGGGGATGAAAATGGGGTGTCTACAGCTTCTACTAACCATGAGTAAAATCTAACAATGGCTCATGGTGTGGTCCTTGATGAGGTGAATAAATATCGAACAAAGAATCTTTCAGTTACAGCTTAAGGTTACAATTACATCCTTCCATCTATACAATATATCTGATTAAGCTAATAGGATATGGAAGTCTGTCAAGTTCTTAGTTTAATACTTTATATCCATTCATTAATATTAACTCATTGATGCACTCTGAAAACTCCCTTCCATAATCATCATACCATGGCCATAGACTTTATGAGTTATATTATGAATGATATGTGAAACATTTTCTCCCTTTTACTAGAGTGTGGATTCCTTATTTGTAATGCTTGTGTCATTTACTTAGGTTAATCTCACTTTTAAAGCATGATTTGCATGTATATTAGTTGATTTATCGGGTAGTGTCACGCATAGGCATTGTATGTGCATGATGTTGATGTGTTTGCGATTTCACATTTTTAAACTGCTGAAATTTGGCTAAGTGTTGGGAAAAAAATGAATTTTCATAAATTTTCGTTTTTAAAGATAATTTTTTGCAGTAATGGAAGTTTATAATATTATAAGACATTTGTGATTTTATGAGATTTTATTATCACATTTCGATTGGTTTTCTCATATGTTTGTTTTTGAAAAATCTGTCGGGAGACGGATTTTGTACTAAAACTTGAAAATGAGATTTTGATATACTTGGAATTTGATTTTTCTGATATTTTATTTGGATTCAAATGGGGAGTTGTTTGCTTATTTTCATTAAATAACTTAAAGTAATTACTTAAATGTTTTGAATGAAAATAAGGTAGTGCTCTGTGCTGTAGAAGTTTATACACATTTGCATGAGTTGTTGGGCTTTTTTTGCAGGGGCCGATCGATCGGAGGTGCCCCAAAAACGTGAATTTGCTTCTATTAAACTCGATCGATCGGGGTTGGCAGAATCCTGAAATTTTTTAAAAATGCGTCAAATGACGCATGTGCCCCTCAGCCCTTTTTAAACCCCCTATCATGACTTGTAACCCCTCATTTGCTGCATTTTGAGATCAAAAGAGCTAGAGAGAAGGAGAGAGAGAGAAGAGAAAGAGGAGAGAGAAAGGACTTGTTTGGAGAGAGAAAAATGGGTTTTTAGCTTGTATGTGCGGGTTTCTCACTTTCTCACCTTACGTTGATGTTTGGGGAAGCTTCCTAAGGGTTGGATTCATCTTCTACCACGTTGGGTTTATAGATCAAGCTTGATTTGTGGAGCTTAGAGCTTATTCTTGCATTTTAGGCATGGATTCAACCCTCCCAACACATTTTCTCTACGTTTGGTATAATATATTTGAGGTAGGTGTAATTTTCATGGGTTTTAACCTTAGGGATGATAATGGGTTAGGATATAAGCCCATATATGTTGAATAAAAATGTATATTGGTTTTATTTATGAGTTTACGTGATTTTTGGGTGTATTATCATGTATATTTTGTAATGTATCTACTGGGGGGGGGGTCTAGTTTACATAATCCTATATTTAGGAATATTATATTTGAGAGTATACGGGTTGATATACTGGTTATATTTTAATTTATTTTGAATGTACATGCTATGTAAATTCTTGTTGGTCTATATTTTACATGTTTTACATAGCCTCACATGTCATATTATTATGGAATAATTATATATTGTTGATTTCTAGAATAACTGACATGCGTATGGGTTTTTATGCTTTTTATAACATTCATTGGCATAAAATGCATGAAATGGATTTAATTAATTACTTGGTAAAAGTATATTAAAGGGTTATTAGATTTGGACTTCTAGTGGTCAAGAGATTTAGCTGTGTTTTCCATTCCTTTGGTCCTGGGTACGTTCTAGTTCCAAGTAAGAACCCTTATGTTCCCGAATTAGAGGCTACTTTTCTGTTCCAAATAGGAACCCTTGTGTTGTCCTCTTGGAGGTGGGCTTAAATCCTCTATTTCTGTGTGAAGACTCCTGCGGGAGTGGTCAGTAATTATGGAATATGTTAAATGAACATGAGTCGCATATCATTCATGACATTACATGTGTTTCATTATAGTTTAAGCATGATTTAAATTGGTTATATTATCATGTTTTGGTTATTTCTATATAAAAATTATATCTACTGAGTTTTATACTCACTCCTATATTTTATAAACCCTTTTCAGATGATTTCATAATTGGGAAGACCTTGCCTTGAGGTGTTAAGCTTTGATTGGAACTAGCTAATTGTCAGATCATTTTGGAACATTATTATGATTTTGAACAATTTTAATTTCATGGTTATGTATTAACTAAACACTTTTGTATTCGGCCAATGGGCACTAGACACGTAATAACTTATGGCTTATAATATTTTAATTTCGTAAGTTTCTTTATATGGATTATTTAGCATGTAATGATACTAATGATGGATGACAAGAAATTTTATGACTATTTTATACAAGTTTTTTATATTTTTTATTATGGTATGTTCCATTTACGAATGGGTCATGCCGAAATTTTCATTGAAATTACAGGTTTTCTAACACGTGTCATTCTTGTGCTTCCTAAATGATTTTCTTAATTAAACTGGTTTTATTAATATTGATCATGGCTTAATTAATTTGGGTTGTGACATTATTGATTACTCACATGCCTTCACACATATATCAATAGGGTCAATGAACACCTTTGTTAATCTCATAGGAATCTACACTTAGTGTTAGCAAACTTCTAAGGCTATATGCATAAGACAACTATGGTGTCTCAGGTCTAAAGATTACTTGTACCACTGCAACTATGAGAAACTGATTAACAAGTAGTTAAAACTCCATTCAGTTGATCTCATATTCTATAGTCACATTTAATGTACTTATTCATGTAATAAGCACCCACGTGTTGGTTATAGTTTCTGCACACAAATAGCTTGAGACTAGCTATCCTCCTATAGAGCCAACCTAACATGTGCTAATCCTATAGTTCATTATTGTCCATCATAATGAACTTTTAATTAGGAATGATTTATGAGTTTAGTACAGAGATATATATACAATCTCAAAATCAAAACTCATTGTAATTTCATATTTTCAACTCTAACTCCATGAACATATCATATAAATATAAATAATAAAATAAAAATGATAGAATAAGCCTTTTATTAAATTAGTAATAAATGTGACATACAATAAATGAAATTTTATGACTGTTCTTTATCCATAAAGCGTCATCTCTATGATTGGCTGTGTAAGGCATACTACTAACAATCACCCATTTGTACTATAGCTAATCCACCATGTATCTTATACCCATCTGGCTTCTGTAACACCCATAATTTAAAAGTAAGGTATTAAGGGTTTAAGCTGCTGAAATTTGGCTAAGTGTTGGAAAAAAATGAATTTTCGTAAATCTTTGTTTTTAAAGATAATTTTTTGCGGTAATGGAAGTTTATAATATTATAAGACTTCTGTGATTTTATGAGATTTTATTAGCATGTTTGGATTGGGTCCCTCACATATTTGTTTTAGGAAAATCTGTCGGGAAACGGATTTCGTACTAAAACTTGGAAATGAGATTTTGATATACTTGGAATTTGATTTTTCTGATATTTTATTTGGATTCAAATGGGGTGTTATTTGCTTTTTTTCATTAAATAACTTAAAGTAAAAGGGAGAATAAAGAATGGAGAAGATTACTTAAATGTTTTTAATGAAAAGAAGGCTGAGGTTTGTGCTGATGGGAGAAATGCCTGACTGATGGCCAGTTTCAGCTAGGGGTGTTCATGGTTTAGGTTAAAACCGAAAACCAAACCGAACCAAACCAAACCGGTCGGTTTGGTTTGGTTTTTTTGTCATTAGGTTTGGTTTTGGTTCCAATTTTAGAAAACCGAATTGAATTGGTTTGGTTTTGGTTTTCATGTTTAAAAAACCAAACCAAACCGAAAAACCGAAAAAACCGAAAAATATTATATATATATATATATATATATAATTTTATTTTATATATTATATATCAAATTTTAATTTGTAATTTGTTGATTTTAAGTTTCTTATTGTTTTTCCTATTTTAGCTTGGCATGTATTAAACTAGTTATTAATGTTGTGTGAGATAATGGCATGTATTAACTTGGAGATTTAAACTTGGATTGACATATGTCAATTTGTTTCCATTTTGATACAATGTTTAATGTTTTTTTTTAGTTGCTAATGTAATGCTTTTATTAAAAATGTTTTAATTTGGAGTTTGGCATGTCATTTTTTTCATTTTCAATTATTTGTTGCTACTTGATTGGTTAAAACCGAAACCGAACCGAACCAAACCGAATTTTTATGGTTTGGTTTGGTTTGGTTTTGTTATAGTATGGTTTGGTTTTGGTTTGGGAAGAGCAAAACCGAAGTATAATGGTTTGGTTTGAAAAGTACCCCAAAACCGAACCAAACCGAACCACGAACACCCCTAGTTTCAGCTGTCTGAATATTTCAAACGTCTGAAAATGATATTTCAGACGTCTGAAAGTTGAAATTCAGACGTTTGAAAATTCCAAAGAAGGATGATTTTGAGGTCTAGTTCCATATGTCTGAAACTTACTTTCAGATGTCTGAAAGTGTCAGCGGACAGTTTTTAAAAAGGGCTATTTGACGATTTTACCCCTTTTTCCCTTATTAAACCCATTCCTAATGGGTTTCTTACCCATTTTTATCATAAAGGAAAGAGAGGAGAGAGAGAGACAGAGAGAGAGACAGAGAGACACGAAAAGGAGAAAGAGGAGCTCGACGGTGAGGAATGTGACCGCGAGAGCTCGAATCTGACCCCACAACGCTTGGATATTGCGATTTCCACCCTGATCTACGCGTGTACATCCTTAGATTCACGTTTCTAGCTACCATTTGAGAGGTAGGTGCATTTTTCATGGTTGTAAACCATTGTATGCATGATTTGGTACATTATCATAGGTTTTTGCATGTTTACATGATATGATATATGTTTACATGGGATTGGGGTTTGAATTTCTTAAAAATTCATATATTTGGGAAATTAGGGTTTTTTTTTTTATACCCTATTTTTCTATATTTGTGTTGTTTTATATACCCTCACATGATTTGGGATACAATGGGTTGATTTTGGAAAACCTATTTGTTAAATCCTTGCAATTAACTATTTAAGGATCACTTTTACATACGTATGGGTAACCCATTTTTTTACAATTATAAATAAAATGGTTTTGTGAGATTAATATGTAAATGGATGTGATGATAAGGGGTACTTTCCGGTTTTAATGACCGTAGTGTTCCCGAAATGAGGTTACTTTCTGGATCCATGTAGGATTCATAGTGTTTCCTCAAGATGAGGTTACTTTCTGGACCCATGTAGGGATTCATAGTGTTTCCTCTTATTTCCACGCACGAGGGCCCTGTATGACCTGGGAGGATTATTCAGTTTAAAAGATTGATAATGTTGTGGATTGCCAGATATGGCGGATTTATGTTATGAATGATTTTCATGTTCTCCTGTACTTATTTTAAAATTTGTAATATGCAACCCCTTATTATCTTATTTTATTTAATTGTTCATAATGGTTTTAAAATCTTGATATACAACTCTAAAAAATGTATCCTACTAAGTTTATACTCACGCCTATTTTCAAAACCTTTTGCAGACTTTGAGCAAAGTAAAGATGACTCTTATGAGGAGGCATCACATTGAACTTAGCATAAGCATTTCATTTTGGATGTTGTGCAGATGCATTTTATAATTTTTATGGCCTGTATATTATTTAGACAGACTTATTGTATTATATACTATTTGTATTGACAATAGAACACTGTGGGAACTAGCATGCCAGTTTATTTTAATTACTTGTTATGGATGGTTGAATGATTTTGATTTTAAATTGAACATGTTTGAACTGTCGAGAACTTGGTATGTCTAATTTTCAAACAGGACCATGCCGGATTTTCTAAAAATATTTTATAAAGCAATAATTTTTTATTATAAACCATCCTTGAACTTCAGTTTATTTATTTTTCTTTTATTGACACGTCATAGCCTATTTTTGGGTCGTGACAGCTTCGGTGGAAGTCCAA
The DNA here is from genome assembly GCA_039720395.1 of Liquidambar formosana. Classification (NCBI taxonomy): domain Eukaryota; kingdom Viridiplantae; phylum Streptophyta; class Magnoliopsida; order Saxifragales; family Altingiaceae; genus Liquidambar; species Liquidambar formosana. The sequence continues at coordinate 33,195,764 of CM077821.1, read as the reverse complement.
CTACCCTTGGGTAATAGCTTTAGTGAAGGGGTCCGCTACGTTCTTTGCTGATGCAATCTTCTGAATGCTGATGTCACCTCTCTTAATGATATCTCTAATCACATGGAATCACTGCTCAATGTGTTTGGAATTTTTATGAGACCATGGTTCCTTTGCTTGAGCTATATATAACCCTATTGTTGTCACAAAACAAAGGTATGGGCGTCTCAATAGAAGGAACTACTTCAAGTTCTGTGATGAAATTTTTCATCTAAATAGCTTCCTTAGCAGCTTCTGATGCAATGATGCATTTAGCCTCAGTAGTAGAGTCTACTATAGTGTCTTGCTTACAGCTCCTCCAACTCACAGCTCCACCATTTAAGGTGAAAACATACCCCGATGTTGATCTTCTATCATCATCGTTAGATTGAAAATCTGAATCTGTGTAACCAAACATATCCAAGTTTACTCCTTTATAAACAATGAATAAATCCTTAGTTCTTCTCAAGTACTTAAAGACTGCCTTAACTGCCTCCCAATGTTTCTTACCTGGGTCTACCTGATATCTGCTAGTAATACTTACAGCATAACTAATATTAGGTCGTGTACACAATATGGCATACATTAGACTTCTTATTGTTGATGCATAAGGAATTGTCTTCATGTATTTAATCTCTTTTGGACTTTTAGGGCTTATGTTTTTAGACAATTTAACTTCATGTCTAACAGGAATTAGACCTCTTTTGGAGTCATGCATGCTGAACCTTTTCAACACTTTGTCTATGTACAATTGTGAACCCATGAAAAAGCGCGGCCCACAAGGGTTTGGCAAAATGATAGGTGTGAAAGACAACAAACAAAAAAAGGAGTCGCCACCTCATTTTTTAGGGAAAAGAGGAAAACCACAAAAATGTTTCATTTTCAAAACCACATGACTCCATTAAAGGAAAAGCAAGGTCTTTGAAACCAAAAAATTGGATTCGGGGGCTAAGTTACGACGTGGGAAGGTTCTGGGCAAAAACCCATAGGCACCCACATCGCCCGAGTTGGTCTCTTAATTTGATTGGGCTAACTTAATATCTTTTTCACTCAAATATCATCATATATCATCACAAGGCAGCATGCATATCATATATTTCATCCGATCATCTCATGCACAATCACTCAAATAAAACAAAACAGAAAAAAGAAGAAAAGAAAAGAAAAAGCCTAGGATACTTGGATCCTAGAACGGATTTGAGCCTCACGAAGAGCGCCTACGTACCATGCAGCAAAATACATGAATCAAAGTCCACGTAGTTCGAAAAGAAATAGGGTTACAACCTAATACAAACCTATGGTAAAAACCCTAGGTTTCCTCATTTGAAAATACATGGATTAATCCAAAATTGAAAACTTCCACAAGAGGAAAACTTTGATAAAAACCAGAATTTATTATTGAAGGAAACCCTTGATGATTACCATAAGCTTGTATTAAGAAGTAACCCTAGGAGGGGGAAGAGAAAAGATAGAAAAAGAAAGGTGAATTGGGGCACCTTCAAACCCTACTTACCTGAGCACACAAGCTCCTAGCATTAGCCATTTCAGACCATAGCAGCCCTATTTGCAATAGGACAAGCATTGTACCTGTTTGCACCCTCTTGTAGACTCTTCCTTGTCTTCAAACTTCTTGTTTTCTTGCTTGCTTGGGGTTGAAGAGCCTCCTCTTGAAGTCCCTCTAGCTCTCCAAACTCGTAGCTCCCTCTCTCTCTCAGTGTAAAGTGCAATTATCCTCCCCCTATGTGCTGAATATCATGTCCTTTATATAGAGAACTGACCCCCTAAACCAATGGCTAGGATTAATTCATTAAATAATGATCCTAGGGCTATTAGAGACTCTCTTGGTGCTCAAACAATTCAAACCTACACACTCCTAAGCTCAGACAAGTTGTTTTGGCGGAGGAAACCGTCAAAAGAGGGAAAGAAGAGTCAGAAGTTGACTTAAAGTAGGATTCCTCGGGTGACCAACTAGGACTGGACGGTTAGCCGTCTGGGCCCGGACGGTTAGCCGTCTGGGCCCAGACGGCTGACCGTCCAGCCCCGGACGGTTACCCGAGGGTCCTCTATTTTTTCTCCGGTTTTGACTCCCACTTGCTGTAGAAGTTCTAAAATCTTCAAATTAAGTCCGATTTTGACGAAATAAAAGCCAAAACGACCGTGTTTCGAAGGGGAACACATTTTTAAGTATTTTGGGACAAAAATCCTCAACCATGGGTGCATGGTTGGGTTTTACAAAGGTGGTTAACCATGGTGCTTCACCGTCGCTAAGCTGGGTTTGTACACAAGGTCGAACCGAATGCTTTCCCAATCGAAATTCGATCTTTCTAAACATATTTAGGACATAAATAAAGCCCAATTGAAGTTAAATGAGAGAAAATTGGTTGGGTCTTATGAGTCAATTTGAGCAAACCAAGAAAGGGTCTTTTAGCCAACCCGAACCATTACGAGCCGAATTGATCTTAAACCATTAATTCATGAAATTGAACCTATATATGGACTCTATATAACCATATGAACTTGATGGGATGACTCGGGATTCATTCCAAGGTCAAATGGAAAATATACGGCTTAAAAGACGATTATGCCCTTAAAGTCGCAAAAGTTCTTATTGACTCTGGAGATGGACTCCAAATCACTTCAAAATTCATACACATGATATTTAATGCCATAGAAACTCAATGCAAAAGACTAGACTAAAAAAGGACTCAAAATCCTACATGAAATGATATGTCCTAGCTAAGGTGACAAAAATGGGGTGTGACAGAAGCCCCTCATTGGTGAACAAGTTTCACTTGCGAGCCAATGATCAAAGAACAACCCATTTTTGTTTGATGGATTAATCTCATTAATACCAACAAACTCAAATGGAACCATAAGGATAGACTTCGTCATATCCAAGCATGCGACAATTTCATCGAAGCAAAGATTCGAATGCATTTCTATGCAAGCCAACATTCGTTGGTGCGCTCATGCAAATGCCTTTACCATGCACTAATTGCATTAGTGATATCCACATGGTCTTCTTATGATGCAAAGCTAGTTGCACTAGTGCATCACAAGGTATCCTACCAATTTCATTGGCATTCTCAAAACGAGTTATTTCATAACTCATAAGGCATCATTTCATGTGAATTTGAATTGAATGTCCATCAATTCAAAACCAAGTGCATTTCATGCCAGTCTTACTGGGGATAACAAATGAGGTGAGTTATTTCATAACTCATGACTCATCAAATTATGATTTCACACCACTTTCAGTGGAAACAACAAAGATATGGAGTTATTGCATGACTCATGTATCATTTCATGTGAAATTGTGCCACTTTCTGTGGGAGTAACAAAGACAGGGAGTTATTGCATAACTCATGGATCGTCATTTCATGGGAAATTGTGCCACTTTCTGTGGAAGTAATAGAGACGGGGAGTTATTGCATAACTCATGGATCGTCATTTCATGGGAAATTATGCCACTTTCTGTGGAAGTAACAGAGACAGGGAGTTATTGCATAAATCATGAATCGTCATTTCATGGGAAATTGTGCCACTTTCTGTGGAAGTAACAAAGATGGGGAGTTATTGCATAACTCATGGATCATTTCATGCCACTTTCTGTGGAAGTAACAAAGATGGGGAGTTATTGCATAACTCATGGATCATTTCATGCCACTTTCTGTGGAAGTAACAAAGATGGGGAGTTATTGCATAACTCATGAATCGTCATTTCATGTGAAATTGTGCCACTTTCTATGGAAGTAACAAAGATGGGGAGTTATTGCATAACTCATGAATCGTTTCATGCCACTTTCTGTGGAAGTAACAAAGATGGGGAGTTATTGCATAACTCATGAATCGTCATTTCATGTGAAATTGTGCCACTTTCTGTGGAAGTAACAAAGATGGGGAGTTATTGCATAACTCATGGATCATTTCATGCCACTTTCTGTGCAAGTAACAAAGATGGGGAGTTATTGCATAACTCATGAATCGTCATTTCATGGGAAATTGTGCCACTTTCTGTGGAAGTAACAAAGACGGGGAGTTATTGCATAACTCATGAATCGTCATTTCATGGGAAATTGTGTTTATCACATGATATGAGACCCAACTGTAAGTCAATTGATTCAAAATCAAGCTCATTTCTTATCATTTTATGTGAAACTATCCTTATCACATGGAATGACAATGTATTGGGAGTCATTCAACTCCAAATCAAGTGCATTTCATGTGAAATTGTCTTTATCACATGAAATGATAATATATTGAGAGTCATTCAACTCAAAATCAAGTTCATTACTTATCATTTCATGTGAAATTATCTTTAACACCTGAAATGACATTGAATTGAGAGTTAATTGATTGGAAATCAAGCTTATTTCATGTGAAATTATCTTTATCACATGATACAACATTGATTTTGAAAGTCAATTGATTGAAAAACAAAGTGCATTTCATGCCCTCTTCACAAAGATAGCAAGTTACTTCGTAACTAGCATAGCTTATGAATCGACATTTCATGTGAAGTTATCTTTATCACATGGTTAGCAAGTCATTTCATGTGAAATTATCCTTATCACATGATATGATATCATTATCATCTCCTAGAGAATTGACTTCCAAGACTTGAAAGTCAATCAATTCAACACTAAGCTCATTTCATGAGAAAGCCATTTATCATGGCCATTGCAACTCCTCGTTATGCAGGCGAATACAATCACCCAAGATTCAAAAATTTCATTGAAACTTGATAAACTTGGGGGATATATTCATCCCATAACTCAAGGATTGCACAAAAAGTCAATTTGGAGAAGTTTAGAGGTCGCAAGCGCGCGAAACGGGGCAAACGGGCAAAGCAGGCTAGGGTGACCATCTGCCCTCAGATGGTCAACCGTCCAGGGCAAGACGGCTGACCGTCCAAGGGCAGACGGTTACCCGAGCCCACCAAGGAAAAAATCTGGGTTTATAAAACCCAACTCTTGCCCACTCATTCCCACATTCTCCTATTCGAAAATTAGAGAGTTTCTCTCTCTAAACTCACATCCTATCTTCTCCTTCTCTCATTCTCTCATTCCTATTTCAAAAACATTCAATCCAAACATCAAATGCACATCAAACAACAACAAATCAAGCCCATTTAGCAATCAAAACAACCAATTCACATCATCTTGTGAAATCAAACCAAATCAAACCCATTTTTCACAAACCCAACTCCATCATCAAGAATGTCATCAAGCAAGGACTCAAGCACCAAGTATCCATTCTATGGGGTCAAAAGCACGTACAAAGCACCACTCTATGATGCTCCACAAGCTAGGGTGTTGCTTGAACCCGACAAGCATCTCTCATTCATCCATTCCCAACAAGAAGTAAGTTTACCCAACTTAACACTTTTCTTTTGAATCTTTCGATTCTTTTGATGAAATTGCATTCCCTTCTACTTCTTTTGAATACCTCTTGGGTTGTTGAGTGATATCCCTTGATTTGGCAAGGATTGAACACACAAATTCTTTTCATTTGAAAGCTTGAAAAATGGCACCCGCCAAGTGTTCGATAAAGTTCCCAAGTGAAATAAAGATGTTCAATCTTTACCAAATCAATGTATATCAACAAGTAAACCCTCAAGTGAGTAATATGCTATGATTTAGCAAGGATTGATCATACAAAATTCTTTTGTTTCAAGGCTTGGGAGGTATCACCCACCAAGTGTTCGATAAAATGCCCAAGTGATAAAAAAGTGTTCAATCCTTGCCAAATTAAGGCATATAAACAAGTAAACTCATAAACATCCATTAGCAATTCATTTCATGAATAAAAACAAACTTTTGACATCTTTTGGAAAACGATTTGAAACCAATTGCTAGTGTAAGCTTATTATTTCCATGTTCTTTCAACTAACTCTCAAGGTATTTTCAATGGCTATAGCCCAACTTTCAAGACATGCGCACTCGGTCCTCTGTCAAAGGACTCATTGAATGGTGGCGGAACATGGAAAACTTCCAACCCATTACCAAGGGCTATGTCGAAAAGGCCGGTTTTGGTCCGTTCCTAGACTCTTTATGGAATGACCAATGTGATAGGCAAGCTTTGCTAGCCTTGTCTGAGCTATGGTGGGACACCACCAATACATTCCATTTTAGCTTCGGGGAGATGACATTAACCCCCAAGGACTTCACCATGATCACGGGCTTAAGCATTAAAGGCAAAAGCTTGGAGTTCTATGAGGAGGCTCACACGGAAGAGGATTATCTCCTAGCTTACCTTGGGATGGAAATCGAGGTAATCAAGAAAGCAGTGCGACGCACTTGGCTTTTCAACAAGTTTGCTAAGCAAAGGGAGAGCGAGAGTGCAAGCCCTGATTTCATTACAAGGGCATTCCTTCTGTACATGATCTCATGCACATTCTTTGCTGGGACGAGCGACCTAGCCCCTTTGGGTCTTCTTGCAAGCATGGAGGATGTTGACAAGATCAGAAAATTCAACTGGGGAGGGGCTGCTCTAGCCACCATGTATCGCACAATGTGTGACATGTCACGTGGTGTGACTAAGGACTTTGGCGGGATGCCCTTTGTTTGGGAGGTAATGCTACTTCCCTTTTATTTTTTCCTTATATTATCTTTCTTTTTTACTCTTTTCTCAATTTTTGACAGGTTTGGTGCTATGAGTACCTTAACCTATGTCGCCCATCCCTTGCTGAGGAAACCATTGAATGGCCTACCCTCAAGAATTACTCCCCTAGTTATGTATCCATTCGAGCGGCGAATCGTCATGATTACGCCTTTGCTAGAGCTCACCTAGCAAGCCTCACTGCTGATATGGTGAAATTCTTTCCCTATTCTTTTCCTTTTCTTTTTACTCCCAATTTCTCATTTTGGATTTTTGAACAGATTGAATGGAATCCATGGAAGATATGGGTACCAATGCTACCCAAGCGATGCATTCCTAGCCTGATGCTGACGGGCAAGAGGGTGCTCTTAGAAGGCCCCGTGGGTAGGTACTGGTACCTAGGGGAGCGTGTCTTACGCCAAGTCATGGGTGATGTAAATGCCGCCATGGCTCCAATGCCTCCACCACTTAACATGAGGCATGCTAACTTAATGGAGGGGGAGGAGTTGTGGGATGCCTTGAGAGGCTGGGATGCGGAGGAGTTCACTTCTCCTGACATTGCATATGACACTTTCTGTCTCCAATATCTGATGAGGCCCAGGGTGACAGGCCTCCCTCCTCAGGGGGTAAGTCTTTAACATTCTCTTAGCCTTTTCTTTTGGTAGAGACTCTATTTAATAGGTGAACACTTGTAGGGTCGACGAGCACGAGGGCATAGCTCGACAGTGGGCTCAGGAGTGGTTCCTGGCTCTGAGGAAGATGAGATGGAGGGGGATAGGTTACTACCCTTGCCTCAGCCGAATTGGTTCATTGATTTGTGCAGTGGGTCAGACTTTGTCAAGACCGCTATCACTCATCCTGCATTTGATGAGTCCCCCAGGATCGACCCAAATCGAGAACAGGTGAGTTCTCTTCATGGGTATTTCTTTCTTTCTTTGAACATTACCTTTAATTTTACCCTTATTGATTATCCTAGGTGCCTGCGGCATATGCCCAAGAGTTCATCGACCTTAGTGAGGACTTGAGGCGTGACCTTGTGAGGATGAGCCTAGCCAAATCTATGGCAGAAGCTCGTTTGGATGTCATGGTAAGTGTTCCACCTATTCAAAGTTCTCATATGTGGTTTTCAACCAACTCTATTCTCATACTTAGCCCCTTTGCAATGGATTTTGTATATGCAGCCACCACCGGCAATGCGCCCTCCTAGAGCACCTCGTGGGGGTCGTGACGGAGCTGGGCCGACCCGCAAAAGAAGCTCTGGGAACCGCTGAGTTCATTTACTTTCTTGTTGGGTTTGTAGAAACAATGAGACAATGGCTATCTTTTTGCATTTTATGCTTGTGTTTTGTAATTGCCACCTAAAACCAACTCTCTTATCCCTTATTATGGATACTTTTTGTGCTTGTTTGAATCTATCATGATGATGTTATGGTGCCTTTCTCATGAAAATTTGAGTCAATGTGAGTTCATAGGAGTGAAAATGGCCTAAAAAGGCCACCCGAACGCGAAAATAGGCAAAACCGGGCGAAACAAGGCAAAACAAGGCGGAGGCCTCGGGTGACCATCTGGCCCCGGACGGTTACCCAAGGTCGACGCGCTTTTTCGCGATTTTTTAGGAATTTTACGATTTTGACGGTTCTACTCCCTTTAGGACTCGAATTTGTGACCCTTTTCCTATAAAAACACATGAGGGGAGTCTTCTAACTCACCTATTTTCATTGACAATAATTATGGAAGCCTTGGATGGGTTCTTAAGAGGGTTTTTGGCAGTCATGGCTGCCAAAGACAAAACTGAGTTTAAGCGCTTCGGCTTGGAACCATTGCTCTCCATAAGGCACATGAAGCTCGAGACGACCCTTCTCACTGCTGCTACATACTTCTGGGATCCTCAAATCCATGTCTTTCGATTTAATTATGAAGAATTATGCCCAACCATGGAGGAATTCTGTACTTTATTTGGAGTTTTGCCCGCAGGGCCATTCATTCTTCCTACACCTCGCTCTGATTACCTTGCTTCCTTCTCGGATTTTCTTGGCATTCCTCAAAGGGACACAACGATCTTTGTCAAGGACCATATGGTGGACTTAATGAAGTTAGCAACCTCATTCTTGGCTCATGATAGCGAAGGTACTCTGACTTTCACCCCTCAAATTCAGCGTGCACTCGCTTTCTGTTTAATTGGTCGCTTTCTCATATCCACCGGCACTCTTCAAGCCCCTGTTCAAATATGTGAGTTGATTACCCCTCTTCTCAAGCGACATAACATTATTCCCTTGGTATTAGCTGAAACCTTGAATGGTTTAGATAAAGTTCATGGCAACCCCAAAGCGCCTTTAGAAGGTAGCCCCTTTTTACTGCAAATGTGGCTACTCGAGCACTTGAATTTTCTATCTCCCACCACTATCAATCCATACAAGCCCCAGCACTTCTGTCTACGCCGAGTTGAACTCCCTGGGCCATTCTCTTTACGAGATTGGTTGGGTTACTTCCACACACTATCGTGGCGGGACATCAAATGGTACGTCTTTACATGGGGGTGTAAAGAGCAGGTACTTTTTCGAACCTCGGGGTGTGCTTTTGTCAAACTCATAGGACTGAGGTTGACTTCCTTCTATTGGGCTTCGAGAATTCTTCGCCAGATGGGCGCCATGCAAACCATACCGTCCTTAACAGGACCTTGTTGCTTTGTGGAACCTGTCGGTCCTACCATAATCAAGTGGGCGAGGACTCGCTGGCCTACAGACCTGAAACTGACTCGGATTGCCAACACTGAAGGACCTTTCGAGATGAGTAAAGAATACAAGCAATGGTTAAAGGATGATTTGGGCAAAAGGGAAACTTCTCGTCGAGAAAGAATTTATGACCTTATCAAGGACACGAGATTTGGACTTTGCAGAGAAGACATTCTTGAAGCAGTGGAGGCATCCCACGACCATAACTTGCGAAAGAAAAGAAGACTTGATAGAGAGAGACAGAAGACAAACAAAATGACTCTGAAGAAACTCAAGAGGACTTAAAGACTCAAGGAATAGAATATCTATGGCATGTCGATAGTTCTTTTACTTAACATCAATAAATTGTTATGTCAAACAATTAGTTTCAAATGAATTGCCAATAACAATCTACTTTCGAGATTTTTTGATTGTGTTGATTGGACCGCACCCAATGTAACTTTATGGGCTGCCTACGTATCCCCGTTTTCTTTTTCTTTTCTTTTTTTTTCTTCTTTTCTTTTTTCTTTTTCTTTTTCTTCTTTTTTTTTTTTTCCTTTTTTTTTTCTTTTTGGGGAATCAGGTCCTCGTAGTTCAAATGCCTTAACTTTTTCCTAGGCCGCCTTTACAGGTTTTCAACCTAGCAGGCCTTATATATAATACTTCTTTAATTGATCCAAATTGGTGGGATGAGCGAACTCAATCCCATCCAAATCCATAAGTCGAACAGCCCCTGCTGGCAATATCTCCTTGATGACGTATGGTCCTCCCCAACTTGGTTTGAACTTTCCTCGTGGATCGAAAATTGGAGCTCGGATCTCTTTCAACACTAAATCTCCTTTCTTCAAGCCTCTGTCTTTGACATGTTTGTTGAATGCCCTTGCGACTCTTCTCTGGTATCCTTGTACATGGTAGAGAGCCCTCAATCACCTTTCATCTAGCAATGCCAACTCATCATAACGACTTTTGATCCAGTCCACCTCTGCTAACTGACTTTCCACTACAACCCTTAACGAAGGAACTTCTAATTCCACTGGCAGAACAGCCTCCATCCCATACACTAGCGCATACGGTGTAGTCCCTATTGACGATCTGACTGACGTTCTGTACCCCCATAATACCAATGGTAGCTTCTCATGCCAATCAGTGTACGTGTCAGCCGTTTTCTGTAATATTTTCTTGATGTTTTTGTTGGCGGCTTCCACTGCGCCGTTTGTCTGTGGACGATACGGGGACGACAAGTGGTGAACGATCTTGTACTTCTGCAAGAGTTCTTTGGTCTCCTTCTGGAAATGCTGACCGTTATCTGAAATGACCTCATGCGTTACCCCATATCGGTAGATAATGTTGAGCTGTATGAACTGCGCCACCTTTTTGGCATTCAAGACTTTGAAAGAAGCTGCTTCTACCCACTTGGTAAAGTAATCGATGGCTACCAAGATGTATTCATGACCATTGGATGCCTTCGGCTTGATCTGCCCGATGATATCTATTCCCCATACTGCAAACGGCCATGGAGTTGACATGCTTGTTAGGGGCATGGAGGGCAAGTGTTGTCCGTTGGCGAAGAGTTGACACTTATGGCACTTCTTGACGTGGGCATAGCAATCCCTTTCCATTGTAGACCAGTAATACCCTAGTCTTATGATCTTTTTAGCCAACATGTATCCATTCATAGGCGGAGCCCCCACTCCTTCATGGATTTCTTTGGTGAGTTTTCTGGCTTCTTCCTCCGTGACACACAGCAAGTGAATTTCGTCGTAAGACCTCCGATACAGTTTTCCTCCGCATACCACATAATGGCTTGCCAATCTTCTCAATGTTCACCTATCCACGCGAGATGCTTCCTCTGGATATTCCCTTTCCTCGATGAGCCTTCTTATGTCATAAAACCAAGGGTGGTTATCTATTACCTCTCCTTCTCGAATGGAACAGCAATAAACAGGTTTCTCAAAGGCTTCTTGACAATCCTCATTCCATTCCTTGGAAACGCCCTTCTTAAGTAGCTTGAAAATTGGCTCGCATACCATGGTCAGATTGGCGATAAAACGACTTATGTATTGAACTCTCCCCAGAAAACCCCGGATCTGCTTTTCCGTTCTTGGTGGCTCCATCTCCGTGATAGCTTTTATCTTCCCTGGATCAACTTCAATTCCCCTCTAAGTGATCATGAAACCCAATAGCTTCCCTGCGGTGACTTCGAAGGCACACTTCTGAGGATTTAGTCGGAGGTTGTACTTCTTTGCCCGTTCTAGGAACTTCTCCAATGCCGCGAAATGTCCTTCCCGGTCTACAGATTTGACTATCATGTCGTCCACATACACCTCTACTTCTTTATGGATCATATCATGCAATAGGGTCGTAGTAGCTCTTTGGTAAGTAGCCCCAGCATTTCTCAAGCCAAAAGGCATTACCTTGTAGCAATACGTGCCCCACTGCGTGATAAAAGCCGTATTTTCCATGTCTCGAGGCGCCATCTTTATCTGGTTGTAACCGGAGAACCCATCCATGAAGGAGAGAAGGGCATGGCCTGCTGTACTGTCCACCAATACATCGATATGCGGTAGAGAGAAATCATCCTTTGGGCTTGCAGCATTAAGGTCGCGGAAGTCAACACACATTCGCACTTTCCCATCTTTTTTAGGCACAGGCACTATGTTAGACAGCCACTCAGGGTACTCCACAACTTGGAGAAACCCGGCATCTAATTGTTTAGTTACCTCTTTTTTTACTTAAAAAGCCCATTCTAGTTTTAATCTTCTTAATTTTTGCTTTATAGGCTTTTTAGTGGGATTAGTGGGGATGTAATGTTGCACAATATCTGGATCAATGCCAGGCATATCCTCATAAGACCATGCGAAGGCCTCTACATTGGCTTTTAGAAGTATTATCAATTTTTCTTTTTCAGCAGGCGAGAGAGTTATCCCAATTTTAATTATCCTTGGCAATTCATCTGTCCCTAGATTGATTGATTCCAATTCATCCATGTTAGGTTCGGTAACGCCCCTTTTCCTTTGCTCGACGAGCTCCGGGGGGACGTCATTCCTAGGATCTATATCCATGCCATAGATATCCATAGAAGAGAGAAAGGAAACACTGCAAATAATGAAAAGAAACACACTTTATTGACTGAACTAACAAAACAAAACAAAGAAAAGAAAACACATGTGCTACAACTAGGGAACGACTCCTAACTCCACAAGGTGGGCTAGGCGGACACACTTTATTTGAAAGGAAAGCTAAGACAAGCTACTAAGGAACCTACAAACTACTATCAGGTAAGTCGAGATCCTCGCCCTCAAGAACTTCTGCAATGGTACCCTCCTCAAGATACCAATTAAGGAGCGGCACGGCTGCATGGTGAATTGAAGAACACTCGAGATCCGATTCCTCTACAGCAAGAACCATATCTTGAAACATTGTAACCATGGCTTCCGAATCCATCTGTTCTGCCCAGTCCTCACTCTTCTCTTCCCAATGGTCATCATCGATCGCTTCATCATCAACCATTGTAGCAGTGATGGGATACCACTCAGTAAAGAATATTTCAAACCCCGGAACTCTCGCTTTGGTTGCTTTGTCAATGGATGGTTCGGGGAATCCACAGAATAGGAAATCCTCCCCTTCCTTAACAAAGTAACCATTCAAGGTAGGTCGGTATGGCGAGATTCGGATATCTGGCACCCTTCCTTCTGCTTTTGCTTTGACCCTTTCTCTGCTTCTCTGCAACATCTCCATACGGTCCTTTTTGGAAGGCTCATACCCAATCCGAAAGTGTAGGTGATAATGCGGCTCTGAACAAATACCGGTATGCCTTGCTGACGGCGTCCTAGTCCCATGCCTGGGAAGAAACTCATTTTCTTCATTATGTTCCCCACATGTAGGTTGCCATGAGGGCAAACGTCGAGAGGTATCAACTCTCTCTGTTCCGGCTATTTCTCTATGCATTGAACATACTCGAACCCAGACAATGGTGCTCCAACGGGCTCGGGCTTGATCTCGCAAATGGGTACCCCCGACGACTTCAAGTCATAATCACCTTGGAGTGTGACGATGGCCCCTTCATAAGGGAACTTGACTTTTTGGTGCAATGAAGAAGGGACAGCCCCTGCAGGATGAATCCAAGGTCTCCCCAACAAGAGATTGAAGCACGATGGGACATCCAGCACTTGGAACTCCACTTTGAATTCTGTAGGCCCCATAATCAGCGGCAAAGTGACCACTCCAATCACCTCTCTACCAGTGTTATCATAGGCTCTCACTGTTTGCCCGGATGGCACGAAGTCTGTTGGATCCAACCCCAAAACGGTGGCAGTTCTGAGAGGGCACACATTAAGAGCGGAACCATTGTCGATCAGGACTGTCGGAACCCTCTTTCCCATGGTGTCGACAGTGATGTACATGGCTTGTGAATGGCTAGGTCCACTTTTAGGTAGGTCTGCCTCTGAGAACACAATGGTTGAGTTCTTCGAGGTTGGATTCACCAAGTTCACCAAATTTTCTGGAGATATGTCAACAGGAACCTGTATCTAGTTGAGCAACTTCAAGATAGTCTGACGGTGCTTGTAAGAGGCCATGAGCAAACCCCATATGGTGATGTTGGCATTAGTCTTTCTCAATTGCCTAAGCACTTCATCCTCCTCTTCTTGCAGGTCGAGGTGGCGATTACCTTCCAAGTCCCCCAATGGGTTGTCAGATTCTAAATGCGGAGGCTTGAAATGGCGACCCCCTCTAGTTATGTGCTCCACTTCATCATCGCTCATCCACACATCATCAATCTCACCTACATCACCCATGAGGTCATCCCATGCGATTGTGTCGATCTCTTCCGTTTGGACTTCCTCTGGTAACTCATCCCAACCTGTGGGGATTATAGGCTCATCAAGGATGGGGTCGGGGTAGAGTACATAGTAATCAAACTTTCCGGACGACTCTCCCAACAAACCCACTTTAGGATCTCCTGCCTCGAACCTTTCTTTCAATTGTCGCTGCATGGACTTCTTTGGCAATACCAAAACCTTTTGATCAATAAGGTCTTGAACTACCTTTTTCAGTATAACACAGTCTTCCGTATCATGTCCGGGCGCCTAATGGTACAAACAGAATTGGTGAGGGGTCGAAGGCCTCGGCTTTGAATGGCATGGCAATATGAGCCCTTTATCACAACATTGGTGGAAAACCTGGGTCAAGGTCATGGGAAGCGGCGTGTATCGCCTTATGGGTTGACGGGATTGGGACGAGCCAAGCTCGATGGCATTTATGTTGTTGGGAGGAGGCATATTGTGAGTGGGGAGGGGATTTCGAGTGACATTTGGGCGATTTGGTGCGGTGGGTGGTGAAATGATCTGCTTGTCGAGCAAATCTTGGATTTCATGGCGGAGGCGGTAACAACGGTTGGTTAGATGGCCTTTGGCTTGGTGGAACTTGCAATATTCATTTTCATTGTAGTTCTTGGGCAATGGGTTTGGGGGAGGCCTTGGGTCGAGGGGTTTCAGGAGATCACGGCTTCTCAGCTTTTCAAAGACTCTTTCGAGTGGCATATATAGCTCGGTGAATTGGCGAGGTGAGGTGGAGTCATTTAGGGAGAAAGGGCGAGTGGGTTGGGTAATGGTATTGACCTCGGCGTTGGGTTTTCCTCCAAAGTTTGTCCTTCGACTCCTTAGGATTTCCTCCGTTTTGATTGTTCTATCGGCGATTGCATCTTCAACTTGTGTGCCAGCCCCAACAAGAGCCTTGAAGTTCGGAAAGTAATGAGCAAAGAGATGCTTGTGATATACGGGCAGCAAGTTCTTCACCACCAACTGAATCTGTTCTTCCTCATTCGGTTTGTCTGTCATCTTGGAAGCCTTTTGTCTCCACCTAGTGATGAAGGCGGAGAAAGTCTCGTTAACCCCTTGCTTAGTGGTTTCCAAGTCCCTTCGTGTGACATCCACTTCAGTGTTATATTTGTAATGATCCGTGAATGCATTGCACACATCCTCCCAAGTCTTGGTTCTATTCTCCTCTAATGACAAAAACCATTTCAAGGCGGAACTCGCTAATGACTCATGAAACATTTGAGCCAATAACTCATCGTTCGCCCCTCGAGGGTGCATAGCTCGCACATACATTTTGAGGTGTGTCTTAGGACAGCCTATCTCATAGAATTTTTCCAACTCTAGCATCTTGAATTGTAACGGGATGCGAGCCTTTGGGAATAAAGACAAAGTACGGATGTCCACCATATCATCAGACCTGCGGATTCCCTTCAGAGTTCGTTCTAAGGCCTCGACCTTGTTTGCCAGGACGGTTGAGCTCTCCCTTGATGTGGCTTTGGTTTCCCCTTCCTTGGTCTTGGGTAGTTCTCCCCCTTCTCCTAATGGTTCCTCAGCGGATTCAGACTCATTGGATCCTTGATTGTTATCAGTGGCACGGGCCCTAGATTCAAGTTCAGAGTTCTTCTGTTGAAGGTCTTGAGCTAACTTGAGTGCGGTCTCGGATACCTGGGTAGTGTGATCAAGCTTTTCCATGATAGCTTTCAAAGCGGCCTCAAGGTTGAAACCCCGATTGCTAGTTCTTTCCTCAGCCATATCCGACTCAGTGATGGAATCAGCACTGACTAGGCGCCCTTGTTGATCGCGGATCCAAGCCAGCACGTCTCGCCCTCTAACATAGGGTAAATACTCAATTTTTCAGCCTAAGGGTCCATCCTAAGCTTCCATAATTATCTCAAAATCTTTACAACGTACACCCTTAATTAGTTCTCTCAACCAATTACCCTTGCGGGGGTCATGGGGAAGGGTACGTATTAAGGATGTAGGATGTAAAGTTTCCTTTAATTACCCACTCAATCAACGAAGCATGGCAACACATCACAAACACGGCAGCATATCATCACAACAATGTGTGTGCATATAGGTGATCCAACAGTGTCCTGGAAGGTCCATTACATGCAATTCTTTCTTTTAAGAGGGTAGGCTAGGGTCCTCAACTTTGCTTGTACCAATCTTTATACCTAACCACATATGACATCAGGAATGTCGCGTGGGTCCAGCAGTACGTGATTAATCCATTTGATATACCCAAGGGCAAGCCCAAGGGTACTTGGCAAGAGAGGTTTGATAGCTTCGCCCGACACATGGAATCAGGAAAACCAAGGTCGAACTAGGCTATCAGTTGGCAAGGATACATCGAGGGACAATCGAGTGATCATGCAACAGTAGCGCACACAATGCAATAAATGAAAGCACACAATCAAGCGGATGCAATGTGATTGATTTTAATTAACAATAAGAAATTAATTTAGCCCAATCAAATTAAATGAGTCTAGCCCTCGACATCCCCAGTGGAGTCGCCAAACTGTGAACCCACGAAAAAGCGCGGCCCACAAGGGTTTGGCAAAATGATAGGTGTGAAAGACAACAAACAAAAAAAGGAGTTGCCACCTCATTTTTTAGGGAAAAGAGGAAAACCACAAAAATGTTTCATTTTCAAAACCACATGACTCCATTAAAGGAAAAGCAAGGTCTTTGAAACCAAAAAATTGGATTCGGGGGCTAAGTTACGACGTGGGAAGGTTCTGGGCAAAAACCCATAGGCACCCACATCGCCCGAGTTGGTCTCTTAATTTGATTAGGCTAACTTAATATCTTTTCCACTCAAATATCATCATATATCATCACAAGGCAGCATGCATATCATATATTTCATCCGATCATCTCATGCACAATCACTCAAATAAAACAAAACAGAAAAAAGAAGAAAAGAAAAGAAAAAGCCTAGGATACTTGGATCCTAGAACGGACTTGAGCCTCACGAAGAGCGCCTACGTACCATGCAGCGAAATACATGGATCAAAGTTCACGTAGTTCGAAAAGAAATAGGGTTACAACCTAATACAAACCTATGGTAAAAACCCTAGGTTTCCTCATTTGAAAATACATTGATTAATCCAAAATTGAAAACTTCCACAAGAGGAAAACTTTGATAAAAACCAGAATTTATTATTGAAGGAAACCCTTGATGATTACCATAAGCTTGTATTAAGAAGTAACCCTAGGAGGGGGAAGAGAAAAGATAGAAAAAGAAAGGTGAATTGGGGCACCTTCAAACCCTACTAACTTGAGCACACAAGCTCCTAGCATTAGCCAGCCCTATTTGCAATAGGACAAGCATTGTACCTGTTTGCACCCTCTTGTAGACTCTTCCTTGTCTTCAAACTTCTTGTTTCCTTGCTTGCTTAGGGTTGAAGAGCCTCCTCTTGAAGTCCCTCTAGCTCTCCAAACTCGTAGCTCCCTCTCTCTCTCAGTGTAAAGTGCAATTATCCTCCCCTTATGTGCTGAATATCATGTCCTTTATATAGAGAACTGACCCCCTAAACCAATGGCTAGGATTAATTCATTAAATAATGATCCTAGGGCTATTAGAGACTCTCTTGGTGCTCAAACAACTCAAACCTACACACTCCTAAGCTCAGACAAGTTGTTTTGGCGGAGGAAACCGTCAAAAGAGGGAAAGAAGAGTTAGAAGTTGACTTAAAGTAGGATTCCTCGGGTGACCAACTAGGCCTGGACAGTTAGCCGTCTGGGCCCAGACAGCTGACCGTCCAGCCCCGGACGGTTACCCGAGGGTCCTCTATTTTTTCTCCGGTTTTGACTCCCACTTGCTGTAGAAGTCCTAAAATCTTCAAATTAAGTCCGATTTTGACGAAATAAAAGCCAAAACGACCGTGTTTCGAAGGGGAACACATTTTTAAGTATTTTGGGACAAAAATCCTTAACCATGGGTGCATGGTTGGGTTTTACAAAGGTGGTTAACCATGGTGCTTCACCGTCGCTAAGCTGGGTTTGTACACAAGGTCGAACCGAATGCTTTCCCAATCAAAATTCGATCTTTCTAAACATATTTAGGACATAAATAAAGCCCAATTGAAGTTAAATGAGAGAAAATTGGTTGGGTCTTATGAGTCAATTTGAGCAAACCAAGAAAGGGTCTTTTAGCCAACCCGAACCATTACGAGCCGAATTGATCTTAAACCATTAATTCAAGAAATTGAACCTATATATGGACTCTATATAACCATATGAACTTGATGGGATGACTCGGGATTCATTCCAAGGTCAAATGGAAAATATACGGCTTAAAAGACGATTATGCCCTTAAAGTCGCAAAAGTTCTTATTGACCCTCGAGATGGACTCCAAATCACTTCAAAATTCATACACATGATATTCAATGCCATAGAAACTCAATGCAAAAGACTAGACTCAAAAAGGACTCAAAATCCTACATGAAATGATATGTCCTAGCTAAGGTGACAAAAATGGGGTGTGACAACAATGATTGGGAGAGACCAAGTAACTTTTTAGGTCTATCTCTATAGACTTTTATTCTTAGAATATAGGATGTTTCTCCCAAGTCTTTCATGGAGAAATTCTATGAAAGCTAGACTTTCACTTTTGACAACATTCCTACATTATTCCCAATGAGTGGAATGTCATCCATATAAAGGATAAGAAAAGTGATTGCACTCCCACTAGCCTTTTTGTATACACAAGGTTCATCTAAGTTCTGGAGGAAACCAAACGATTTGATTGCCTCATTGAATCGGATGTTCCAACTTTGAGAAGCTTGTTTAAGTCCATAAATGGACCGCTGTAGCTTGCACACTGTGATCTTCACCACTGGATATAAAGCCTTCTGGTTGCTGCATATAAATGTCCTCCTCAATGTTTCCATTAAAGAAGGTGGTCTTTACATTCATTTGCCATGTCTCATAATCATAGTGTGCAGCTATAGCTAACAAGATCCTAATGGACTTAAGCATTGCTACTGGCGAGAAGGTTTCCTTATAGTCTATAACATGTCTTTATCGATAAACTTTGCGACTAGCCTAGCTTTGTAGGTCTCTACCTTTCCATCTGAGCCTATCTTCCTTTTGAAGATCCATTTGTAGATTATACCTTCTATTTGATCAACTAAAGTCTAGAATTTGTTGGAATATATCGAGTCCATTTCGGATTTTATGGCTTCTTGCCATCTTTTCGAATCGATATCTAATATCGCCTGTCCATAAGTAGTGGGGTCATCTAGGTGTTCTTTATCACCAAGGAACAATTCTTCTGTATTGTGATCGAGAAATTCATATCCCTCAGGTACAACAGATACCCTGCTCAATCTACGGAGAGGTTGTGGTACAATGATGGGTTCTATCTCAACATGGACAAGGGTTGGATCAATGTTGGTTGTGTTTCATCAGACAATTCTTCGAGTTCTATTTTTGTGTTGTTGCCTCCTTCTTGAATAAACTCTTTTTCAAGAAAGATTGCAAACTTACTAACAAACACCTTTTGTTCATTAAGATTATAGAAGTAATATCCTAAACTCTCTTTAGGATAACCCAAAAACCTACATTTAATTGATCTTGATTCTAATTTGGTTGCCTCATGTGTCTTTACATATGCAGTGCAACCCCATACTTTAATGTGAAGGCTAGATTTTCTCCCATTCCATATCTCATATGGAGTTTTTGGGACAGATTTGGTGGGAACTCTATTTGACAAGTACGCGACAGTTTCTATAGCATATCCCTAGAAGGATATTGGTAGATCACTGTAACTCATCATGAAACGTACCATATCTAATAAAGTCCTATTCCTCATCTTAGACACACCATTAAGTTGTAGTGTTCTAGGAGGTGTCCACTGAGATAGAATGCCTGCTTGAATAAGATGATCTAGGAAATCACCGGTTGAATATTCGCCTCCTCGATCTGATCGAAGAGCTTTAATATTTTTACCTATTTATTTCTCAACTTCATATCTGAATTCTTTGAACTTTTCAAAAGTTTCAAATTTGTACTTCATTAAGTACACATACTGTCACACCCCATTTTTGTCACCTTAGCTAGGACATATCATTTCATGTAGGATTTTGAGTCCTTTTTGAGTCTAGTCTTTTGCATTGAGTTTCTATGGCATTGAATATCATGTGTATGAATTTTGAAGTGATTTGGAGTTCATTTCGATGGTCAATAAGAACTTTTACGACTTTAAGGGCATAATCGTCTTTTAAGCCGTATATTTTCCATTTGACCTTGGAATGAATCCCGAGTCATCCCATCAAGTTCATATGATTATATAGAGTCCATATATAGGTTCAATTTCATGAATTAATGGTTTAAGATCAATTCGGCTCGTAATGGTTCGGGTTGGCTAAAAGACCCTTTCTTGGTTTGCTCAAATTGACTCATAAGACCCAATCAATTTTCTCTCAATTAACTTCAATTGGGCTTTATTTATGTCCTAAACATGTTTAGAAAGATCGATTTTCGATTGGGAAAGCATTCGGTTCGACCTCGTGTACAAACCCAGCTTAACGACGGTGAAGCACCATGGTTAACCATCTTTGTAAAACCTAACCATGCACCCATGGTTGAGGATTTTTGTCCTAAAATGCCTAAAAATGTGTTCCCCTTCGAAACACGGTCGTTTTGGCTTTTATTTCGTCAAAATCGGACTTAATTTGAAGATTTTAGGACTTCTGAAGCAAGTGGAAGTCAAAACCGAAGCGGAAATAGGAGGGCCTCGGGTAACCGTCCGGGGCTGGACGGTCAGCCGTCTGGGCCCAGACGGCTAACCGTCCAGGCCTAGTTGGTCACTCGAGGAGTCCTTCTTTAAGTCAAACTCTGACTCTTCTATCCCTCTTTTGACGGTTTCCTCCGCCAAAACAACTTGTCTGAGCTTAGGAGTGTGTAGGTTTGAGTTGTTTGAGCACCAAGAGAGTCTCTAATAGCCCTAGGATCATTATTTAATGAATTAATCCTAGCCATTGGTTTAGGGGGTCAGTTCTCTATATAAAGGACATGATATTTAGCACATAGGGGAGGTTAATTGCACTTTACACTTAGAGAGAGAGGGAGCTACGAGTTTGGAGAGTTAGAAGGACTTCAAGAGGAGGCTCTTCAACCCCAAGCAAGCAAGGAAACAAGAGGTTTGAAGACAAGGAAGAGTCTACAAGAGGTAAGCCTATCCCTTTTATGCTGAACATGAGTTTCTGCTTCTCCTTCTTCTCTTTCTTCTTCTCCTTCTAGGATAGTTGTGGTGCATGCAATTGCTCTTCTTATGGACGGAATTCAATGTTTATGTGATATTATATGAATGATTTTAGGATAGTTCATGGCTTTATATGCTTGATAATCCCTGGTTTGCTAGGGATTTGAAGGTATTACTCTTTTTATCCTCTTAAATCATGCATAGTTCACATGTTTAGGTTGCTATGATTATTATCATGAATTGATGCTCCTGTTAGTTAGTATATGCTATATGAATGATATTCATGATAATTTGAGCATGTCTTAGAGTCGTTTCATAGGTTTTTATGCATAGTTGTGAGATTAGGGTTTCGATAACCCTGAAATCGCGTAAGTCTCATACAGCATGTTTAGCTTAGTTTTTTGGGTTGTTGCTCATCATAATCATTCTATATATGCTGCATATAGTTGAATCATGCTAGGTTTGCATTCATATTAGTGGATTTCTTGGTTTCTATGCATGTTAGCTAGGTCATTGCATGTAGGATTGAGTTAGGGTCCTTAGTTATTCATTATTCTTGTTGTTTGCATGATTAATGGATGATTTTAGGCTTTGTCAAGGTTCTGTCCAGATTAGGATATTGTTTTCTTTGCATGATTGTGTGCACTTGTAAGGGTGCAAACAGGTACAATGCTTGTCCTATTGCAAATAGGGCTGCTATGGTCTGAAATGGCTAATGATTGGAGCTTGTGCGCTCAGGTAAGTAGGGTTTGAAGGTGCCCCAATTCACCTTTCTTTTCTTTCTTTTCTCTTCTCCCTCCTAGGGTTACTTCTTAATACAAGTTTATGGTAATTATCAAAGTTTTCTTTCAATAATAAATTCTGGTTTTTAACAAAGTTTTCCTCTTGTGGAAGTTTTCAATTTTGGATTATTCGATACCTTTTCAAATGAGGAAACCTAGGGTATTTACCATAGGTTTGTATTAGGTTGTAACCCTATTCTTTTCGAACTACGTGGACTTTGATCCATGTATTTCGCTGCATAGTACGTAGGCGCTCTTCGTGAGGCTCAAGTCCGTTCTAGGATCCAAGTATCCTAGGCTTTTCTTTTCTTTTTTTTTTTCTTTTTTTTTTTTTCTGTTTTGTTTTATTTGAGTGATTGTGCATGAGATGATTTGATGAAATATATGATATGCATGCTGCCTTGTGATGATATATGATGATGTTTGAGTGGAAAAGATATTAAGTTAGCCCAATCAAATTAAGAGACCAACTCGGGCGATGTGGGTGCCTATGGGTTTTTGCCCAGAACCTTCCCACATCGTAACTTAGCCCCCGAATCCAATTTTCTGGTTTCAAAGACTTTGCTTTTCCTTTAATGGAGTCATGTGGTTTTGAAAATAAAACATTTTTACGGTTTTCCTCTTTTCCTTAAAAATTGAGGTGGCGACTCCTTTTTGTTTGTTGTCTTTAAACCCCTATATATATTTTTGCCAAACCCTTGTGGGCTCCGCGCTTTTTTCGTGGGTTCACAGTTTGGCGACTCCACTGGGGATGTCGAGGGCTAGACTCATTTAATTTGATTGGGCTAAATTAATTTCTTATTGTTAATTAAAATCAATCACATTGCATCCGCTTGATTGTGTGCTTTCATTTATTGCATTGTGTGCGCTACTGTTGCATGATCACTCGATTGTCCCTCGATGTATCCTTGCCAACTGATAGCCTAGTTCGACCTTGGTTTTCCTGATTCCATGTGTTGGGCGAAGCTATCAAACCTCTCTTGCCAAGTACCCTTGGGTATATCAAATGGATCAATCACGTACTGTTGGACCCACGCGACATTCCTGATGTCACATGTGGTTAGGTATAAAGATTGGTACAAGCAAAGTTGAGGACCCTAGCCTACCCTCTTAAAAGAAAGAATTGCATGTAATGGGCCTTCTAGGACACCGTTGGATCACCTATATGCACACACATTGTTGTGATGATATGCTGCCGTGTTTGTGATGTGTTGCCATGCTTTGTTGATTGAGTGGGTAATTAAAGGAAACTTTACACCCTACATCCTTAATACGTACCCTTCCCCATGACCCCTGCAAGGGTAATTGGTTAAGAGAACTAATTAAGGGTGTACGTTGTAAAGACTTGGAGATAATTATGGAAGCTTAGGATGGACCCTTAGGCTGAAAAATTGAGTATTTACCCTATGTTAGAGGGAGAGACGTGCTGGCTTGGATCCGCGATCAACAAGGGCGCCTAGTCAGTGCTGATTCCGTCACTGAGTCGGATATAGCTGAGGAAAGAACTAGCAACTGGGGTTTCAACCTTGAGGCCGCTTTGAAAGCTATCATAGAAAAGCTTGATCACACTACCCAGGTATCCGAGACCGCACTCAAGTTAGCTCAAGACCTTCAACAGAAGAACTCTGAACCTGAATCTAGGGCCCGTGCCACTGATAACAATCAAGGATCCAATGAGTCTGAATCCGCTGAGGAACCATTAGGAGAAGGGGGAGAACTACCCAAGACCAAGGAAGGGGAAACCAAAGCCACATCAAGGGAGAGCTCAACCGTCCTGGCAAACAAGGTCGAGGCCTTAGAACGAACTCTGAAGGGAATCCGCAAGTCTGATGATATGGTGGACATCCGCACTTTGTCCTTGTTCCCAAAGGCTCGCATCCCGTTACAATTCAAGATGCCGGAATTAGAAAAATTCGATGGGATAGGCTGTCCTAAAACCCACCTCAAGATGTATGTGCGAGCTATGCACCCTCGAGGGGCGAACGATGAGTTATTGGCTCAAATGTTTCATGAGTCATTAGCGAGTTCCGCCTTGAAATGGTTTTTGTCATTAGAGGAGAACAGAACCAAGACCTGGGAAGATGTGTGCAATGCATTCACGGACCATTACAAGTATAACACTGAAGTGGATGTCACACGAAGGGACTTGGAAACCACTAAGCAAGGGGTTAACGAGACTTTCTCCGCCTTCATCACTAGGTGGAGACAAAAGGCTTCCAAGATGACAGACAGACTGAATGAGGAAGAACAGATTCAGTTGGTGGTGAAGAACTTGCTGCCTGTATATCACAAGCATCTCCTTGCTCATTACTTTCCGAATTTCAAGGCTCTTGTTGGGGCTGGCACACAAGTTGAAGATGCAATCGCCGATGGAACAATCAAAACGGAGGAGATCCAAAGGAGTCGAAGGACAAACTTTGGAGGAAAACCCAACGCCGAGGTCAATACCATTACCCAACCCACTCGCCCTTTCTCCCTAAATGACTCCACCTCACCTCGCCAATTCACCGAGCTATACATGCCACTCGAAAGAGTCTTTGAAAAGCTGAGAAGTCGTGACCTCCTGAAACCCCTCGACCCAAGGCCTCCACCAAACCCATTGCCCAAGAACTACAATGAAAATGAATATTGCAAGTTCCACCAAGCCAAAGGCCATCTAACCAATCGTTGTTACCGCCTCCGCCATGAAATCCAAGATTTGCTCGACAAGCAGATCATTTCACCACCCACCGCACCAAATCGCCCAAATGTCACTCGAAATCCCCTCCCCACTCACAATATGCCTCCTCCCAACAACATAAATGCCATCGAGCTAGGCTCGTCCCAATCCCGTCAACCCATAAGGCGATACACGCCGCTTCCCATGACCTTGACTCAAGTTTTCCACCAATGTTGTGATAAAGGGCTTATATTGCCATGCCATTCAAAGCCGAGGCCTTCGACTCCTCACCAATTCTGTTTGTACTATCAGGCGCCCGGACATGATACGGAGGACTGTGTTATACTGAAAAAGGTAGTTCAAGACCTTATTGATCAAAAGGTTTTGGTATTGCCAAAGAAGTCCATGCAGCGACAATTGAAAGAAAGGTTCGAGGCAGGAGATCCTAAAGTGGGTTTGTTGGGAGAGTCGTCTGGAAAGTTTGATTACTATGTACTCTATCCCGACCCCATCCCTGATGAGCCTATAATCCCCACAGGTTGGGATGAGTTGCCAGAGGAAGTCCAAATGGAAGAGATCGACACAATCACATGGGATGACCTCATGGGTGATGTAGGAGAGATTGGTGATATGTGGATGAGCGATGACGAAGTGGAGCACATAACTAGAGGGGGTCGCCATTTCAAGCCTCCGCACTTAGAATCTGACAACCCATTGGGGGACTTGGAAGGTAATCGCCACCTCGACCTGCAAGAAGAGGAGGATGAAGTGCTTAGGCAATTGAGAAAGACTAATGCCAACATCACCATATGGGGTTTGCTCATGGCCTCTTACAAGCACCGTCAGACTATCTTGAAGTTGCTCAACCAGATACAGGTTCCTGTTGACACATCTCCAGAAAATTTGGTGAACTTGGTGAATCCAACCTCGAAGAACTCAACCATTGTGTTCTCAGAAGCAGACCTACCTAAAAGTGGACCTAGCCATTCACAAGCCATGTACATCACTGTCAACACCATGGGAAAGAGGGTTCCGACAGTCCTAATCGACAATGGTTCCGCTCTTAATGTGTG
This sequence comes from Liquidambar formosana, assembly GCA_039720395.1. NCBI lineage: Eukaryota > Viridiplantae > Streptophyta > Magnoliopsida > Saxifragales > Altingiaceae > Liquidambar > Liquidambar formosana. The sequence goes on along the minus strand of CM077821.1, from coordinate 33,169,890 downwards.
CCCTCTCAGAACTGCCACCGTTTTGGGATTGGATCCTACCAACTTCATGCCATCCGGGCAAACAGTGAGAGCCTATGATAACACCCGCAGAGAGGTGATTGGAGTGGTCACTTTGCCGCTGATTATGGGGCCTACAGAATTCAGAGTGGAGTTCCAAGTGCTGGACGTCCCGTCGTGCTTCAACCTCTTGTTGGGGAGACCTTGGATTCATCCTGCAGGGGCTGTCCCTTCTTCATTGCACCAAAAAGTCAAGTTCCCTTATGAAGGGGCCATCGTCACACTCCAAGGTGATTATGACTTGAAGTCGTCAGGGGTACCCATTTGCGAGATCAAGCCCGAGCCCGTTGGTGCACCATTGTCTGGGTTCGAGTATGTTCAATGCATAGAGAAAGAGCCGGAACAGAGAGAGTTGATACCTCTCGACTTTTGTCCTCATGGCAATTTGCATGTGGGGAACATAATGAAGAAAATGAGTTTCTTCCCAGGCATGGGACTAGGACGCCGTCAGCAAGGCATACCGGCATCCGTTCAGAGCCGCATTGTCACCTATACCTTCGGATTGGGGTATGAGCCTTCCAAAAAGGACCATATGGAGATGTTGCAGAGAAGCAGAGAAAGGGTCAAAGCAAAAGTAGAAGGAAGGGCGCCAGATATCCGAATCTCGCCATACCGACCTACCTTGAATGGTTACTTTGTTAAGGAAGGGGAGGACTTCCTATTCTGTGGATTCCCCAAACCATCCATTGACAAAGCAACTAAGGCGAGAGTTCCGGGGTTTGAAATATTCTTTACTGAGTGGTATCCCATTACTGCTACAATGGTTGACGATGAAGCGATCAAGGATGACTATTGGGAAAAGAAGAACGAGGACTGGGCAAAACAGATGGATTCGGAAGCCATGGTTACAATATTTCAAGATATGGTTCTTGCTGTAGAGGAATCGGATCTCGAGTGTTCTTCAATTCACCATGCAGCCGTGCCGCTCCTTAATTGGCATCTTGAAGAGGGTATCATTGCAGAAGTTCTTGAGGGCGAGGATCTCGACTTACCTGATAGTAGTTTGTAGGTTCCTTAGTAGCTTGTCTTAGCTTTCCTTTCAAATAAAGTGTGTCCGCCTAGCCCACCTTGTGGAGTTAGGAATCGTTTCCTAGTTGTGGCACATGTGTTTTCTTTTCTTTGTTTTGTTTTGTTAGTTCAGTCAATAAAGTGTGTTTCTTTTCATTATTTGCAGTGTTTCCTTTCTCTCTTCTATGGATATCTATGGCATGGATATAGATCCTAGGAATGACGTCCCCCTGGAGCTCGTCGAGCAAAGGAAAAGGGGCATTACCGAACCTAACATGGATGAATTGGAATCAATCAATCTAGGGACAGATGAATTGCCGAGGATAATTAAAATCGGGATAACTCTCTCACCTGCTGAAAAAGAAAAGTTGATAATACTTCTAAAAGCCAATGTAGAGGCCTTCGCATGGTCTTATGAGGATATGCCTGGTATTGATCCAGATATTGTGCAACATTACATCCCCACTAATCCCACTAAAAAGCCTATAAAGCAAAAATTAAGAAGATTAAAACCAGAATGGGCTTTGAAAGTAAAAGAAGAGGTAACTAAACAATTAGATGCCGGGTTTCTCCAAGTTGTGGAGTACCCTGAGTGGCTGTCTAACATAGTGCCTGTGCCTAAAAAAGATGGGAAAGTGCGAATGTGTGTTGACTTTCTCAACCTTAATGCTGCGAGCCCAAAGGATGATTTCCCTCTACCACATATCGATGTGTTGGTGGACAACACGGCAGGCCATGCTCTTCTTTCCTTCATGGATGGGTTCTCTGGTTACAACCAGATAAAGATGGCGCCTCAAGACATGGAAAAGACGGCTTTTATCACGCAGTGGGGCACGTATTGCTACAAGGTAATGCCTTTTGGCTTGAGAAATGCCGGGGCTACTTACCAAAGAGCTGCTACGACCCTATTGCATGATATGATCCATAAAGAAGTAGAGGTGTATGTGGACGACATGATAGTCAAATCTGTAGACTGGGAAGGACATTTCGCGGCAGTGGAGAAGTTCCTAGAAAGGGCAAAGAAGTACAACCTCCGACTGAATCCTCAGAAGTGTGCCTTCGGAGTCACCGCAGGGAAGCTGTTGGGTTTCATGATCACTCAGAGAGGAATTGAAGTTGATCCGGGGAAGATAAAAGCTATCACGGAGATGGAGCCACCAAGAACAGAAAAGCAGATCCGGGGTTTTCTGGGGAGAGTTCAATACATAAGTCGCTTTATCGCCAATCTAACCATGGTATGCGAGCCAATTTTCAAGCTACTTAAAAAGGGCGTTTCCAAGGATTGGAATGAGGACTGTCAAGAAGCCTTTGAGACCATTAAAAGGTATCTGAGTAACCCCCCAATCTTGGTTCCCCCGCGGCAAGGTGAACCATTACTGTTATACTTAACGGTTACTGAAACCGCGACGAGAGCCATGTTAGCTCAATACCTTGAAGGGTCGAAAAAGGAAAATGCCATCTACTACTTGAGCAAGAAAATGACAGATTATGAAGTAAAGTACAATGCGCTAGAAAAGGCTTGTGTAGCATTGGTATGGGCTACCCAGAAACTCCGTCATTACATGATGTCTTTCGAAGTCCTGTTGATAAGTCGATTGGATCCTTTGAAGTATTTTCTAGAAAAACCAGTCCTATCGTACAGGACCGCTCGTTGGTCACTTCTCCTCAATGAGTTCGACATAAAGTACCTGGCGCAGAAGTCCGTTAAAGGAAGTGTCATTGCAGACCATTTGGCAAGCTGCCCTGTGTCGTCATCAACCCAATTCAATGATGAGTTCCCCAACGAAGATATTCTGGAAATCAAGAAAAAGGTTTGGAAAGTCTACTTCGACGGAGCTGCAAACAGAAGAGGTTATGGCATAGGAGTGCTATTGGTCTCGCCCGAGGAAGCCTTCACGCCTTTAGCAGTCAAATTGGGGTTCGAAGCCACCAACAACATAGCAGAGTATGAGGCCTGCATCCTAGCATTGGAAGCTGCATTAGAATTTGGGATAAAAGAACTAGAGGTGTTCGGAGATTCAGCATTGATCATCTGTCAGATAAAAGGGGAGTGGAAGACTCGCGATGAGAAGCTGTTGCCTTATCATGCCTATTTGGAAGCACTGACTAAAGAGTTCGCGGAGATCGAGTTCAATTACCTGTCGAGAAACAAGAATCAGTTCGCTGATGCCTTAGCGACTCTAGCTTCAATGGTGGAAATACCAGAAGGAGGAAGCGTGAAACCGCTCGTGATCGAATGCAGAGAGAAACCTGTTTATTGCTATTCCATTCGAGAAGGAGAGGTAACAGATAACCACCCTTGGTTTTATGACATAAGAAGGCTCATTGAGGAAAGAGAATATCCGGAAGAAGCATCTCGCGTGGATAGGCGAACACTGAGAAGATTGGCAAGCCATTATGTGGTATGCGGAGGAAAACTGTATCGGAGGTCTTACGACGGAATTCACTTGCTGTGTGTCACGGAGGAAGAAGCCAGAAAACTCATCGAAGAAATCCATGAAGGAGTGGGAGCTCCGCATATGAATGGATACATGTTGGCTAAGAAGATCATGAGACTAGGGTATTACTGGTCTACAATGGAAAGGGATTGCTATGCCCACGTCAAGAAGTGCCATAAGTGTCAGCTCTTCGCCAACGGACAACACTTGCCCTCCATGCCCTTAAAAAGCATGTCAACTCTGTGGCCGTTTGCAGTATGGGGAATAGATATCATCGGACAGATTAAGCCGAAGGCATCCAATGGTCATGAATACATTTTGGTAGCCATCGATTACTTTACCAAATGGGTGGAAGCAGCTTCCTTCAAAGTTTTGAATGCTAAAAAGGTGGCGCAGTTCATACAGCTCAACATTATCTACCGATATGGAGTACCGCATGAGGTCATTTCAGATAACGGTCAGCATTTCCAGAAGGAGACCAAAGAACTCTTGCAGAAGTACAAGATCGTACACCACTTGTCGTCCCCATATCGCCCGCAGACAAATGGCGCAGTGGAAGCCGCCAACAAGAACATCAAGAAGATATTACAGAAAACGACTGACACGTACACTGATTGGCATGAGAAACTACCATTGGCATTATGGGGGTACAGAACGTCAGTCAGATCGTCAACAGGGGCTACGCCGTATGCGCTAGTGTATGGGATGGAGGCTGTTTTGCCAGTGGAATTGGAAGTTCCTTCGTTAAGGGTTGCTGTGGAAAGTCAGCTGGCAGAGGTGGACTGGATCAAAAGTCGTTATGATGAGTTGGCATTGCTAGATGAAAGGTGATTGAGGGCTCTCTACCATGTGCAAGGGTACCAGAGAAGAGTCGCAAGGGCATTCAACAAACATGTCAAAGACAGAGGCTTGAAGAAAAGGGATTTAGTGTTGAAAGAGATCCGAGCTCCAATTTTCGATCCACGAGGAAAGTTCAAGCCAAGTTGGGGAGGACCGTACGTCATCAAGAAGATATTGCCAGCAGGGGTTGTTCGACTTATGGATTTGGATGGGATTGAGTTCGCTCGTCCCACCAATTTGGATCAATTAAAGAAGTATTATGTATAAGGCCTGCTAGGTTGAAAACCTGTAAAGGCAGCCTAGGCAAAAGTTAAGGCATGAGAACTACGTAGGACCTGATTCCCCAAAAGGAAAAAATAAAGAAAAGAAAAAAGAAAAAAAAAAAAGAAAAAAGAAAAAAAAAAGAAAAAAACGGGGATACGTAGGCAGCCCATAAAGTTACATTGGGTGCGGTCCAAACAGCACAATCACAGAAAAATCTCGAAAGTAGATTATTATGGGCAATTCATTTGAAACTAATTGTTTGACATAACAATTTATTGATGTTAAGTAAAAGAACTATCGACATGCCATAGATATTCTATTCTTTGAGTCTTTATGTCCTCTTGAGTTTCTTCAGAGTCATTTTGTTTGTCTTCTGTCTCCCTCTATCAAGTCTTCTTTTCTTTCGCGAGTCATGGCCGTGGGATGCCTCCACTGCTTCAAGAATGTCTTCTCTGCAAAGTCCAAGTCTTGTATCCTTGATAAGGTCATAAATTCTTTCTCGGCGAGAAGTTTCCCTTTCGCCCAAATCATCCTTCAACCATTGCTTGTATCCTTTACTCATCTCGAAAGGTCCTTCAGTGTTGGTAATCCGAGTCAATTTCAGGTCTGTAGGCCAGCGAGTCCTCGCCCACTTGATTATGGTAGGACCGACAGGTTCCACAAAGCAACAAGGTCCTGTTAAGGACGGTATGGTTTGCATGGCGCCCATCTGGCGAAGAATTCTCGAAGTCCAATAGAAGGAAGTCGATCTCAGTCCTATGAGTTTGACGAAAGCACATCCCAAGGTTCGAAAAAGTACCTGCTCTTTACACCCCATGTGAAGACGTACCATTTGATGTTCCGCCATGACAGCGTTTGGAAATAACCCAACCAATCTCTTAAAGAGAATGGCCCTGGGAGTTCAACTCGGCGCAGACAGAAGTGCTGAGGCCTGTATGGAGTGATAGTGGTGGGAGAAAGAAAGTTCAAGCGCTCGAGCAGCCACATTTGCAGTAAAAAGGGCTACCTTCTAAAGGCACTTTGGGGTTGCCGTGAATTTTATCTAAACCATTCAAGGTTTCAGCTAATACCAAGGGAATAATGTTATGTCGCTTGAGAAGAGGGGTAATCAACTCACATATTTGAACAGGGGCTTGAAGAGTGCCGGTGGATATGAGAAAGCGACCAATTAAGCAAAAAGCGAGTGCACGCTGAATTTAAAGGGTGAAAGTCAGAGTACCTTCGCTATCATGAGCCAAGAATGAGGTTGCTAACTTCATTAAGTCCACCATATGACCCTTGACGAAGATCGTTGCGTCCCTTTGAGGAATGCCAAGAAAATCCGAGAAGGAAGCAAGGTAATCCGAGCGAGGTGTAGGAAGAATGAATGGCCCTGCGGGCGAAACTCCAAATAAAGCACAGAATTCCTCCATGGTTGGGCATAATTCTTCATAATTAAATCGAAAAACATGGATTTGAGGATCCCAGAAGTATGTAGCAGCAGTGAGAAGGGTCGTCTCGAGCTTCATGTGCCTTATGGAGAGCAATGGTTCCAAGCCGAAGCGCCTAAACTCAATTTTGTCTTTGGCAGGCATGACTGCCAAAAACCCTCTTAAGAACTCATCCAAGGCTTCCATAATTATTGTCAATGAAAATAGGTGAGTTAGAAGACTCCCCTCATGTGTTTTTATAGGAAAAGGGTCACAAATTCGAGTCCTAAAGGAAGTAGAACCGTCAAAATCGCAAAATTCCTGAAAAATCGCGAAAAAGCGCGTTGACCTCGGGTGACCGTCCGGGGCTGGACGGTCAGCCGTCTAGGCCCAGACGGCTAACTGTCCGGGGCCAGATGGTCACCCGAGGCCTCCGCCTTGTTTTGCCTTGTTTCGCCCGGTTTTGCCTATTTTCGCGTTCGGATGGCCTTTTTAGGCCATTTTCACTCCTATGAACTCACATTGGCTCAAATTTACATAAGAAAAGCACAATAACATCATCATGATAGATTCAAACAAGCACAACAAGTATCCATAACTAAGGGATAAAAAGTTTGGTTTTAGGTGGCAAGTACAAAACACAAGCATGAAATGCAAAAAGATAGCCATTGTCTCATTAATTCTACAAGCCCAACAAGAAAGTAAATGAACTCAGCGGTTCCCAGAGCTTCTTTTGCGGCTCGGCCCAGCTCCGTCACGACCCCCACGAGGTGCTCTAGGAGGGCGCATTGCCGGTGGTGGCTGCATATACAAAATCCATTGCAAAGAAGCTAAGTATGAATAGAGTTGGTTGAAAACCACATATGAGAACTTTGAATAGGTGGAACACTTACCATGACATCCAAACGAGCTTCCGCCATGGATTTGGCTAAGCTCATCCTCACAAGGTCACGCCTCAAGCCCTTACTCAGGTCAATAAACTCTTGGGCATATGCCGCAGGCACCTAGGATAATCAATAAGGGTAAAATTGAAGGAAATGTTCAAAGAAAGAAAGAAATACCCATAAAGAGAACTCACCTGTTCTCGATTTGGGTCGATCCTAGGAGATTCGTCAAATGCAGGGTGAGTGATGGCGGTCTTGACGAAGTCTGACCCACTGTACAAATCAATGAACCAATTCGGCTGAGGCAAGGGGAGTGACCTATCCCCCTCCATCTCATCTTCCTCAGAGCCAGGAACCACTCCTGAGCCCACTGTCGAGCTATGCCCTCGTGCTCGCCGACCCTGCAAGTGTTCGCCTATTAAATAGAGTCTCTATCAAAAAGCAAAGGCTAGGAGAATGTTAAAGACTTACCCCCTGAGGAGGGAAGCCTGTCACCCTGGGCCTCATCAGATATTGGAGACAGAAAGTGTCATATGCAATGTCAGGAGAAGTGAACTCCTCCGCATCCCAGCCTCTCAAGGCATCCCACAACTCCTCCCCCTCCATTAAGTTAGCATGCCTCATGTTAAGTGGTAGAGGCATTGGAGCCATGGCGGCATTCACATCACCCATGACTTGGCGTAGGACACGCTCTCCTAGGTACCAATACCTACCCACGGGGCCTTCCAAGAGCACCCTCTTGCCCGTCAGCATCAAGCTAGGAATGCATCGCTTGGGTAGCATTGGTACCCATATCTTCCAGGGATTCCACTCAATCTGTTCAAAAATCCAAAATGAGAAATTGGGAGTAAAAAAGAAAAGGAAAAGAATGGGGAAAGAATTTCACCATATCAGCAGTAAAGTTTGCTAGGTGAGCTCTAGCAAAGGCGTAATCATGACGATTCGCCGCCCGGATGGACACATAACTAGGAGAGTAATTCTTGAGGGTAGGCCATTCAATGGTTTCCTCAGCAAGGGATGGGCGACATAGGTTGAGGTACTCATAGCACCAAACCTATCAAAAATTGAAAAAAGAGTCAAAAAGAAAGGGGAAAATAATAAAAAGGAATGAAAGGGAAGTAGCATTACCTCCCAAACAAAGGGCATCCCACCGAAGTCCTTAGTCACACCACGTGACATGTCACACATTGTGCAATACATGGTGGCTAGAGTAGCCCCTCCCCAGTTGAACTTCCTGATCTTGTCAACATCCTCCATGCTTGCAAGAAGACCCAAAGGGGCTAGGTCGCCCGTCCCAGCAAAGAATGTGCATGAGATCATGTACAGAAGGAATGCCCTCGTAATGCAATCGGGGCTTGCACCCTCGCTCTCCCTTTGCTTAGCAAACTTGTTGAAAAGCCAAGTGCGTCGCACTGCTTTCTTGATGACCTCGATTTCCATCCCAAGGTAAGCTAGGAGATAATCCTCATCCGTGTGAGCCTCCTCATAGAACTCCAAGCTTTTGCCTTTAATGCTTAAGCCCGTGATCATGGTGAAGTCCTTGGGGGTTAGTGTCATCTCCCCAAAGCCAAAGTGGAATGTATTGGTGGTGTCCCACCATAGCTCAGACAAGGCTAGCAAAGCTTGCCTATCACATTGGTCATTCCACAAAGAGTCTAGGAATGGACCAAAACCGGCCTTTTCGACATAGCCCTTGGTAATGGGTTGGAAGTTTTCCATGCTCTGCCACCATTCAATGAGTCCTTTGACAGAGGACCGAGTGCACAGGTCCTGAAAGTTGGGCTATAGCCATTGAAAATACCTTGAGGGTTAGTTGAAAGAACATAGAAACAATAAACCTACACTAGCAATTGGTTTTAAATTGTTTTCTAAAGGATGTCAAAAAGTTGTTTTTATTCATGAAATGAATTGCTAATGGATGTTTATGAGTTTACTTGTTCATGCGCCTTAATTTGGCAAGGATTGAACACTTTTTTATCACTTGGGCATTTTATCGAACACTTGGTGGGTGATACCTCCCAAGCCTTGAAACAAAAGAATTTTGTATGATCAATCCTTGCTAAATCATAGCATATTACTCACTTGAGGGTTTACTTGTTGATATACATTGATTTGGTAAAGATTGAACATCTTTATTTCACTTGGGAATTTTATCGAACACTTGGCGGGTGCCATTTTTCAAGCTTTCAAATGAAAAGAATTTGTGTGTTCAATCCTTGCCAAATCAAGGGATATCACTCAACAACCCAAGGGGTATTCAAAAGAAGTAGAAGGGAATGCAATTTCATCAAAAGAATCGAAAGATTCAAAAGAAAAGTGTTAAGTTGGGTAAACTTACTTCTTGTTGGGAATGGATGAATGAGAGATGCTTTTCGGGTTCAAGCAACACCCTAGCTTGTGGAGCATCATAGAGTTGGTGCCTTGTATGTGCTTTTGACCCCATAGAATGGATACTTAGTGCTTGAGTCCTTGCTTGATGACATCCTTGATGATGGAGTTGGGTTTGGGAAAAATGGGTTTGATTTGGTTTGATTTCACAAGATGATGTGAATTGGTTGTTTTGATTGCTAAATGTGCTTGATTTGTTGTTGTTTGATGTGCATTTGATGTTTGGATTGAATGGTTTTGAAGTAGGAATGAGAGAATGAGAGTTGGAGAAGATGGGATGAGAGTTTAGAGAGAGAAACTCTCTAATTTTCGGGTTGGGTGAATGTGAGAATGAGTGGGCAAACATGGGTTTAAAAACCCAGAAATTTCTCAATGGTGGCCTCGGGTAACCGTCCACCCTTGGACGGTCAGCCGTCTTGCCCTGGACGGTTGACCATCTGAGGGCAGATGGTCACCCTAGCCCGCTTTGCCCGTTTGCCCCGTTTCGCACGCTTGCAACCTCTAAACTTCTCCAAATTGACTTTTTGTGCAATCCTTGAGTTATGGGATGAATATATCCCCCAAGTGTATCAAGTTTCAATGAAATTTTTGAATCTTGGGTGATTGTATTCGCCCGCATAACGAGGAATTGTAATAGCCAGGATAAATGGCTTTCTCATGAAATGAGCTTAGTGTTGAATTGAATGACTTTCAAGTCTTGGAAGTCAATTCTCTAGGAGATGATAATGATATCATATCATGTGATAAAGATAATTTCACATGAAATGACTTGCTAATCATGTGATAAAGATAACTTCACATGAAATGACGATTCATAAGCTATGCTAGTTACGAAGTAGCTTGCTATCTTTGTGAAGAGGGCATGAAATGCACTTTGTTTTTCAATCAATTGACTTTCAAAATCAATGTGATATCATGTGATAAACATAATTTCACATGAAATGACATGAATAAGCTTGATTTTCAATCAGTTAACTCTCAATTCAATGTCATTTCATGTGTGAAAGATAATTTCACATGAAATGATAAGTAATGAACTTGATTTTGAGTAGAAGGACTCTCAATACATTATCATTTCATGTGATAAAGACAATTTCACATAAAATGAACTTGATTTTGAGTTGAATGACTCCCAGTACACTATCATTCCATATGATAAGGATAATTTCACATGAAATGATAAGAAATGAGCTTGATTTTGAATCAATTGACTTGCAATTGGGTCTCATATCATGTGGTAAAGACAATTTCACATGAAATGACGATTCAAGAGTTATGAAATAACTCCCTGTCTTTGTTACTTCCACAGAAAGTGGCACAATTTCACATGAAATGACGATTCATGAGTTATGCAATAACTCCCCATCTTTGTTACTTCCACAGAAAGTGACACAATTTCACATGAAATGACGAACCATGAGTTATGCAATAACTCCCTGTCTTTGTTACTCCCACAGAAAGTGGCACAATTTCCCATGAAACGACGAACCATGAGTTATGCAATAACTCCCCGTCTCTGTTACTTCCACAGAAAGTGGCACAATTTCCCATGAAATGACGATTCATGAGTTATGCAATAACTCCCCGTCTCTGTTACTTCCACAGAAAGTGGCACAATTTCCCATGAAATGACGATTCATGAGTTATGCAATAACTCCCCGTCTTTGTTACTTCCACAGAAAGCGGCACAATTTCACATAAAATGACGATTCATGAGTTATGAAATAACTCCCTGTCTTTGTTGTTTCCACAGAAAGTGGCATGAAATCACAATTTCACATGAAATGATACATGAGTTATGCAATAACTCCATATCTTTGTTTTTTTCCACTGAAAGTGGCATGAAATCATAATTCGATGAGTCATGAGTTATGAAATAACTCACCACATTTGTTATCCCCAGTAAGACTGGCATGAAATGCCCTTGGTTTTGAATTGATGGACATTCAATTCACCAATAATTCACATAAAATGATGATTTATGAGTTATGAAATAACTCATTTTGAGAATGCCAATGAGATTGGTAGGGTACCTTATGATGCACTAGTGCAACTAGCTTTGCATCATGAGAAGACCATGTGGATATCACTAATGCAATTAGTGCATGGTAAAGGCATTTGCATGAGCGCACCAACGAATGTTGGCATGCATAGAAATGCATTCAATTCTTTGCTTCGATGAAATCGTCGCATGCTTGGATATGACGAAGTCTATCCTTATGGTTCTATTTGAGTTTGTTGGTATTAATGAGATTAATCCATCAAGCAAGAATGTGTTGTTATATCACTAATGCAGTTAGGGCATGGTAAAGGCATTTGCATGAGCTCACCAACGAATGTTGGTAGGTAGTCAATTCTTTGCTTCGATGAAATCGTCGCATGCTTGAATATGATGAAGTCTATCCTTTTGGTTCCATTTGAGTTTGTTGGTATTAATGAAATTAATCCATCAAACAAAAATGGGTTGTTCTTTGATCATTGGCTCACAAGTGAAACTTGTTCACCAATGAGGGGCTTTTGTCACACCCCATTTTTGTCACCTTAGCTAGGACATATCATTTCATGTAGGATTTTGAGTCCTTTTTGAGTCTAGTCTTTTGCATTGAGTTTCTATGGCATTGAATATCATGTGTATGAATTTTGAAGTGATTTGGAGTTCATTTCGATGGTCAATAAGAACTTTTGCGACTTTAAGGGCATAATCGTCTTTTAAGCCGTATATTTTCCATTTGACCTTGGAATGAATCCCGAGTCATCCCATCAAGTTCATATGATTATATAGAGTCCATATATAGGTTCAATTTCATGAATTAATGGTTTAAGATCAATTCGGCTCGTAATGGTTCGGGTTGGCTAAAAGACCCTTTCTTGGTTTGCTCAAATTGACTCATAAGACCCAATCAATTTTCTCTCAATTAACTTCAATTGGGCTTTATTTATGTCCTAAACATGTTTAGAAAGATCGATTTTCGATTGGGAAAGCATTCGGTTCGACCTCGTGTACAAACCCAGCTTAACGACGGTGAAGCACCATGGTTAACCACCTTTGTAAAACCTAACCATGCACCCATGGTTGAGGATTTTTGTCCTAAAATGCCTAAAAATGTGTTCCCCTTCGAAACACGGTCGTTTTGGCTTTTATTTCGTCAAAATCGGACTTAATTTGAAGATTTTAGGACTTCTGAAGCAAGTGGAAGTCAAAACCGAAGCGGAAATAGGAGGGCCTCGGGTAACCGTCTGGAGCTGGACGGTCAGCCGTCTGGGCCCAGACGGCTAACCGTCCAGGCCTAGTTGGTCACCCGAGGAGTCCTTCTTTAAGTCAAACTCTGACTCTTCTATCCCTCTTTTGACGGTTTCCTCCGCCAAAACAACTTGTCTGAGCTTAGGAGTGTGTAGGTTTGAGTTGTTTGAGCACCAAGAGAGTCTCTAATAGCCCTAGGATCATTATTTAACGAATTAATCCTAGCCATTGGTTTAGGGAGTCAGTTCTCTATATAAAGGACATGATATTCAGCACATAGGGGAGGTTAATTGCACTTTACACTTAGAGAGAGAGGGAGCTACGAGTTTGGAGAGTTAGAAGGACTTCAAGAGGAGGTTCTTCAACCCCAAGCAAGCAAGGAAACAAGAGGTTTGAAGACAAGGAAGAGTCTACAAGAGGTAAGCCTATCCCTTTTATGCTGAACATGAGTTTCTGCTTCTCCTTCTTCTCTTTCTTCTTCTCCTTCTAGGATAGTTGTGGTGCATGCAATTGCTCTTCTTATGGATGGAATTCAATGTTTATGTGATATTATATGAATGATTTTAGGATAGGTCATGGCTTTATATGCTTGATAATCCCTGGTTTGCTAGGGATTTGAAGGTATTACTCTTTTTATCCTCTTAAATCATGCATAGTTCACATGTTTAGGTTGCTGTGATTATTATCATGAATTGATGCTCCTGTTAGTTAGTATATGCTATATGAATGATATTCATGATAATTTGAGCATGTCTTAGAGTCGTTTCATAGGTTTTTATGCATAGTTGTGAGATTAGGGTTTCGATAACCCTGAAATCGCGTAAGTCTCATACAGCATGTTTAGCTTAGTTTTTTGGGTTGTTGCTCATCATAATCATTCTATATATGCTGCATATAGTTGAATCATGCTAGGTTTGCATTCATATTAGTGGATTTCTTGGTTTCTATGCATGTTAGCTAGGTCATTGCATGTAGAATTGAGTTAGGGTCCTTAGTTATTCATTATTCTTGTTGTTTGCATGATTAATGGATGATTTTAGGCTTTGTCAAGGTTCTGTCCAGATTAGGATATTGTTTTCTTTGCATGATTGTGTGCACTTGTAAGGGTGCAAACAGGTACAATGCTTGTCCTATTGCAAATAGGGCTGCTATGGTCTGAAATGGCTAATGATTGGAGCTTGTGCGCTCAGGTAAGTAGGGTTTGAAGGTGCCCCAATTCACCTTTCTTTTCTTTCTTTTCTCTTCTCCCTCCTAGGGTTACTTCTTAATACAAGTTTATGGTAATTATCAAAGGTTTCTTTCAATAATAAATTCTGGTTTTTAACAAAGTTTTCCTCTTGTGGAAGTTTTCAATTTTGGATTATTCGATACCTTTTCAAATGAGGAAACCTAGGGTATTTACCATAGGTTTGTATTAGGTTGTAACCCTATTCTTTTCGAACTACGTGGACTTTGATCCATGTATTTCGCTGCATGGTACGTAGGCGCTCTTCGTGAGGCTCAAGTCCGTTCTAGGATCCAAGTATCCTAGGCTTTTCTTTTCTTTTCTTTTCTTTTTTTTCTGTTTTGTTTTATTTGAGTGATTGTGCATGAGATGATTTGATGAAATATATGATATGCATGCTGCCTTGTGATGATATATGATGATGTTTGAGTGGAAAAGATATTAAGTTAGCCCAATCAAATTAAGAGACCAACTCAGGCGATGTGGGTGCCTATGGGTTTTTGCCCAGAACCTTCCCACATCGTAACTTAACCCCCGAATCCAATTTTCTGGTTTCAAAGACTTTGCTTTTCCTTTAATGGAGTCATGTGGTTTTAAAAATAAAACATTTTTACGGTTTTCCTCTTTTCCTTAAAAATTGAGGTGGCGACTCCTTTTTGTTTGTTGTCTTTAAACCCCTATATATATTTTTGCCAAACCCTTGTGGGCTCCGCGCTTTTTTCGTGGGTTCACACATACCCAAACCTAGAATGATCATTAGTAAAGGTAATAAAGTAAGAGAAACCTTCGCGAGCATTTATGCTTATAGGACCACATAAATCACTATGCATTAATCCTAATATGTCTGTAGACCTTTCACCGTGACCGGTGAAAGGTGACTCGGTCATTTTACTTAGTAAACATGATTCACAAGTTGGAAAGGGCATTGAAGCCAGTGGACCTAATTGTCTATCCTTACTCATCTTGTTAATCCTATTCTCACTAATATGATCTAGTCTCAGGTGTCAGTCATATGTAGAGTTTCTTTTAGCTCTTATTCTCTTAGGTTTATTAGCATTCATATTTGAACTATCATGCTCTATGCAATTCACATTTGTAATAAAGTTTAAGAAATATAAGCCATTCACAAACACACCAACTGTAATGAACTCCCCATTCATAAATAGAGTGCATTTATTATCTTCAAAAAATATATATATGTATAACCTTGTTTCGATAAACTAGAAATAGAAATAATGTTTTTGAATAATTTCTGGAATATAAAGATAGCCTACTAATTCTAAACTACTCCCACTAGGCAGAGTCAAGCAGCAAGTCCTCATAGCTAATGTAACAACACTTGCTCCATTCCCCACTCGCAGGGTTACTTCGCATCTACTCAGCCTTCTGCTTCTCCTTAGATCCTACATGGAATTACATATATAAGAACTAGTACCAGAATCTAGTACCCAAGTGGAAGCAGAATTAACATTTAAATCAGTTTCAAGGATAAGAGCATGATCCATACCTTTTGAAGGTTAGTTCTTTAGAGCATCCAAATACTCACGGTAGTTCCTTTTCCAATGCCTATCTTTGCCGCAATGAAAACAAGCTCCTTTGGCGTTATTGTTCTTACCTTTCTTGACACCTCCCTATGTTTTTAGGTTCTTCTTTTTCTTCCATTGGATACTCTTACCCTTGCCTTTGCTTTTGTCTTTGCCCTTGGGTTTGGGCTTAGACTTGGAAGTAGAAGTTCCATCAAATGTGAGCAAAGAACATTTCCTCTTTTTCATTGTCTCCTCGGACATCTTGATCAAGTTGTGTAGCTCGGAGAGAGTAGTGTCTAAATTGTTTATATGAAAATTTATGATGAACGGCCCATATAAATTAGAGAGGGACTGCAAAATAATGCCAGCGGCCATATAAGTTTCAATGATCACATCAAGCTTCTCAAGCTACTCGATATGATTGATCATTTTCAAGGTTTGATCAGTCACGGATGAACCCTCATTCATCCTTGCCTTGAATAGATCTTTAACAATATTATATTTTGCAGTCTTGCTTTGCTCCCCATACAACTCTTGTAAGTGGAGGAAAATGTCGGGAGCACTTCTCATGGATTCGTGCTGCTTCTGAAGCTCTAAGTTCATAGTTGCTATTTTATAGCATCTTGCCTTGAGATCATTATCCATGCGCTTTTTATAAGCGTTTTTCTTTTGTTGAGTGGCATCCTTAGCAGGAGCATTGGGAAGTGGGCCATCAAGTGCATAGGTAAGCCTCTCGGAATTTAAAACTATTTTCAAATTCCTCAACTAATCAAGATAATTCGGTCTAGTCAAACGGTTGGTGTCCAGAACAAGAAGATAACTCTTTGTCTGTTGCTTCATAAGCAAGTTCCAATTATTTAGCCTCTAGGGAACATACACCTCACATGATAGTATCTTGGAATACTTCCCTAGTTAAGTTAAACCTATCATTCACATAGCTATGCTCATCTTAACATATACCTCACTGTGGACCCATGAAAATGGCCCACATGGAGTGAAAAGGGAGTTGCCACGTCATTTTTTAAAGGAAAAGAGGAAAACCCTAAAATGTTTTATTTTCCAAAACAAGTGACTCCATGTTTAAAAATGGTAAGGCAAAAGATCTTTCGAAATTCAAAGATTGTGGATTCGGAGGTTAAGTTACGATATGGGAAGGTTCTTGGCAACACCTATAGGCACCCATATCCCCTAAACAGTCTCTTAATTTAATTGGGCTAAATCAAAGTCTTAAAATCACATTAAATAATCCCCTAGCATGCAAAACTACTCATGAACAACATTTTAATCATGCATATTAACTAATAGAAGCGTCCACACATGATAAAAATGCATGCTTAAACATGAAATATAGTTGTTCTAAGAAAAAAACCTATTTCAGCACCATGGAAACCCTAGAATCACAAACTCACATAAAATCACATGGAATAACACTATGACATGCATAACTAACCATGAATGACATTTTCATCACATATATTAACCAATAGAAGTATCAACATATGATAAAAATAGAAAGGCAAAAAGTCTTTTGAAAACCAAAAATTATGAATCTGGAGGCGAAGTTACGATATGGGAAGGTTCTAAGCAAAGCCTATAGGCACCCATATCACCCTAATCGGTCTCTTAATTTAATTGGGCTAAATCAAAGTCTTAAACACACACATATCAAACCATTATCATCACAAGACAGCATGCATATCATCCATTCATCCATCCACATAAGCAAATAAATAAAAGAAAAAAAAAAAAGAGAAAAGGAAGAAAAAGAAAACCTTGGATACTTAGTATCCTAGGGTAGACTTGAACTTCACGAAGAGTGCCTACGTACCATGTATGGAAAGTATATGAATCAAAGTTCACGTAGTTCGATAGGGAATAGGGTTATAACTTAATAAAGGCCTATGGTAAACCCTAAATTTCCTTTCATAAACAAAAGAGTTTCCAAAGATAAATGATTTCCAAAAGATCTTTAGAAAATATGGAATTTCAATAAAGATAGAAACTTTTTATTTGAAAATGAATTTTTTGTAAAAGGAAATTATAGGGATTGCCATGTCCCCCTATTAGGAAATAACCCTAAGAGGGAGAAAGAAAAAGTTTTAAGAAAAGAAAAAGTGAATTAGGGCATTTTCAAACCCTACTTACCTTGTGCAATAGCAACTTGTCAAAAATAATCACCCCACATTGGTGGGGTAATTGCACATGTCATATCCCATTTTCTATGGGTTTTGTACCTGCCAAGCACCTGCAATTTGCATGCAATATCCACCAAAAATACCAACAAACTAAACCAACTCTCAATAAAGCAATTATCATGCTTACACATAGGTTATCACATGCTCAAAATATGACATCAATGACAATAAAAAAATCTGGACATAATTGAAATAAAGTCTAAAATTACTCATTATTCATGTGAATAACACGAATCATGAACTAATAGAAACCCTAATTCAGTCCTATATGCAATGACATGCAAAAAAATCCTAAAATCCACTACCATGAATGCAAAAAACTATCATAGTTGTTGTATATGTATTATTTAATATGCAATACATATACAACAACTATGAAGAAAAACCAATGAAAAACCCTAAACTACCACACTATCTTTAACATGCAATAGAGCTATTCTAAGCAAAACCCTAATTTCAACACAATAGAAACCCTAGAATCACAACTATGCTTTAAACCACATGAAATAACTCTAAATCATGCAAAACCAATGATGAATGACATTCTAATAATGCATATTAACTAATAAAAGCAACAACACATGATAAAAATGTAAGCTTTAACATGCAATAGAGTTATTCTAAGCAAAACTCTAATTTCAGCGCAATAGAAACCCTAGAATCACAACTATGCTTTAAACCACATGAAATAACTCTAAATCATGCAAAACCAATCATGAATGACATTCTAATCATGCATATTAACTAATAGAAGCATCAACACATGATAAAAATGTAAGCTTTAACATGCAATAGAGCTATTCTAAGCAAAACCCTAATTTCAACATAATAGAAATAGAAGTATACCTATAGTTTAACCTTCTTATCACTGTAGAGACTCCTTCGTTCTCTTATCAATGAATTGAAACACTCCTTCAAGCCTCCAAAAACCCTAGCTCTCCTTTGAAACTCTCTCTCTCTACATCTTTTTCAGAAATTAGGTTAAGTGTATAGAAGTGGCTCTAGTTGGCTTTCAAGTGGCCCCCTTAATGCTCAAACATAAAAGGGTATTTATAGGGTTTGAGTAGAATCCATCAATGGTTGGGACTAAAACCCTAAATATTGATCTAAGGGTCATTAGAGACTTCTTTCGGGCTCAAATAGGTCAATTAGGGCTGAAAATAAGATGAATGGCAACTAGAGGCGGAAAAGTTCGCAAAAATAGGGAGGGAATCCCGCTTCAGCAAAAAAAAGAAGAAAGGAAAGTGGCTTGCATGACCACCTGGCCTTGGGCGGCTAGCAGCCTGGGCCCAAGCAGTTAGCCGCCCAGGCCTAGGTGGTCACCCGAGGCCCTCGTCAGCTCTTGCTTATTTTGAGCGCTTTCAGCTTCCAAATGTGTTTCAGAGGTCAAATCAACTTTGATTTTGACAAAACAAAAGCCAAAACGACTATGTGTCGAAAAGGAATGTATAAGACATTTTAGGGAAAAAAATCCGTAGCCATGGTTGTATGGTTAGGTTTTACAAAGGCGGCTAACCGCTATGCACTACTGTTGCTAAGATTAGATATGCACACAGAGTCACACCGAATGCCTTCCAATTCAAAATTCAACCTTCTAAAACATCTTTGGGAATGAAATTAAGACTAATCAAAGTCAAATGATTGAGAATGGAGTGAAAATCATGAGCTGATTTGAACTAACTCGAAGTAGGTCTCTTAACCAACCTGAACCATATTGAGCCATTTTAATCTCGAACCATCAATTCATCAAATTAAACCCATAAATACCTCAAATGTATCTATATGAACTCCAATTTACAACTTGGAGATCATTTCAAGGTCAAATGGAAAGTTTGTGACCTAAAGGGCGATTATGCCCCTCAAATCGCAAAAGTTCTTATTAACTCTTAAGATCAACTCCAAATCGAACAAAATTTATACACATTATCCTCAAGACCCTAAAAACTCAATGCAAAAGACTAGACTCAAAAAGGAAATAAAAAGACATATAGAATGACAAACCCTAGCTAAGGTGACAAAAATAGGGTGTGACACATACATTATGTATTATGTTCCTACATTGGTTTATCATCAATTTTACAGCAGTTTCAATTCAAAACAATTGCAAGAACCCTAGGGTTTCTCAACCCTAGGTTCGACCTCCATGGTGTTCTCCTTCCAACCTTCTTCCTTTTAATTAAAATTTTATGTATCATATACATTAAGAATTTAATATGTACAGTACATATTATCAAATACGATTAACAAATTAATTGTTTTTGATAAATTAAAAGAGGTAGAAGATGAAGCTTAACCTAGGGTTTCAAACCTTAGGTTCGGCTATGATGAGGAAACCTTAGTTTCCTTATTCGTTCTTCTCCAATTCGAACCCTACACATCCCATGCATCTATGATTACCCTTCCAATGCATGAATTTGATTCTAGTTCATCAACCAATCAATTTTACCATAATTTCTAGCCCATATGTAGTTTATATTAAACATAATCATGGCTTTGATAACACTGTTAGGAATTGAACTAGAGGGAAATTAGAATGCAGAATAACTTAAATAACAAAAATTTCCTATCAATTCCATGAAGCCCATGAATCTGATTTTGTTTCAATGCAAACTAGAAATCCTAACTAGAAGAAGGGTTTGAATACTTACAGTTGGTTATGTCTTCTTCTTCTTCCTTTAAGTTTTGAATCTGGATAGCAATGGTTTGAGCAGTCTAAGTGTTCTGCCTCCAATGGTATCCACACCTAGCAAAGGCCTTCAAGCTTCTCTCAACCAATCCTTTTTAAAGCTAGAGGAGGAGAAGAAGAGGGAGATAAAGAGAGAGCTCCTCCAAATTTCGGCTAGGGTTAGAGAAGATTGAACCAAGTGTGATACATATGCTAGTGTGTATATATATAGCCACACCAAAGGGACCGGCCATGAGGAGAGAGAATCCCTTGTGGATTCTAACTTGCAACTTCTCTAAATTGCAATTTAACCCTTTCTTCTTATATCTAATACAAGTGTGGCCCTCTAAAACTTTTCTTATTCAATCTTCTCCTTTCTCTCAAAGCTTTAAATTCCCTCTTTGCATGATCAATATGTAACCCATTGGGTTCACATCATCAAGTGGTGGAAATAACACAAGGTGTGCACAATGGAATACTTTCTATTAAGGGTTTAATTGGAACGACTTTTAATTCCCTAATTGATTATAACTTACTTATATCAATTAGGGCTTCTTCTAACCATGAATAACATCTAGCAATGGCTTATGGTGTGGTCTTTAATAAGGTGAATAAATATTGAACAAAGAACCCTTCAGCTACAGCTTAAGGTTATAATTACATCCTTCCATCTATATAATGTCTCTGATTAAACTAATAGAACATAGAAGTCTGTCAAGTCCTTAGTTTAATACTTTATATCCATTCATTAATATCAACTCATTGAAGCACTATAAAAACTCCTTTCCATAATAATCCTACGATGGCCATATACTTTATGAGTTATATTATGAATGCTATGTGAAACATTCTCTCATTTTTACTAAGAATGTGGATTTCTTATTGATTACTCACATGCCTTCACACATATATCAATAAGGCCAATGAACCCCTTTGTAAACCCCATAGGAATCTACACTTAGTGTTATCAAATTTCTAAGGCTATATGCATAAGACAACTATGGTGTCTCAGGTCTAAGGATTATTTGTACCACTGCAACTATGAGAAACTGATTGACAGGCAGTTAAAACTCCATTCAGTTGATCTTGTATTCTATGGTCACTTTCAGTGTACCTATTCATGTAATAGGCACCCACATGTTGGTTATAGTGTCTGCACACAAATAGCTTGAGAGTAGCTATTTTCCTATAGAGCCAACCTAACATGTGCTAGTCCTATTATTGTCCATCATAATGAACCTTCAATTAAGAACGATTTAGGAATTTAGTACAGAGATATATATACAGTTTCAAAATCACAACTCATTGTAATTTCATATTCTTAACTCTAATTTAATGAACATATCATGTAAATATAAAGAATGAAATAAATATGAAAGAATAAGTCCTTTATTAAAGTAGTAAAAATGTGATATACAATAAATAAAATCTTATGATTGTTCTTTATCCCTAAAGCATCATCTCTTGACTGTAGGGCATACTACTAAAAAACCTCTAATGTATGATGCTAATATAACTTGTATCTACAAGTCATCATAGAATTGGTTCTGTATATGTGTCATTATCAAGTCCCTTTAATATTAAATGCACTCCAAAACTCTTATTTGCAACTCGTATTTTGCGAAACCAACCATTGAATTAGATAACTTTCTTATTTGGAAAATTAAAACAGAAACTGTATATGATCAAGGTTAGCATTTGACATTATGTTCTTAAAAGGGATTTCGTCCCTCACTTGGTACTTTGAGTTGCTCAAACGTTTGACTCTCAAGATACAATGATTTGCATCACACAAAAAAATCACTGCAATTGATTAAAAGGTACTAAATGTGTTCGAAATATAGACTTATAAAGATTCTCTAGAAAGAGACAAGATGCTCTTAGTACAAAATAAAAATAATAAAATAAAATAAAAGTTTCAATAGTAAATGGTATTGCCATCATTTCTCTTCCTCTTTAGTTTGGTTACCCTGCGCAAAGGGTGCTAAGCTAGTTTCACCACATAAGGTAATACACCCATCATCCCGTAAAATTGATTTGATGAAAAATGTCCAAGAGTTGGACTAGTCATCATAAAACCTGTCGTTATAAGATTATGTTTGCATGTTTAATTTTTTTGGCGTATATGGTGGCCCATGCAACTGTAGTTAAGGGATTCCACGTCATCGCGTATGTCATGACCCGTGACTGAGAGAGATAGGAGGTCTAGAAGGCCTAGACGACGGCATGCTTCTATGGGATTAGTCAAATGAGGTCATGTGTTCAATCCAACATAAGCCACATAACTAAAACCACAGATTTCGATTTTTTATTTTTTATTATAAAAAATTAAAGAAAATGATGTATTAACTGCAGATGACCTCAATTACGAGGCATAAAGAATAGGCCCTGTGAGTCCGTGACCTAACAAATTAGGTTAAACATGTTCAGGTAATTAAGTATCATTGCTTAAGAATTATTCTTCATCTAATTGAGGTATTATTAATTTATTGATATAGTTTAACATTATTTCAAAACTTTAATTCAACAAAAGCAATGATAAGGTTCGATTGATATAACAAGACGCGAACCATGTGGCACATTCAAAACACGCAGTTTGATTAATTTCGGCATGCTGTTCTGGATGGGTAGAAACATAAACCAACGTTGAATTATCTTGATCCATACACTAAAAGGGGGTTGGGTCCACCACCATGAAGTCACACCCTATGAATGTACGAGTCAATTCTATTGGTCAAAAAGTATTTTTCTAAAGAACAAACAAAATACTGATACTTTCTCATATGAATGGGATGATAAAAGTCTTCCTACCAAGAAAAAAGAATGATAAACATGATGATCACATGAATTTGCAAAGGGCCTCTCTTTTTTTTCTATTTCTTTTTTTGGGTTAGGGGGTATAAGTAATAACATCAAAAAATATATATATATATAGATATACATTGTTGCGTTAAAAAGGTACGAAAGTGTGATCAGAGTGGTTTCCTATCTGGACGTGATCATAGTAATATTTTATCCATTAGGAACCAATGATACGAGAGGTCTAAACAGGTTGCAAAGTAGGGACCATAGACACTCCCTTAAGCTAGTTGAGTTATATCTTGATCCATCCCTACCAAAGACGGAGTTAGAAATTTAGATGAGGGAAGGCGACTAATTTAGAAAATCGAAGAAGTTTTAGTTCAATTTTTATTTTTTTTATTTTTTTATTTTTTTAGTCTCGTGAGTTTAGGATTAAAAAAAATTACAAAAAATTAATCCATCGATAAACCATATTTTAATTAAATACGTACATTTACAATTCTCCTCAACAATGCCTCATCTTTTAAAAGTGTTTTATCATAATTACTTCATTATCAACATTACTGATTAAGTACTCCTCTCTCTCAATAAAAACAACAAAGCTATCATTCATAAATTGATAAATTGATATCCAATGTTATTATGCAACCGATATTTTACCAATCAATATATATATATATATATATAGGTGTTTAAAAAAAAGTATGGGGAGAATTTAAGTTATGCTATAGGGAAGGAAAAATAAAGATGAAATGAAAGATATATCGATGGAGAGATTGGGTCTTTTTGACGGGAAAAAATACAAAAGAAAGAACGTAATGAAACAAAAATAAAGTGTTCTAAAAAAACTAGGAGTGGCAACTTTATAATTTCACTTAAGTTAAAGAGTATAAAATAAAATTTAAAAAAAAAAAAAAAAAACAGGATAAGGCATTAATGGATTTATCTCCTGCCAAACTACTTTAGAAATAAAACAATTGCCACTTGACTACTACCATCGATGATAAGAAATTAAGAACATCAAATATATATATAAATTAACCCAATCTTACCTACCATGCATGCCTGTGCCTTAAGCCGACTTTAGTAGAGTAATTAATGACTGATTATTTTTCTTGCTATAATCATCTCTATTTTGATGCATTACTATTGTACCCTTCAGCCGCCTTCTAGGCGTTTCATGTGACGTACACAAACGACAGCCGCAGTGGGTTTCTCGAGTCCTGCTGCCTTTTACTAGAACTAGAACAACCGCTAATTCCCTTCGTTTACTAACGAAATCAAGGGGCCACTATTATTTTTATAATGTAAAATAAGAATAGAAGAAGTTTCGATAAGCATTGCCAAAAAGGTTTCCAAAATGGTCAGTCAGAAACAAGCCACTGTAGTTAATAAATCACTTTTGAATTGCAAATTAGTTTTAATTACTCCAACCCAAAAATTAAAAAAAAAAAAAAAAAAAAAACTTTTAATTACATATTATATTAATGACGAGATTTAATTGGCATAAATGTGACTGTTTACCCATGCGGACAGATAGCTATCTCACCCACCAATCAAATAATAATTAAGCCAATTAAAGGAACATTTAACAAAGAAAAAAAAAATTCTTCTTAAGATTCTTAATTAATCCATTTTTTATTGTCAAATTTCATCCCAGCATAATGGTGATTCAAATCTTGCATATTCTTAATCTAAATTAATTATCAATTTCATTTGGGCATAACAACAAATTGCAATATTGCCAAAATCTCATCTCACAGCATAAGTTTTGAATATCTATATATATATATATATATAGGGGAAGGATCGTTTATACCCAATGTAAAACTTTTTACTCTTACATCTTTTAATAACTTTTTGTAGGATTGATATTTAACAAAACCAACCGTTGGATTAGATACTACTCTCATTGAATTAAATCATGCACACCAAATTTCACATTGATTGGAGATTATAAACTATTTCATCAATAAAACGGCCTAAATTATAGTTTTATTTGCAAAAAAAAAAGTGAATTTATAAATGAGATGCTTATGAATATCTAATCAGCATGAAATTTGGCGTACATGATCTCTATGAGAGCCGTATCCAATCTAATGGTTGGTTTTGAAAAATATTGATCTTACAAAAAATTATTAAGGGGTGTAAGAGTAAAAAGTTTTACACCGAGTGTAAACGGATCCCTCCCCATGTATATATAATTCCAATGAAATGAGCACGTATTGATATAACATATATAAGCATTATGCATTAGGAGTTATACCTCGTATATTAACCTAATAAATTCTATAACTCACTTATGCATGAGATATGACCCTCAAAACGGAATTAATATAAAATTATATCAGTATGTGCTTTTACCTGATGATCATTTTATATACATATATACACACACATATTTGATTATTTCTCCTCTCTCTAGTCTCTGGATGGGTTTGGTTCTCCATCTGCTTCATTATCTTTTGTAATGTTGCAATGACATGGAACAAAATCTTATTGTCAATATCATGCTAAATTAATTGAACATTTTTAATTAACATAGCACACGTGCGTTGCACGTGAATATTTTTAAATAATATTAGTTATACAAAATAATAAATACATAGATATTTTATATTTTTTTCATAAGAGATAAAGTTTAAAATTTGAAAGTACATTTTTTTTTAAATATCAAAATTGTCAACGAAAGATTAAAAACTCTTTAGATATATATTCAGTTTTTCTTCATAAAACATAATATCTAAAGAATTTATATTCATATATATTATCATACAACTTGATAGTTGCTTTAGGAAAAAGAATTTGAATAAGAATCTAATTTTAATTTGTTAAGAGTTTGAGTTAAAATTTAACTTTCATTTGTTACTAAATAATAAAAATGTTTATTATGTGTTTCAATTAGAGAAAAGGTAGATATGTACTTTTTTAAAAAAAAATAAAAAAAAGAGTATATTAGTCGTTCAAAATTTTTTATAAAATTCAACCTTTTATAGGTAGTATAGATATAGATATAGATTAATGGCACATTTGCCTTGTGCAAGTTGGGCTTATAAAATTTCATGTGGTGAGGGGCCTAAGTCCCTCAAGGATGATGGAATATTGAATCATCCAAGATAACAAAATTTATTTGAGAATGGGATACGTCAGCATGCGTAGGGGACAGATGTGAGAAACATGGGAGGAGATGGAGGCGAGGTGAGTCATGAGATTTTGACCTCCCAACGTTCTGACTCATCTCTGACACAGCTCCGACTAAGACTGCCACATGCATGCATGTGATATGGCAACATGGCATGCATGGTGGATCATGAATGGTCATGTGGGTCACATGCATTTTGGATCTGAAAGGAGTTTGGTTTTGGGATCTTGTGGGGGTGGGAGTGAGGGAATATTTTTGACTCGTGGGAAAAGCGGTTAGCCACCAGACACGATGGTGACGCTGTGGGTCCCACTCCACGTCATTCACTCATGGCGCCGTGTTGGAGTTTGAATTTGCACGTACACGTCTCCTAAAGCCTTTTGTCTTCATACTTCTTGTACCACCCCACAACAAGAAGAAGAAGTATTTGGAACAACCAAAACAATTTCAAAGCCAATATATCTTCCTATGTTATCCTATTATGATTGAAATAATTGTAATTTTAAATATAAGAATTACAAATGTAACATCGCAATTAATAAGGCCTCCAAAAAATAAATAAATAAATAAATAAATAAGAAAAGGTAAAAGGTGTTTGAATTAGAAAAATCTGAAGGCAACAATATTGTGCCATGAATAAAGCTGCCATGATGAGTAATTTACATTATCATAAGCTTAAGGTCAAAAAAATAAACACTAAAAGGGGTTTTTCTTCAAAGCCACGTGCACCCAAAAATCCCATTGTTTAGTTCAGATTTTCCTCGCTGAGCAAAGTAAAGGGTTGGTTTTGATTTTAGGGGGGGTTTTGACTATGGAATTCCAACACGAGGAAACACGACTTTGTTGTGTTTTAATTTGACTTTCTCCTTCAGGATAACCTCGGAATAAGTTTGATTTTTGACGACGTTAGTTTTTTTCTCTTCTTTTTTTGACAGCTTTAGTTGCAATTGCACGTTAAAAAACATATTCAATGTTCAAACTGGTCCACAAAAAGAGGGATTTAAGTGGGCTGTAAACTATGTTGGTGTGTGGGCTCAGTTTACTTGAGGCCCAATCTTTCTAAATGTTGTAGGGGCCTCTATTGGCACCCTAAGACTTGCTTAGCACCTCTAAGGGTTATGAAAAACATAAAAGATTTTCATGAAAAATGCTCACGTTTTCCTTTTGAAAACATCATTTTAAACAACTTCATAGAAGATAATTTCTTCCAAATTTGTTGTTTAAGTGGACTTTTTTGGCGTTTACAGTCTCTTTTTCTGTAAAAATCTAAGAGTCCACTTAAATGACAATTTTTGAATAAACTTATTCTTACGAAGTTGTTCAAAATGATATTTTCTAATAGATTACGTGGGTAGTTTTCGTTAAAGCTTTTATATTTTCCATAAAATTTTGAGAAACACATAGTTGAGGGGTGTAAAACAAGTCTTGGGTGCCAATAGAGTTCCTCAAATGCTATAGGACCTGAAGCCCTTAAACTATCTATCCGAGCCCATTCATCCCTTTTTTTATCTCCTCCTAGTTTGGATAGGGCTGGGTTGATTCATAGATGACCAGAGTAAGCCCATAAACTATCTGAGCTCCTTTATTATTCTCATCTAGTTGTCCTTGATAAATAAGCATGTGAGAAACCTTAGAAACTCATTTCAAAGCACATTCCTATATATCTAAAAATATAAAAAATTTATTGAACCAACTGCAATATTTCTTTGGATAGATATATTCATTACTGAAGCAAAATCAGTTCTGAGTGAAAATTTGCAACTAGCATGAAATAAGAGTGAATCACATTTTCCACAAATGCCTTACAAGGGCTAGTTTGCATTCAAACTTGATAGGAGCAAAGCATATGACATGGTGGAATGGCCCCTTTCTTGAGAAGATTATGATGTGTTAGTAAGTCGATCTCTTACTCTATTATATTTTTAATGGGAAACAATGTGGGTATTTTAGCCCTTCTAGGCGACTCCTCAAGGGATACCTTCTTTCTCCTTATCTTTCCTTCTTGAGGTAGAGGGAGCTCGAAGGGTTGCTAACAGGGGCACCAATTGGGAGCTCGGACCCAGTCTGAATACTCTTGGGCTAAGGCTAAGCCTTTAGTTGGGAGTCTAAGCCCCGCTCGCAAAGCCCCGATCATTTAAACATTAGGATTTGGGAGTTCAGGACCTAAGGAGTTTAGGATCATTTAAAATTATCAAGAGCACAATGGATTATTGAGTTTTATTGAGCAAGTCCATACCCTTTAATGAAACAATATTTATATTTCAATCAATGAATTATGTTTTTTTATTTTCCTTGCTAGTTATGATTATAAAATTAAATTATATGTAGAAAACTACTAAAGTTATATTTCAATAACATTATTAAACTTATTAGTTATAAAACTTATAAGTGTATAACTATATATTAATAGTTAACTTATTAATATGTTAATTTCAAAAAGTTCATAAATATAAGTTGCACCTATACATATGATTATTGCATATTTGCATTTAGAAATTACTTGATTTTGCACTTAATTTTATACCCTAAAAGAAAGGACCCGTTATTGCAACCCCATTACTTTATTTGTACATCCTACTAATTTTAACTTCTTAAGCTTTTAGAAAAATAAAAACGAATTTTATGAAAACTAACAACGTAGCCCACTATAAAACATCATTTTGAACAACTTTGTAGAATAAAGTTTTTTCAAAATCTTTTGTTTAAGTGGACTTTTTTGCCAAACATGAAACATAAACAGTTTATGACCAAAAAATCTACTTAAACGACATATTTTGGAAAAACTATCTTTAGAAAAGTTGTTCAAAATAATGTTTTCTAATAGACTATGTGATCAATTTTCATAAAAACTTTTTATATTTTTCGTAAAACTTTGATAAATAAAATTTAATGCAGTGTACAAATAAAGTTATTAGGTTGCAATAATCACCCCCTAAAAGAAAGCTTGAAAAGCCTAGGCCTAGGCCCAAAGCCCGAAAAACCCAGGCTTGGGCTTCACATTTTCTTTTAGGGAACAGCTGTGGCCCCCCATTTTTATCAAACCCCCTTTAGTTTAGGGTTTTAAGATTTTATGCAAAATACGAAAGGTTTTTACAAAATCGATCACGAAGTCTACTAAAAAACATCATTTTGAACAACTTTCTTGCAGAAATTTTTTTTTTCAAAATCTGTTGTTTAAGTACATTTTTTGACAAAAAAAATAAAATAACACTTATAAATAGTTAAAAAGTCTACTTAAATGTATGTTTTGAGCCTCCCACTAATTGCATGCATGTGGAGTCGTCCTAGTTCCAATATGGAAAATGCTTCTGGTTTATTATAAGTGCCTCGGATCGACCAATACATTGTAGAAAAGTTTACCAAAACATTTTTTTTTTCTTTTCTTCCTCCTGTGGGCTATGGTGGCATGGCTCATTATGAATATCTACTCATTATAAAATTGTGAACAAATTTGCTTCTGTAGGTTTTTTCTGCCCTAAAAGATTTGATAATTTAACGATTCTTTATTCTTTTATTCATTTAGAAACTAAATAATCCGGTGACTATAAAAACCTTATAAGATCTTTATAGGAAAAAAACATAAGGAACTAAATTCCCTAGTAATCTGATATATTAAAACTTTAACAGTTTTGGGACCATTTAGTCCCCTTCTGACAATTCAGATTTGTGACGAGAATGTTTTAGAACCGTAATAAATTCTAAATGTGAAAAACATGTCACTTATTTGTTACGAGAGAATGGTTTTACAAATAAAGTTATGATGTAAAATCAATTTTAAGAAATCCAAGAAATACCATTATTTAGAATTTCCACTTTTACTTGTAATGATGATCATTATATTTTGAATTTATCAATTCAAGATGATGGATAATACTTGTAATACTATGTAAACTTTTTAAAATTGTTTAATTTCAAATTGGATGCCCAAACAGGCCCTAATTGCTTATGTTTAACAGAGTAACGTTGTCAAACCCTTTTATTAACGATGATGATTTGATATAGCAAATTTAGAGTCAAGTTGCTTTTTTTTTCAAAAACTCCCTCTGTTTGGAAGAAACCCACCTAGATTTGATCAAGATTTCAAGGTTTACAAAGCTATTGTGCGTTTGATGCACCGATTTACAGAGCCCAAAAGGCCTTGCATATTTTATGAGTGTTGGTAAGCCATTTAAAAGGCTTTTTATGAAACGTGATTTCTTCTAAAAGGCAAATTGGGTTTTAAAACGCCAATTGCAAAAAGACAAAAAGAATTTCTAAATTTATCCTTATTTGTCAAATTTATGTTTACTTTCTAACTTTTTTGACACAAAATGACTTTCAAAATATACGTTCACCAAACATTAAATTTCTTTCAAATGCATTTTTAAAATTGAAATTTTGAAAATGCCTTTATTTTCCCCCCAAATCGATAACAATTGTAAATTGGTTTGGCTCAAGAATCTCTTTTGTGTATATTTCGGTGCGTATATATATATATATATATAGATGATGATATTCTAGTAAGCACGTGCTGATATAACTTATATCAACACCCACATTGGTAGTTGTAACTTGTGCCTTAGTGGGATAAGGGGTATATTGGACTAATATAAAAGGTATAATCCCAATGTATGGTGCTGATATAACTTATATTAACACGTACTGATGGGAACATAACCGTATATATATATATTCTCTCTGTTCCTAATTGGATGTCTCATTTGAAAAAAACAAATTTTTTAAGGAAGCCCTATTAAATGTTTTTACATCAACGCATATGTTTTAACATTCTAATTTTGCTCTTAAGTGTTGGAAAAAATGAAAATACCCTTTCATGGGTAATTTAGGAAATCAAATAAAAAAAAAATAATTAACTTTTTGAATATGACAATAATTTTGGAATGGATATAGATATATAGAAATAGGGGATGATGATTAGGTAAACATGTGCTGATATAACTTATATCAACACACGTATTGAGGGTTGTACGTCGAACATTAGTAAGTTATGAGGGCACATTAGGCCAAAACATGAGATACAATTTTAATGCATGGTGCTAATATAACTTATATCAACATATATTGACCTGATCGAAATTATAGAAACAAATATACAAGTGTGTTTTATAAAAATATTATGTATAATACTTTATGCATAATACCAAAATACAACACCTTATATGTCACAACGTTTATGAACCAAAACTCCAATTTATTATTTAATAGATCTGGACCACTCATGTTTTACAACCATAAATGTGTCCTCTGTTGTTAACTGATCGTCTGAAAAGTATGTGTCACTTCAAGAACCGTAGACAGGACAGGACTTGAGGGCCCCAAACATACGTTTGTTTTCTTGATTTGTTG
Source organism: Liquidambar formosana (assembly GCA_039720395.1). Classification (NCBI taxonomy): domain Eukaryota; kingdom Viridiplantae; phylum Streptophyta; class Magnoliopsida; order Saxifragales; family Altingiaceae; genus Liquidambar; species Liquidambar formosana. The sequence goes on along the minus strand of CM077821.1, from coordinate 33,138,460 downwards.
CTCTCGCCTGGGCTGTGGGGTTGCTGTTTCAGTGTGCTCGTGCTTCCTTTCACGATTAGACGGTGGAAAAGAGAGGAGCGGAAGGCACAAAGACCAAACGGTCCTAGGGTCGGTTATGAGTTTCTTGGGACTTCACCCTTTTTTTTTTTTTTTTATTTTTAAGAGAAAAAACGATCGGAGAAGATTTATTAGACAAAAATATTATCTATGTTTGCACGGATTTGGTTCCGTACACATGTTGGAACCTTTTTTATCCAAACAAACAAGTCATCAACCTCCAAAGCAAACCTAGCAAGGCCATGAGCCACTGAGTTGCCTATTCTACCAATGTGCGAAAAAACAACTGATTCAAACAAATTAACCCTACATTGGATCTCCTCAATAATTAAGCCCACCAAAGAATGATCATTCTCGCCAAAATTGATGGAGTTCACCACGTCTAGATTGTCATCCTCCATAATCACTACTTTCAGTCCCAAATCTGCTGCAAAATCCATAGCAAAACGTATGGCCATTGCTTCAACCTGAGTGGGAGGAAAGACGCCATCCATTCGTTTGGAAGCTGCTGCAATCGGTTGACCCTCAACATCCCGCACCATGACCCCCAGCCCCACACTTTTCTTGTCAACAAATAAAGCACCATCAAAATTCACTTAGTAAATCCCAGCAATTTGGGGCTTCCATCGAGCAAAATTTTTGACTCCATCCGACTTAAGTACATTTTGAGCCTTAACATACTCTTGCAACAAGATGGTCGCCCTCTCCATTAGTTGTTGCGGAGTCAGCTTATCACCTTCAAACAGGAATCTGTTTCTATTGTTCCATATCATCCACATCACTATCATAATCTGAGCCATGTTCACTTTTCCACCAGATTTGTGAATTTCTAGTAACTACTCCCTAAAGTCGGGTGAGTTAGGCGGGTTTTTTGGGATCTTAGGCGAACTCTTAAAACGGGGCCTTCATATCATTTTTTTTTTTCCTAATACTAACATAAAGTTTGCACATCCCACTGATTTTAATTTCTTAAGATTTTAAAAAATATATATATATAAAGTTTTTATGAAAATTAACCATGTAATAAGATTTTTGGCTATTTTTCGCCAACTATGGTGGAAGCCATGACATTCTGATTTGCAATGGGGTTTGTGCAAGATTTGGGGTTGCATGCAGTGGAAGTGGAAGGAGACAGCCTGGAGGTTGTTAATGCTCTTCTTTCAGGTGAGGTCTTATTAACCCTTTGGGTCTTCTTATCGAGGATATCCTCACCGATGCTACTTGATTTTTTGATGAGGTGTCTTTCTCTCATATCCGTCGTGAAGGCAATGAGGTAGCTCATGGTTTTGCAAGGTATGCTAAGAATGTAAAGGCCTTATGTGTGTGGATTGAGGAAGTCCTAGAGTTTATTTGGGACCGTTTTCTTGTTGATTTGGCTCAGTGCTCCAATTAATACAATGTTTTAGATCGTTTCTCTAAAAAAAAATAAAATAAAATAACCGTGTAATCCATTAGAAAACATTATTTTGAATAACTTTGCATAATAAAGTTTTTTTAAAATCTTTCGTTTAAGTGGACTTTTTGGCAAAAAATTAACCATAGATGGTAAATTATCAAAAAACATCCACTTAAACAATAATTTTTTTGGAAAAACTTTCTTCTGCAAAGTTGTTCACAATGATGTTTTCTAGTAGATTATGTAACAAATTTTTATAAAAACCTTATATATTTTTGTTAAAACATTGATAAATAAAAATTAGTGAGGTGTACAAATAAAATTAAGGGGTTGCAATAACTGTTCTATTTGGAAAAAAGAAAAAAATTTATTTTACTACAAGGGTTAGTCCCAAAATGAGGTTCTCATTTTTTAGCCAAAATATGGGGCCCTAGGGGCGGCCTTGCTCGCTTACCCTGAGAACCGGCCTTGAGGTCCCAGTCAGGAACCAAAACAAAAGGCACGAACAAGCCATTTGGCAGGGGCAAATGTTGGAATATTATTTTCAAAATAACAAAATAATACGAGTTACCTTGCACAAAATAGAGTTAACCCAATCCGGCTAAGAGGCGCGACAACGTTTCTTGAAGATAGTTGGAGCTTCCCACTTGTGCAAGGGATTATGGCAACTCTATCTCCGGGATTCAACTTAGCTCGGACTCGATCCTGTTCCTCTTCGATCTTGCACTAATCGGCAGGAACTAGTACTTTCAACCTCTTGTCAAGATGCTCAATAAAACTTAAAGTAAAATAACATATGTATATTATGTAGTAAGAAAGTCAGAGAATGACAACTTCAAGTTAGTTCACTAACACTACCACAGCTACCATTTATATAGGGGATAGGTGACTTGTTGTAGAAGCAAAGAATCTTTGTCATAATTACAAAGATTCTATCCTATCCAAAAAGATTTGATCTTATCCTTATCATAATTATAAAGATTCTAATCTATTCAAGAAGATTTGATCTTATCCAAAAGGATTTGATCTTATCCATAATCTTATCCATGATTTGATCTTATCCACAATCTTATCCATAATTTAAATCATTTCCAACAGCAAAACCGTCACAATATAAGGGACGATAGAATGAAAAGTGTTTTGCCTCTTTCCAGAATCGTTTTACAGCCTTTTGGTAATCTTTTGTGGTCGTTTTGGACAAAAGAAAGTATGATGAACAGTCTTTTTCTCCTTTTAGTAGTCGTTTTATACCTGTTTGGTCCTCTTTTGGGGTCGTTTTGGCCGAAATCGAACCGGACGACGTCCGGCTTTTTTCTTGCTTCTTATAGTAAAAATAGATAAATACTTATTTTTGGGAATATATATACTTACTTACCCAAAAAAAAAAAAAAAAAAAAACATAAAAAAACAAAAAAACCCATGAAATTCGTAGGATCATTGGGATAACAAGAGCTGACCACATCATGGAAAGTTCATGGGACCACCAACTATGATTGGCAAGGTGCATGTGAAATCTGAAAAAAAAAATCTCGACTTAATCTTAGAACTTAGAAGTCCACCTACTGAAAAATGTAAAGAATTCAACTTCTCAACTACTAGCCAGTAGCCACCCGCCAGTCAACTTTTCAATTTCTCAACTTCCATTCATATGTCATTAATAGATTGCTTACAAAACATTAATATGTGAGATTACGTACAAAACGTTAATATGTCACGGGCCGTATGGTACTATATAATATTAACCAGTTATAGCATAGGTGTGTTGTATGTGAAATTTTTTTAGATAATATTAATTATATAAAAAAAGATAAATACATAAAGATTATTAAAAAAAACTTTATATATATTTATCAAAGTTGAAAGAAAAACTAAAAATATAGATTCAAAAATCATTCACTAATATAAGTACTAATATAAGTGTGACAGGAGAAATTTTGTGAAAACTTTGTGAATATTAACAGAACATTACGTGCATTGTACATGAAATCTTTTCTAATTGGGGAGACAAAGTCTTTACAATGAATAATTACGAAATTGGTGTTTTACTAAGTATTAGCCACTGAAACTGACACACACTATTGGAAGGAAAACTATCTAATGATCATCTTCATATTAAAGAACACCAAAAATTAAAGCATATTCAGAAACCAAAACCATAAAACCAATAAATAAGTATTATAGATAAGTTGTTGTATAGTTGAATAGATACTTTTATGAGAATCCTTCGGAAAACCATTAAATTGATTGCATTTATTATGGACAATTCATCATTAAATCATTAATTTAGTGATTTAGTGAATACAAATAAATAGCCAATGAAGATGTAAAACACACCTTAAATTATATAAAAAGTGGTCCACTCTTGAAAACCTGCAAGGTTTATTTTTTTATTTTTATTTGGGGTTAAATATAGATATGTAAGCTTCCTTGCATGGTTAGATGTTTGGTAGGAATATGACTTTTTTTTTTTTTTGAAAATTTTTTTGTGGACGTCCTTAATTACGTCTTTTTTTTTTTTTTTAAATTTTTTTTGGTTAAGGAGTATAGAGTATAAATGGATTATTTAACGGTATTGATGTCATTACGTTTTAAAATAAGGGTATTTTAAAGAATCAAAAGATTTTCCCAAGATTCATATTTTTATAAGTTGTATAGATTAGGGGTGTTCATGGTTTAGGTTAAAACCGAAAACCAAACCGAACCAAACCAAACCGGTCGGTTTGGTTTGGTTTTTTTGTCATTAGGTTTGGTTTTGGTTCCAATTTTAGAAAACCGAATTAAATTGGTTTGGTTTTGGATTTCATGTTTAAAAAACCAAACCAAATCGAAAAACTGAAAAAACCGAAAAATATATAATATATATATATATAATTTGATTTTATATATTATATATCAAATTTTAATTTGTGATTTGTTGATTTTAAGTTTCTTATTGTTTTTCCTATTTTAGCTTGACATGTATTAAACTAGTTATTAATGTTGTGTGAGATAATGGCATGTATTAACTTGGAGATTTAAACTTGGATTGACATATGTCAATTTGTTTCCATTTTGATACAATGTTTAATGTTTTTTTTTAGTTGCTAATGTAATGTTTTTATTAAAAATGTTTTAATTTGGAGTTTAGCATGTCATTTTTTTCATTTTCAATTATTTGTTGCTACTTGATTGGTTAAAACTGAAACCAAACCGAACCAAACCGAATTGTTATGGTTTGGTTTGGTTTGGTTTTTTTATAGTATGGTTTGGTTTTGGTTTGGGAAGAGCAAAACTGAAGTATAATGGTTTGGTTTGAAAAGTACCCCAAAACCGAACCAAACCGAACCACGAACTCCCCTAGTATAGATATGTCACAGTAATTTTTTGTAAATAATAAAATTCCCAAGGCATATTAATGTTTTGTATGTAAGATATGAGATTATTACAAATTGCTATGACATATTTGGGCTTGTTTGGTTGTCCAATTCAAAATTAAACAATACAAGAAATTTTATATAGTATTATATGCACAATCCATCATATTGAATGAACAAATTCAAGAAAATTATGGTTTTAACTACAATGATAACTTCAAAATTTTAAAATATTCTAATTTAAGATGATAGATTTATGTCTTTAACCTTATGTATAATTTCTTAAATTGTCGAATTGAACACTCAAACAGGCCCTTAACATTTTGTATGTAATGCATAAATTTTTTGTAAAGACATTAATTAAACCGTAAGACGATGCTTGAATGGTATATTTTTATAAATTGGAGGGGGCTTGATGATACATCCATGCATGGAAACGTCCTTGTATCATTTCTCAATCTTTCATGTAATAAAAGTATAAAACAACCTATGTAAGATTTTAATAAAATGCTTAGGGGTGGCACTGGGACAGGTGTTTATAAAACCTTGCTCTATCTCACCTCAATTATGAAGGGTTTGAAACAATACTTAGGCCTGTTTGGCTAAACTTTAGATAGTCCAAAATCACTTTTGAAACGTAAAATCATTTTTGGTCCTATTTGGTAGCCTATATCATAATCACGTACTTCGAAACTTAAAAAATGATTCTATAATAGACAAACTGCCCAGGGTGTCAACTTTTGTAGTAGATTTTATTAACTTTTTATATTTCTAAAGCTACTCTTAATGCTTGAGTATAGAAATAATTTTTTCCACCATATCCTTTAACAAAACGATAATAGCCCCACCTTAGACCTAAGTCCTCTCCTCTCTTGTGGCTGTGCTCCTCTCTCCTCCCGGCATTAATGTGTTGGTAACTTCAACCAACTTGGACATGTAAGATCTTAATTTAAATTTCAAATCTTTTTTTTTTTGTTCATATATTTATTGATTTATACTTGTTGGAATTTTTTTAAGAATTGATTTCATAAAATTAGGATTTGTAATAATTTAAAAAAAAAAAAATCAATTCATGCCCTTTTTTTTTCTTTGTTTTAAACGAAGAAAAGAGAAAAAAAAAAGTAAACAAAAACCCTAGTGATACACCTTTGTGGAGTTGGTTGAGAGGTTAAGTCTTGTATGTGTTTTCCAAAGGTTATCGTTTTAACGCCTCGCTGCGTACTCTTGTTGTTTGTGTGGTTATGGGACATCTCACTTAGGCTGTTAGGAGAATAGTCTGAACTCAAATTTCGATAAGAGTATGGCTTAGAATACCTGCAGTCATTAATATTAATAAAAAGAACAAAAATCACTACTAATACCAAATAAAGCAAAAAAAAAAAAAAAAGGAAAAAAAATCATTTATTATAAAGGATAGTTCAGTTAATTTAGGATTATAACAACTTCAGCAAATGTTTTTCCCAAACAGACAAAAAATCATTTTCAGTTCTAACAACACTTTCAAAATATAGTTTCCAAACGGAAATTGATTCTCTTCTGCTACTCGTAACTTTTGATTCTCTTCTGCTTTTGCATAAAAGCAAAAGTTACAATTTTCCCAAAGATGGCCTTAAAAGGGTAGTAAAAATTACACTCACCCCTTCTTAGGTTTGGCGAACTAACATTGACCTCCCCTGACATTTCAAAAATTACATTAACCTCCCTTGAGGTTATGCCAAAACTACGCAGACCTCCTTTCCATTACTTTTTCTGTTAGGGAGCGTGTAAAAATGTCTAAATCACCCTTATTCTAAATAAAACCTATGTTACTTACCTTTTTTTTTTTTTTTGGCCATTTCTCAGATTTGATCTTGTTTAAGGCGTTTTATAGAGTCAAAAGACATTGTTTTAAGTAGAGTCAAATATATATGGACAAATGTCTTTCACAAGCATTTTTTTTTTCCCTCTTTATTTAGGCTTTGGCTCATTTTTAATGTAGCCAAAAAAAAAAAAAAAAAAAAACTAATAAATAAAAGTACCCATGTCTTCACATGGCAGGTATATAGGTGTAAAATGAACTCTGATGTCTAGATTGAGATATTTTTGTCTTTAATTGAGATTTTAGAATTAACTTAGTTATTTCATGTATTATTCCTTAATTAAGGATAATATTGCCATTTTGTGGGTTTTATACATGACATCATCCATTTCTATTAGTCAAACTAACGGTTAATGGATGGAGGGGAGTTGAGTGTCAAATTTATTAAATCTCAAGGGAGGTCAATGTAATTTTTTTAAATGTTAGGGAGATTAGTGTCATTTTATCAAACCTCAGGAGAGTTTAGTATAAATTTTCCTATTTTTTATTTTTATTTTTAGAGAGATTGTACCGTGGAGTGGTGTTCATTTAATGTGATTTTTTTTTTTTTTTTTTTTTTTTTGGAGAGATTGCACGATGGTGGTTGTAACTTTTGGTTATAGGTATTTTGAACAATTTATTAAATGTATTTGATGGCATGATGTAAACAATTTCTAAATTTATGTTAATTGCCTCATGATTGTCCATTTTGTATTGTTTTTTTGTTTTTATTTATAAATTTGGGTAAAGATCATTTTAGTACCCTGAATTTTTTTGAAAATTCCAACGTGGTACCCAAACTATTTTTCTTCCCAATTAATACCAAAACTTTACTATCGTGAGTCAATGTGATCTCAACCCCAAATGCCATCGAAATAGGTGACAAACATGAGTGATCACCTGGCATCCTACGTAGAACGTACATGTCAAGGGTACTTAAAAAAATCAATTTTGTTAAGACTTATGGTTGGACCAAATTGGTACACTTCAGTGTAATTTGGGTTTCAAATTAGAATATTTTTTTTAGTTTAGGTTCTAAATTGGAACTAAATTTAAAGTATAGGGTAGTAAAAATGTTTATTCAACTATTATGTTTTAATTACCTTTGACACATAGGTTTTACGTAAGATGCCACTTCTCCACTTACGTGATGGGACATGATTATTCCATTAATTATTTGGACGATATTTAGGGTAGGAACCACATTGATTTAGAACAATAGTTTAGGTATTAAATTGAGAAGAAAAATAATTTAGGTACCATATTGGGATTTAAAAAAAAGTTCAGGTACTAAAATGATCTTTACCCTAAAATTTTTGTGATCGATGAATATATTTTTTACTAATTTTTGGTTCTTTGTTCTACTAAGCATAAATAGGATGGAACAGGATCGGAATGTGATTTTTAAATTTATTTGGAATGAGAATATGAGTTTATATCAAAACCCATGTTGATTTGGGACAAAATTAGGTTGAGATAATTCCCAACAAGAGACAGAATTAGGGAGGATGGGCTTCTTTGCCCCAAACCCATCCCATTGTTGGAAATATACCACATCCCACATCACCCAAATATTGAGTTTAATACAGCTTAATATATTTGTTTGAACCCTCCACTTATAAATTTAGGCTTATAGGTTGGAAACTTAACATCGTATCAGAGCATGTCGTTTTTGGGTTTATTGAGCCCATATTTGTTGCTTACGTGATTGGCTTATATTAAGTCTGCAAGTGAAGGGGAGTGTTGAAAATATATCATATCCTATATCACATATAAATATTAGGTTTGACATAATTTCATATACTTGTTTTGACCTTCCACTTATAAGCTTGAGAGTGTTAAAAATATACTACATCCCATATCGTTCAAATATTGGATTTAATATAATTTCATAGTTTTATATACTTATTTAGACCCTTCACTTATAAATCTAAGCTTGTAAATTGGAAACTTAGCGTACATTGCCATCCAATCAATGCCAAACATCCAAACTGTTTTGAGTGGATGGGATTTTACAGGGCTTCCTTCCTTGTGCCAAACCAACCCCGTTCCACCCACGAATTCCACCTACTTAAATAATCAGTTGACCTGGAGTGTCGACCACGGTCTTTAATTCTCACTCGTGTGAGTCATGACTTACCTAACGGTCAGAAATGCGATTATATGGTTACTCAGAATTTCGCTTTTGGCGCGACACCTTCCACGTATGTGGAGAGAAAGCCCGGCCCCACGTGAACAGAGCTTAAGAGCTCATCTTAACTCCACATCTTTTTTTAATTTTTTATTTATAGCGCGGCTGGTATTTCCATCGGACCCAATAACTCCAGCGAAAAATAAAAGCTGGACAGAATAAATCATCGTGGGGAGTGATAAAAAGTGAAATGAGAGGAAAAATAGCCAGAGTGATAAAAAGTTTTCATCTCTAGCTAGCTTCCCTCGATCTATCTTTGCGGGAGCTTGAACGTGTGAAGTGGGAGAAGTATCTTAAGCCTGAAAGTAAAAACTGGTCTTGAAGGGGTGCTTCCTTCTCTAGGCAACTGCAAGGCCCAAGAAAGCTTATCTCTCCCTTTCTTCTATTCTATCTTTTGCTGCAGCTGGATCATTCTATTAATTACTGGTACGTGTTGCATATTTCATGTTTTTACTCAATCTTCCTATCAAGAAAATAATAATAAGAATAATAATCATAATAATAATAATAATAATGTTATTCCACAATCTGAATGATACCATTGTTGCTTAGAGTTGAGTTCATGTAATCTAAACTAGGCTAGTGCTCAGATTTGCAAGAAATTAAAACACATAATGGAGCTGGAAACTAGAGAATCTTGCTTTCCTCTCTGATGAAATCTACGTATTCTGATGTTCCCACCATAATTTTTTGTTCATATACTCTGTTTGGTACACCTTATGTCCCCACTTTAGTTTAAGATTTTTTATGCTTTTTCTGCTCCCTGGGAATCAACATCTCATTTCCTTGGCCCATATAAAGGGAAAGTAATAAACATATGGGAACAGTTTATCCACTTCCTTTGTCAGATAATTTGACAATAGTAAAATATTAGTCATAAAAAATTGAGTTTCTTTTATTTTAAAATTTAAAAATAGTCAATAAAGAACTATCGTCTGTGATTGGTATGATTTTAATTAGTTTTCTATTCAGGGATAGTATTATTCTTTAGCCTTAATTCTCTCACGTAAAGAATGGGGCCATTTTTTTTTTTTTTTTTTTCTTTCAAACTCTTCACTTCTTCAGTCTTCTCTCTCCTCTGGTAGCATTAGTCAAGCATACACGACGAACATAGATATTATTATTTTTTTTTTACAAACAAAATGGAAAAAAGAAATCAGGCTGATGAAGTGTGGGAGTGAATTGAATATTGTTGATCTGTTTGAGTGCTATGCATTGGACGAGTCAAAATCGATGAAGAGCGCAGTTTGGGAGAAAATTTTCTCATCTCCAAGTAGAAGAGACTAGTGCAGAACACCGGGAAAACGTGCATCCCAGCGCAGACCAGCAATATTCCCGCTGCGCTCTGACCTTAGTATGTGTAACTCTCGAAGACCACAACTTTTGATATACGAATTTAGTGGACACTCTGACATATGAGAGCAGAAAGCATTTAATGAGGCTACAAGTTGGAAAACTTCATTATCAAAAGGGGCAGAAGCGGTAACCATTCGTTGTCATTCTAATAATCATAGTAACCTTTTTTTTTTCCGCTGAGAAGTCAATAACAGTAGAAGCTTAGGCGGTTTTTTTTTTGAAGTTGGTTGACTCATAATTTGATATCAGTTCTATCAAAAATACATTGGATACTCCAATGCATGAGTAAGATTATCAAAAGACAAATATATATCATGTTACTATTCCCAAAACCCGAACCCTTGAATATATATTCAAGTTGGAGACCAATTGAATATATATTCATTACCCGGCCATGATTATCTTTTGGGTTTAAGACTATAGCTGCATTTTTGTTATTTTTGCCCACTTCTACCATTTAACTTAGGTAAGAGTAGCAGAGATTAAGGATTTATTATCAAGATCATCAAAGAACTGATGCTAGCTTTATGCTAAGTTTATTGGTTAGAAGAAAAAGAAAGAAGATTGTAGAAAATATTATTAAATGCATACGTGTAGACACACATACACAATCACATGCAACATGACTAAAACTTTAAAATTCATTAACATTTTTTTTCTTTTTTGTTCTTATTGTAGTAATATTATATTGACAGGATGGAAGATAATCTCCTTGGATCAGAAGCAATTGCTAAAAGTGATCTAAAAGGAAGAATATGGGTAGAATCAAAGAAGCTATGGACGGTTGCATTTCCTACCATGTTATGTAGGGTGACCGCATTCGGAATGTTGGTGGTGACACAAGTATTTATGGGTTATATTGGTGAACTAGATCTTGCTGGATATGCACTCATACAAATCATTACCGTACGATTTACAAATGGGATTTTGGTATGCTTTGACCTTATGTTTATAAATCATTCAAAGTATGAATATATATAGGACGGTAATTAAGTGAGTATGAGTTGATATAACTTACATTAGTTCTCGAATTAGGGATTGTACATCGTATATTAATGAGTTATGGGGTATCTTGGGCCAATATATGCACGTGATACATCAAGCCAATGCACGGGTACAATCCCTAGTGCATGGTGTTGATATAAGTTAGGTCAGCACGTGATCACCCCATCAGGACTGAATATATATAAGTTTTAGCCATAGTTATTAAACCCGGATTGGACCAGCTAGTCTGATTAGTGAACCGGACCCCTATCCAGTCCGGTTACATTAGTGGAACGGAATTGCAGTCAATCCGGATAGAACCGGCTTAGACCGTTTTGAACCGGCCGTTTTTCATTTGAACAGGGTGTAACCGGTTGGACCCGTTCTCATATTCATGGACCAGTCAAGTGTGTGTAAAAAGCAATCTTTGCTAATGTTGGGAATAGAAACGCGAACCTCTTTGTGCTTGTACAAATTCTTAACCACTAGACCATATTCTACAAATACAAAGTTTCTCATAACATCAATGATTTAATGTGTAATATGTATACATTCATTTTTCATAACTATTTTAATATATATATTTTTAGTTTTTAATTATACAACCGGTCCAACCAGTGACCCAACGGATGACCATGATCGAACAGGATACTCTGGGATTTCCTGTACATGATCAGCCCTATATATATATCTTTAAGAATATTTGCCTTTACAAAAATTATTGCCGTTTAAAAAAAAAAAAAAGGGGGTAAAAACAAGAATTTACCAAAAGTATAAGAGCTGTTTGAATTTCATCAACGGAAATGTCTATACTTCTCTTGGATAACCCCATAATACTCCAAACATGCAGAATATATATGTGTTCTACTTAGCTAATAAACTATCATCCAAGATCAATTTTGATAGAAAACCAATGATCTCATACGAGGCATCTTGACATCAATATTTTTATCTCTCTCCATCATAGCTGGGCATGTCGAGTGCCACCGAAACTCTGTGCGGGCAAGCATTTGGAGCAAGGCAATACCACATGTTGGGTATCTACTTGCAGCGATCATGGATCATCGATCTTATTACTGCAACAATCATGCTCCCCATCTTTATCTTCGCTACAGCCATATTTAGACTACTTGGCGAGGAAGAAGCCATAGCGAAAGAAGCTGGAACTATCTCACTATGGTTCATTCCCATTCTCTACTATTTTGTGTTTAGCTTGACCATCCAGAATTACTTACAAGCACAACTCAAGAACATGGTTGTTGGATGCCTCTATGCTTCCTCATTTGTCCTTCATTTGCTCCTGTCTTGGATCTTTGTTATCAAACTAAACCTAGGGGTTCCTGGTGCAATGGGCGCAATGATCATTGCCTCTTGGATAACGGTCATTGGAGAGTTTGTGTACATCTTTGGAGGTTGGTGCCCTAATACATGGAAAGGATTTACAACAGCTGCCTTTTCTGATCTATTACCCGTGATAAAGCTCTCATTATCCTCGGGGGTGATGCTTTGGTAAGTTCAATTTCCTTATCAAATATATTTTCTTAATATAATTCCCAGAATTTTCTGTCATTTGCATATATTGTATGTGTTATATACTTATATGTTACAACAGGATTTTAATTAGGGAAAAAAGAAAAATGCAGTTTTGTTAAAGTTTTCCTTCAAATTTCTTTCCATTTTTTGCTATGCCTTATTAATTAAATTATATTTGTAAGTCTCATGGTGCACTAATAGGGGGAAAAATCAATAGAAGGAAAAATTACACTAACCTCCCTTGAGGTTTAGTGAAGTGGCACTTACCTTCCCTAACATTTAAAAAATTACATTGACCTTTCCTAAAGTTTAATAAATTTAACACTCACCTCTTCTCCATCTATTGACGTTGACTAATAGAAATGGATGATGTCGTGCATAAAACCACCAAAAATGCCAAGATTGCCCTCAATTAAGGAAATAAATGTATGAAATAACTAAATTAACTTTAAAATCTCATTTAAAGATAAAAATACCCCTATTATAGCTATTAGAGTTCATTTTGCACCTATATACTGACCATGTGAATACAAAGTTTCCTTTATTTGTTTTTTATTTTTTTGCTTCATCAAAACGGAGCCAAAGCCTACACAGGGAGGGAAAAAAATGAATTAACAAAACAAAGTTACAAAAAACCAATTATCCCATTTTGACTTTACGTTAAACCAAGGTGGCTTTAACTCTTAAAAACGTGTTTGGATTCAGTTCTAAGCTTAATCTCATCTGTCCACCTCGAATTTTAAGGGCTCAAATTAAAAAAATAAAATAAAAAACTGCTCATGAGGGTGTTTTAGTAAGTTCAACAGTACCTTTTTGATCTTTTAATTTGAGCTTTTTAAATCCAAACTCCTTTAAAACAGTTTGAACCAAGATCAAATTTGAGAAATGAAAAAAAAAAAAAAAAAAAAAAATCTAGACTCATCGATAGACTTGTAATTAAGTCCGATAAAAAAAGAAAAGAAAAAGATAGACTTGCAAGTACATGTGAGAGTAGCCATTGTCACGAATACAATTTTGTTGATTAGTATACATTGAGATTCTTTTTTCTATATATGCATAATTGTATCTGCAAGTACCCATTGTACGTATAAAGTTATTTGATCTATTTTTACACCCATGCTTATGAATCTAGCAAAAATAAATTAGGTGATTAAATTAAATAGAATGATTGCTGGGAAAAACTCTATCGTGTGCTCAAATACCATGAGAAAAACACGATTAATATTTTTAGTTTAAATTGGACATCGAAAAACCCAAATTAGATATGCATTTATTTTAATGTTATGATTCTTTATGAATGAAGCTCTTATTTTTCTACCAAAAAAAAAAGAAAGAGATTCTTTTAGCCTAGTTCCTCTGGCACTTCTTTCTACATATAGTTTTCTCCTTTGTCCAATTATCACATTAATATTATCTTTGTTTTCATCTTTAATAGCTTAGAGATATGGTACAATGCTGTTTTAGTCTTGTTGGCGGGATATCTTAAAAATGCCGAGATTGCCATCTCTGCCTTCTCCATTTGGTATGATCTTGTCAAAATTATCATTTTTGTTTCCTTTTGGTTTTCACTCTTTGTGAAATAAATTTCTCTAAAACTTAAATTGACTTGGCAGCGTCAATATCATAGCATGGGAACTTATGATAGCCCTTGGTTTCCTTGGTGGCGCATGGTACGGATTTTATTATCGGAATTGAAATTTCTCATAACACTTTCTTTGATGATGGAGCGATTGATTTCTTTAAAATCAATGATGCATTTAAGTCTTTGCTTGTATAGTGTGCGGGTTTCAAATGAATTGGGGAGAGGAGATGCCAAAGCTGTAAAATTTTCCATCAAAGTCGCCTTAGCTACTTCAACAAGTATTGGAGTGTTCTTTTGGATTTTGTGTCTAGCCTTTGGTAATAAAATTGCTTACTTGTTTACAAGCAACGAGGAAATTGCAGAAGAAGTGTCAAGCCTCTCTGTTCTACTCGCTTTCTCAGTCTTGCTCAACAGTGTTCAACCAGTACTCTCAGGCATGAAATTCATTTTGTGGAATGATATTAGCTGTTCTTAACCTATGGTTCATGCATACACATTATCAAGCCGTTCTGGAAATTCATTTCTTTCTTTTATTTATACATGCATGTGCGTGTGTGGATAGATAAATTGTTCTTAAAATTTTTTATATATACTTAGGATCAAATTACACTACTTGTAAAATTTTTTATTACTACACATCTCAATTTTTTGTACGATTCGCATTTTGCCAAACCTACTATTGAGTTATATGTCTTTTTGCCTGACATGCTCACGAATTATCAAGTTAATCAGAGATTAGGAACTATCCCATCCATAGAACATCCTAAATTGTAGTTTTATGTACACATAAATATAAGTTCACATATTAGATTAGACGCTTCCTGATACCCAATCAATAAAAAATTTGGCATATATGACATGCATGGAATGAAATGGATATCTAATCTAATGATAGACTTGTAAAAATGTGGATCATATGGTATTGATGGGAGTAAGAGTAAAATTTTTACATCTAGTGTAACTTGATCCTGCCTCATGTGTATATATGTTGAGAGAGAGAGAGGGAGAGGGAGAGATGATCGTCTTTGTAAAGAAATTGTTCTTTCCTCAACCTGTAAATTCCCTCTTGCAGGGGTGGCTGTAGGTGCTGGTCGGCAAACTGTGGTTGCATACGTGAATATCGTTAGTTATTATGTGATCGGGGTCCCAATAGGATTCTTGCTTGGATATGTGGCTAATTTGGAAGTAACGGTAAGTGTTCAACTTTTACATGAATAATAATCATTCAAAATATTGCAATACGGTTTCATTTATTTGAAATTGCTGGTCTGACAATTAATGACAAGTAGATCTTAAAACTCTATGCGTATTGTCCTCATTTTTGCATTAGGATATACAGAAGGGAGAATTGCAAATTGGTAGTTGTTCTTAATTAAATTAGTAGTCATTTACTAGGAAATTAGTAGTCATTTGTATTAAATTGTAATTTTCTTCCTCATAGTCTGATCAATCTTAAATTGCCACTATAGACAATGTTAACCTGATTAATAGTTTTCTTATCGACCAAAGGTCCTGTTTAAAAATTTCCAAATTTGGATCTGGTTGGGTCCATTTCTTTAATGTTATATGGTTTTTCGCTTGCTACCTTTTGGGTCTTTCTTTGGTCCATTTAGGCAAGTTCATCTATGAAGCAACATCATTCTTATATTTATTATTTCAAGATACCTCATCATTTTTATTTTTATTTTTTGTTTTTTTTGGTACAATGGAAGGGTTTGAAGTCCTAACAATCCTACTTCTATCCTTTACCTCACCCTTCCTTACCACTAGGCAAGCCCTAGTAGCTTCACGATACCTCATCATTTACAAGTTATGAAATTATTCTTAACACCTTCATGCATAACAGCTTGAAATGACAAATAGTTTCATGATGGCTTTAAAGATAGAGATATTGTACTTTTCGTTTTCCACTTGCTCCTTAATTGTCTTGATTGAACTTCTTTAACCCTCTATTTGGTTCATGGATTCTACTAAGGAAAAATAAAAGAAGGGAAAAAAAAATGAGGAGGAAAGAAAATGAAAGGAAAAGATAAAATCATATCAAGCCAAAATTATTACAATTCTTCTTTTTCTTCTAATTTTCCATTGCAACCAAATAAAGAAAAGTAGAATTCCTTATATTTTATTTTTTTTCCTTGATAAAATCCACATACCAAATAGAGCCTAAAAGTTTTTTTTCTCCCCACTTTAATAGTCATGTTAAGTTCTTTTCTTTTTCTTTTCTATTTTTCCTCTTCTTTTTTTTAGGTAGAAATAGAGCAAAGCTTCTAGTGCATTAGTGGGTTATGGGGTATATTGAACTAATGCAAAAAATACAAGTCAGCATGTGTTGATAGAAGCTATATCAGTATCATATATACATTGGGGGTTGTATCATGCGCATTGGCCCAATGTATCCTGTAACCCACTACTACACAAGGTACAACCTCTAATGCAGGTATTGATATAACTTCTATCAGCACGTACTTACTTGATCATCATCCTACATATATATATATGTAACGAGAAAACCCTTTAGCGAACCTTAGGCCATGTAAGACAAGACAATCTAGAGTAGGTAAGACCAATGCCTTGGGTGACCTCAAGGTGTTAGCAGGAGTTGAACTCAGGACTTTCGTTTCTTAAGGCATAGTCCCTTATCAATTGAGCTAGCGTTGGGGTTACGAGTGGCGCTTTTTCACTTGAAGAGGAAAAAAAAAGGAGTCTAATATTGACTAAATATTTTAGTTAAAGTGAACTCCATTTTGCTTCTTCATACTCTTTTTTCAAAAACTGTACTGCCGAATTTCCTTTATATCTCGTTGCTTTTTCACAAAGTCGCAAACTTTAAGCACAATTTTTGTAGGACCTCGATTACCTAATGTGGAAGGATCCTTGAATATATGATAAATAGTTTCAATACGACAATATTTTTATGATGATCCTAATTTAGTGAAGAAATTAATAAGATATGTCTCTAGTTCTCCGATTTGTTTTGGCTACATAAAATTTTGGTCTTTGATTTTACAGGGTCTATGGATTGGAATGACATGTGGGATTGTAGTTCAAACACTAGTGCTTTGCTACATTACATGGAGAACCGACTGGGATGAAGAGGTACATGGAATAAAATTAAACCATAATGATAAAATTGAAATAATGAAACTAGTTCGCAAATACTTCCATTTCCTAAAAGCTTTCGATTTTATATAATTGAATTCGCTCTTGCAATAATTTAAGGCCTTTATAATATTGAGGTGGGCTATTGCCATCACAAAAATTCCTAAACATCTCCCACTTATTATAACTTCTCAAGGTTATATGAAAATTTTAAAAGGTTTTCATGAAAACTAGCCCTGATGTCTATTAGAAAACATCATTTTGAATAATTTTTTTTTTTTTTAAATTTCCAAAATATGTCGTTTAAGTAGACTTTCGGCCTTTTTTAGTTTTTATTTCATTTTTACATAATTTTTCGTGAAAATGGCAAAAAAGTCTACTTAAACGATAGATTTTGGAAAAACTTTCCTCTACAAAGTTGTTCAAAAACCTGTTATATTTTTCATAAAACCTTGACAAAGTTTAAAATAAGTGGGGGATGCTTAAGAATTTTGCGGTGACAATAGCCACCCCTATAATATTTGGTAACACTTTTTTTTTTTTTTCCTTCTAGGTGAAAAAAGCATCGGAACGTCTCAATAGGTGGTTTTTGAAACCTTCAGAGGAATCTAATGAAAGCCCCACACAAGATTGAATGGAAGAAAATAGTAGTATTATCCATCCCATTTTTGTTTTGAGTGCTAGTTATCTTCTTGCCAAAAACAAGTAAAGGAAGTTGAGAACTATGGTAGATAGGAGTACTAATTTTAGAGCTCCAAAATGCTCCTCAATTTTTTGGGCTTGCTCACCAAGCAGCTATGCACTTTTACGAAAGGCTAATTAATTAGATGGTGCTTTAATTTTTCAAATCTCTATACCTAAACCTCTTGAGGTTGGTGTAATTTCTTTTGACCCCGAGAAGGACTTGTTGGATGCTATTGAAGGGAAATTCATTTGATCTACTAAAGCTTCCACAATTAACCTTTATGGCAACTTTATTTCATCAATCCACATTTCTCTATTTTATAAGTATGCATTACTTTTTGAAAGCGGCAGAGTTATTGCCATCCTTATGGTTATGCATGGTGGATGAGATGGGAGTGTTTGCACAGAGCTGGATTTTGGAAATGAATATATAGGAATATAGTGAATGTTAGGGCATGTGAAGAGTGTAACAGTGTGCAACCATTTTGTTGGGGGGACTACCTTCAATATTTTTCGAAATGAATGTGTTAGTAGCAGTAAAACCCTAATTGTTTAAAGCCTCATTTTTAGCTCCCAACAATAATTTTCTAGGGCCTTCTTCGTTGATCCAACACTCTACATATCGGGTGTTTTTGCTGTAAAAAAGGAGGCAACAAGCAAGTATGCCTCACTTATCCAAGAGAATCACATGAAACTCGATTCGAGAATCAGTGTTAATGCAAAAAATTGGCTATACCTTGAGATTCCCCTGTTTCCATAGTTTGAACCCAAAGTAGTTTTAACTTAAGATATTTTTCCCCTCTTTGGTGATTTTGCAATAGTTTTTCCTAAAATTCTTGTTGGCCAAGCGCCAAAAGTCCTTTTTTATACTCAAACTGAAAATTGGATTTTGATTTATTTTGCATTAATTTTATTAAGTATTTTTTATTGAATTCAATAGTGGGGTATTTCCTTATTTGTAATATAAACTTAAAGTAATTAAATAGAGATATAAAATGAACGCAAATAAGTTCGAAGAAACTTATTAGAAGAATTGAAGTAGCATGAGTGGAGGAAGGTAATCTATAAATCTGAGGTACTCAAGGAGGTTGAGTTCCCATATTCACGAGAGATTAACCCTCTATTTGGTTTAAGGATTTTATCAAGAAAAAAAAAAAAAAAAAAAAAAAAAAATAAATATATATATATATATATATATATATATATATATATATATATATATATATATATATAAGGAATTGTACTTTCCCTTATTTGGTTGCAATGGAAAATTAAAATAATAAGAATAATTGGAATAATTTTGACTTGATATAATTTCATCTTTTCCTTTCATTTTCTTTCCTCATTGTGGAAACTCATTGGAGACATTCTTCATGTGCGCTCTATTTTAAGCAGGATGCTTTCTCGTAACTTACTATCCCTGCCTAGATGAGTTTATGCCTTTTTAATGGGTGGACTATTAATCACTGCACAAAGTTGAGCCCTATATTCTTCATCTTTTGAAGTTATGCTTATGGAGCACGTTTAATTGGTTCACTAGGTACAAGATTATCTTTGAAGGTATAACTCCCGACCCCATTAGTTTAGCTATGATTATTTTTACAGAACCCCATCCTATCCCGCCTTGGCCAATTGGGAAGGGTTTGGAACACTATTTAATGAGGTAAGAGCAGGTTTATGAATTTTATTAAAACCCATTATGGTTCTAGATGGGGTTGGAATTTTCATTAAAAATCCGTCCAAAACATGCCCCAATTAGACAATTAATTTTAATATTCAAACGAATAATATTATAAACACTACCCTTGAATACATAGACATCTTAATTCCCAAATCCCCAACCCCAACCTCATTTCCATTCACTCAAACGTTATAGGGATGGTGGACTGATTTATTGGTGTCGGTACGTGTATCATATGCCTTTTTTTTTTCCTTTTTTTTTCTTTTCTTTTCTTTTAGACAGATTGTACCGTGGAGTGGTGTTCATTTGATGTGGAAATTTTTTTGGAAAGATTGCATGATGGTGGTTGTGAACCACAGGTGTTGAACCTTTCTTTTTAAGAGTTTTAATAATAAAAATCAGATTTGGTTCACACAAAACAATATAATAAAAACTAGGAGTCGCCACCTTATTTTAAGGATAAGGAAATCATGAAAACAATTTTTAAGAAAACCTTTCATTAACAAAACAATGACTCCAATTTTAGGAAAATATAAGTCTTAATAAACCAAAGAAACCA
This sequence comes from Liquidambar formosana, assembly GCA_039720395.1. Taxonomy (NCBI): domain Eukaryota; kingdom Viridiplantae; phylum Streptophyta; class Magnoliopsida; order Saxifragales; family Altingiaceae; genus Liquidambar; species Liquidambar formosana. The sequence continues at coordinate 33,118,148 of CM077821.1, read as the reverse complement.
AAGAGAGAATTCAGAAACTAAGTTATGATGTAGGAAGGTTTTAGAAAACATTCCATAGGCACCCACTACACATCGCGCTAGAGAGGTCTCTTAATTTGTTTGGCCTATTTCAATCACTTAATAAGAAATTAGTCACCATGCATGCTAAAGAATCAACCATTCATATACATTCATCCATAAGTAACAATAAATGAGATAATATAGAAAGCAGCAAAGAAGGAATAAAGAGAATAAAGAAAGAATAAACAAAACAAACCCGTGGACTTGAGTTCAAGTGAAAGCCTTCATACGTTCCAAACAATCAAGCAAGGATCAAATTTCACGTAATTCAAATGAGAAGGGTTTATTTTCTTCAAAAGGAACTATCATAAATCTTACGTTTCCATTTAATTAGAAAAGGAAAGTTCCAAAAAAAAAAAAAAAAAAACAAAAGAGTTTCCAAAAAAGGTAGATGGGAAAATAAAAAGTTTTGTAAAAAATAGAACTTTGAAGAAATAGAAAGTTTATAAAATAAGAAAACTTAAGAGTTACCTTAATACATTATAAAGGAAATAACCCAGAAGGAAGAAGGGAACAAATAATAATAAAACATACCTTACCTGAACTTACCATATGCAAATCATCTCAAAATATCAAAAAAATACCAAATAATCACCCAACTTATGCTATTTTATTTTATTTTATTTTTAATGAAATTAGTTGTTTGCACAAAAGCACACAACTCAAAATATTATTAAAAGAAAGAAAATAAAATAAAGAAAGAAGACAATAAAAGATAAATGATAGGTCTGGTCTTAGTCACTTATAGAATGTCACAATCCAGCTTAGAAGGAAGATTTATATCTAAGACCTCTAACAGTTAAGTTAAAAATCATCATACTTGGAGGTTTTTGAAGAATTCTTGTCTTGAAAATGGTAAAGCGCACTAGACGTGGCCTACTTGGCTTGTTATCGAAGTTTTTTTTTTTTGTTGTGATTTGGATAAAATAGGAATAAAAGAGTCTTCACTAGCCTTTCTTTCTTTCACATCCTTGATAACTAAATTGATTTTCTCAAGAATAGTATAAGAAAAGTTAAATTCTTGAGAAGTAAAAGGTTGCTTTGAATATTATCACTAGACTTCCATTCAAAGCAGTAATAGGATCGGAATTTTGGACTAAAGTAGGACTATTGACATTATCTATAAACTTGTTTGCACCATTCATTAAAATCTTGTTAGCAGCACTTTCAATAATACAAGTAGCAACCTGCTAAAAACAAACTTGATGGGAACTAAGAGAATGTGCAACAACTTTAGTCTTATCAGTAGCAGCAGTCGTCAAATTTATAGGCGCGATATCCTCCTCCTCATCATCTAAATTTTCATCATCCAAAAGAACTCCCCAGTTACAAGCAGGGGAGGTATTAATAACAATTGCCTTACACAATGCATTAGCCTTGGCCTTGTTGTTGCTATGCTCATTATCAAACACACGTTGTGCATTATTCCTACCATCAGGATTTTTATCGAACACAAGTGTATTATCAACAACATGTCCATAAGTTTCTTTATCAAACACCTGGGGTGCAATCTACTCGTTCACAACCTTGATCCCATTCATGCTTTTTGCACCCTTTCCATCTATAGGGGCGTCATCTGAATTAAGCTTGGGGCAGTATTGCGTCACTACTTTGGGTTGCTGTTCATTAGTCTTAGGGTCAGCAAGAGGCCGAATACCTTTGTCTGCCATGAGTTTACAATTTGAAAGATCATGACCAACCAAATGGCAGGGAGCAAAAAAAAGGCAAATTCTCATAATAAATATCAACAAAAACCCAAAACCTTGTCTCTCAACTCGAATGCTGTCAGGTAGTGGTTTAGATAAATCTATCTCCACTAAAATACTAGCGTAATATCCATAAATCTGATTCAACGTAGCTTTATCTATTTGGAGTGGGATCCCAACTCCTCTGGCAATTTCTAATATATTTTGACGATGCCAATATTCTTGTGAAAGACCATAAAATTTAATCCATACCTGAGAATGAGAATGCACTTGTTTGTGAATGAGAATGCACTTGTTTGTGAGGGTTAAATTCAGTAACCCACTACGAAATCTGCAAAGCTCCAGGGGACAAATTCCAATTTCCCCCTACCCAAATTCGTTTTATGTCATCGAAATGGTAGAAGTGTTAGATAGGTGCCTAAAATCGAATCATTTAATGTAATCTTTTGGGACATATGAACAATGTTTATTTCATTTATTACTATTAATCAATAAAAGGGCAAGTTTTATTATCATACTTATTTGGGTTTGCATGATGAGTCCATAGGATAATTGTAGAGGGAATGATATCTTAAAGAGTTAAAATAAGAGACTCATTCTTCTCTATACATTAATTCTAAAAGGTTCCTAGCTGTATGTTTATCAACTGGGCATTGATGAACCAAATTAAGTTAGCACGGGTTATGTTTGCTCGATGAGGAGGATGGCTAGTCTCAAACCATTTGCGAAGAGACACTAAAGCAAACCTGTGGGTGCTTGTTAGAGAACAAGTTCATTGAACGTGACCAACATTAGAATATGCTATATGGAGTTTTACTATATGTCAAATAGCGTCTCCTAGTTATAGTGATGTAACTAATCCTTTTTACCTAAAGCACTATTGATATCTTGTGTATGGGACTGTGAGCGCCACGCCCTAAATACCACATAGCTCGAGAATACGCATTAACCTCAAAGGACTAACATGGAGAGGAGTCACCACCCAATAATGGGAACGAGTGAACCCTAGCAGGGTGTAGCTCGTCATAACCAGAGATTCAGGTTCGGAGCTAGGGTACGCAGCTGGGAAGGTGTTAGGCACCCAGCCACGCCCGGTTGGAACCGGCCCCCACACATGATTAATGGCTTTAATTAATCTAAATGCTCAATTAAAATTGACCCTAAATCATGCAATAACAATGGCACACACAATGACCAAAATAATGAATAAATAAAGAAAAGAGAATAAAAGAATATATTAAAAAGCAGAGATCAGAATATACAAAAGACCAACCAGATACTAATCAACTAAAAACAAAACTAAATAAAATAATAAACAAACAATCTGTCTGCCGAGGTAAGGTACGTACGCATCACTGATATATGCGTACGCACCTAATAGGCATTTCACGCAAAATCACAGAACTCACATATCAGTCTACATCATGCATCCCAAAATAAATAAAATAAAACTAAACCTAAAAACAAATAAATACAAATATAAAAACTAAACCTAAATCATGCTAATCATGATTTAGACAAAAATAAAATAAAATGAAAATAATAAAAAGAAGAACTAAAATAAAAGCTAAATAAAAAGTAAATTTACCGACTTTGTAATTGTTCGTGGCTCCTCAGGTCTTTAGATTGAATCAAATCAACACGAATCCTCCTCTTCGTCAAATTGGTATCACAGCAAAGAGATCAAAACTCACTCAACTTTGAAAAGAAATAGAAAACAAAAAAAAGAGAACAAGAGAAAAGAAAAGTGATTTTCGTCACTTTGCAGCAGCAGCAACTTCAATCGCGTTTTTGGGTATGAAAACGTTGGAATTGGACAAAGCTCGTGAACTACAAAGTTGTAGAGAATTGAATTGTCTTTCTAACAAGACCAATTTCATCAAATTCCGACTTCGGATAAAAAAGTTATGATTAAAATACGATTTCTGGTTTCAGAAAAATCTGCTGCTGAATTATGATGAATTTCACTCCCTCTAAACCCTATTCTCCTCCTCCTTTTCAAAGACATTAAGAGGGTATTTATAGCTGAAATCTAGAGTTTCCCTTTCCTTCCTAGACTAGGTTTCTTTGGAGAATAATCAAAAGGTATTTTATAATGATAAAAGACTTCTAATCTGAATAGGAAAGGGAAATTGTCTTTTGTAAAAATTGGGAGACTGATCGCTAACACGCATGCACATGTATCGTATGTGCGTATACACACTCATCACATACGTACACGTGTTAGTGGTATGATAAAAATGGCTAATTTAATAAAATAATTTTCCTTTCATTTTAACCAAAAATCTCATGCTGTGATTCGCACTAATTCTTCAAGGATAATTCGTAAATAATCACACTAAACTCATCATCGGGGCCACGGGACTTAAGATGACAACCGGTACAAAATGGGGTGTCTACAGTTGCCCCTCTTTTGGCTGAGTTTTGCATTGCAATACGAAAGTCAAAAGCCTGAAATGACAAACCATTTACCGGTTGGCAACTTAAAGTCCACACACACACACATGCAATAAGGTCGTGCCAGCCTCAGCTGACTACCTACGTACTCCTCAGAGATCAGACCTAGCGTAGTTCATGCAAAACGATAGGGGTACTCAGTAGGTAATTTCTCGAAACTACCAACTGGAAAAGATCAATATGAAAATTTTATTCCTTTCCTCGGGAATAAACAAGAAGCTTCATCCCTTTCCCGGGGAATGAATAGGAATGAATAAGAAAACACTAATGATAGAAACTTTATCCATTTCCCTGTGGATAAAGGTATAATCCCTTTCCCTATGGATTACAAACAATCGTAGAAGTTCCCTTTCCCTGTGGATCATAAGCAAATATAGAAGATCCTTTTCCCTATGGATCAATCATAAAAATAGTGATAAAGTGCCCCTAAAGGCGAGTAAGAATTGTATCTAGAAATCAAACCCAAAGGTGTCCATCTGGATAGGCAGGAACTCTATCTAGAGTTCAAACCCAAAAACAATGATAAAGTGCCTCGCAAGGCGAGTAAGAATTCTATCTAGAATTCAAGCCTAAAAGTGTCCATCTGGACAGGTAGGAATTCTATCTAGAGTCCAAACCCAAAAACAGCAATAAGATGCCTCGCAAGGCGAGTAAGAATTCTATCTAGAATTCAAACCCAAAGGTGTCCATCTGGACAAGTAGGAACTCTATCTAGAGTTCAAACCCAAAACAATGATAAAGTGCCTCGCAAGGCGAGTAAGAATTCTATCTAGAATTCAAACCCAACGACCATGAATGCAACAGACTAGAAAATATATCATGAGAAAGACCTCATCCCTTTTATAGGGAATGCACATGAAAATATCCAATCACTCAAATGCATATGGATGCAGACCCTACTTCAAGGAATGAACGACAGGAACAAACCCTAGTCTAAGGGATGAACAAAAACATGACTCACAGAACAAGCACAAGAAGAAAAGACTCTCAAGACACGATAAGGAGGATATGAAATCACAACGGATAATCTCTGAAATGTTCTTTTACTTCAGGACACAATCCTCACAGGGTTCACCTTGCCCTTTGCTCAAAGTTCTTCCTTCTATTTTTATCATTCTTTTTTCACTTTTTCATTTTCTCCCATGCCCTAACTTTTGCCTAAGCCGCCCTTTCGGGTTTTCAACCTAGCAGGCGTTCTCTTTCTTATTTCTTATTCAATTCAAACTAGTGTGATATTCACCCACTAATGACCCCATCAGCATCTCCAAAAGATTATTTTCACTATCATACTTCTCAGCGGCCTTGAATTGCTTGAAACTTTCTTCATAACATGGTAAACATTAATAAAGTGCTAATCTTTCTTTTTGAATTATCAATGGTTCAAATTTTTAACATATGAGTCTTTTGCACATGCCCCTTGCATGAACAATGATGTGGCTGCACCTCTAAAGGTTGCCTACGTACCCAATAAGGGATCAAGCCTTACGTAGTTCATCCATATTTGAACAACTTCAATTAATCAGAAAGGACTTTTATTTGGACCGTAATGTAGGCTCAGGGTTCTAGGCTCATGAAAGAAGGGATGACAAAGGCTCAAATTTAATTCCAATGGGTTCCTATCTGTCAAGAATTACTTCATCAATGCTCATTTTATTTTCCAACTTGGCACTTCACTTGCTATTTCACTTTTACATCTTTTCTTTCTTTTCTTCTTCTTTTTTTTTTTTTTTTTTTTTTTTTTTTGTTTTTCTTCTTTTTTTTTTATTTTATTTTATTTCTTTCTTTTTCTTTTCATCTCTTATGTTTCTTCTTTTTTTTTTTTCTCAATTGTTTTTTTCTATTTTTTTCTATTTCAATGGTTTATACACCACCCTTTCTTTCAAACAAACATCTCTTTAAAATTTGCCCCTAGTGTAGGGGGTAATCCTTGACAAGGGTATCAAAAATGAAATTATTCAGGCTCAAAGGGGATAACAAGGGATTTTTCTTTTCTTTCGAAGGATAGTAGAAATGATGGCCTCTTTTCATTTTGATTTCCACTGTTCGTAGTTCATGCATTAAAAGGGCAAGTATATTAACTCATGTGCTAGAAAAGCAAACTATATCAAACCCTTGAGAAAGCAAGCAATAAATTAATGAAAACCATTCATTGATAATCAAAAGAAACAATCATACCAAAATAATTATCCCAAACCATAAAAATCCAACCAAAATAACCAATTATTCAAATAATGTCTTAAAGCCATGGAAACTAAAAGAAACTAAGCAATCTTCTACTTTCAGACCCATTACGTCCCATTTGCATATGGAGGTGGCATGGCGTGGTGGTTTGGGAGTGGATTCGTCACTGTATTTGGTTCTTTTGGCCTAGGAAGCTTCCCTGAATCGATCATATCCTGAATGGTGTGGCAAAGACGACCGCACCTATCTGTGTGATGACCATTACTCAGGTGAAAATCACAATACTCATTCTCATTGTAGTTCGGTGCCGACTTGTTGATAGGAGTAGGATCCAACGGTTTTAGCTTTCCTCTTTTCACTAAATTCCGGAGGGCTGTAGATAGAGACACACCAAGTGAAGAGAACTCCCTAGGTCCACCACGAGGATTAACTACATTAACCTCATTAGCTTTGTTGCCATTACTTGCACTCGAGCTGCCAAATCCATACGTGCGCTTCTTCCCATCATTTTTATCAATTAGCCCACTATCCATGCCATCCTCAACCTGTATACCAGCATCGTACAAGTCTTCAAAGGTCCTCAATGGAATAGGCATCAATGGTCTTCCAAAAGCTGGTAGAAGGTTCTTCACAATCATGCGCACCTGATCCTTCTCAGTTGGACGATTGGGCATTTTAACAGCTTTAGCCCTCCACCTCATTAAGAACTCAGAGAATGTCTCATTACTCTTCTGCTTTGTAGTCTCTAAATCTCGCAGAGTTACATCGAGTTGGGCATTGTAATTGTAATGGTGCACGAACTCCATTGCTAGTTCCTTCCAGTCTCGGATCTTTGAAATGTCCAAGGAAAGGTACCAATTCATAGCATCACCATTAAGGGTCCTTGGGAAACAATGCACAATCTGCTCTTCAGAAAGCCCTATAGGTTTCATCGCCAGAATGTACTGCTTCAAATGATTGCGAGGATTACCAGTCCCATCAAACACATCCATCTTAGGCATTTTGAATTTTGGGGGTAGTTGGACGTTAGGGAATGGACATAATTCATCCATGTCTAACATGTACTCTTCAATACCTTGAGACTTCCTCAAAATAGTCTTCATCTTTTCCACCTCAGCAGAAATGTCTTGCACTTCCTTTCCCTTCTTTTTGGTTTCAGTTTCCTTCTTCTTAGATTCAGCTTCTTTCTTCTTATAGTAGTCCTCCTTATCTTCTGTACTAAAGATAAAATCTTCATCCTCCACCTCAGCTTTGTCTTCTTCTTTAGTTGCTTGTTTACCCTGGCTGACTTCAATCTTTTGGAGTCTTTCTAAAACAGGTGCCATTGATCTTTCCATCATCTTTGCCATTATTTCTTCCAATCTCTTCACCAAATCTTGTTCAGTAGCCATTAGAACAGTTTGGGTAACTTCTACTTTTTCTAACCTCCCAAACGGATTGCGGACCCAAGTTAGTTGTGTAGGATTCTCTTTAGAAGCAATGATTGGCTATCCCTATAAAGAATATGTCTATCCATATAAGAGCCATTTACCATGATTATCCATAATGATTTCACATCAATTTCCATCCAAACATGCCTCTAGAATGAAGCCCAACAAAGACTAGAGAATTAAACCAAAAAAGGAACCTAGACACACTTAGACCAAGACTCAAAGACCTAAAAGAAAAAAATGAAAGTGGATATAAACTCCCAAAATGACAACTAAAGACCTAGACAAGAGACATGGTGACAACATGCAACACTAAAAAAAAAAAGATGTAAACCCTAGATGAATGAGCCTAATGCCCCTAAGATGGACCAACAACAAGACCACACATAAAGAAAGAAGACTCAACTAACCCTCATACCCCTAAACTGAAAGACTCTAACAAATGAGACGGCCTTAGGAAAAAGAGATGGACCTAAAACCATGAGAGAAAGCCCAACATAGAATCAGATTAAGGACACATGAACCCAAGGGTATCACACTGGGTTCAACCAACCAAAGTCTATTCGTTTTTCGCATCTAGGCCTATTACAATATCCACACATTCTTCCACTCTCATTTTGATCCAAGCCCATATTTTCTTTTTGATTTCTTTGACTTTTGACTTTTGATTTTTGATTTTTGATTTTTTTTTAATTGATTTTTTTTTGTTTTTGTTTTTGTTTTTTTTTTTTTTTTTGGGCTTGGACCCAATTACAAAATCACACACCTCACCTCTCAATTGGGCCTAGACTTGAAAAAGAGAATAGATGATGATGGGCCTTGCCCCTAAGTCTAAACATTATGGGCCTAATATGCAAATGCAACATGACATGCAAAGTGACACACATTCAAACAGGGCTATGCAAAGGTTGGTAGGGTAACTAGTGGTGTTAGTTAATGGGGTACTTCTCTTTCAAGGGTCACCCAAGCTAGGGCACTCAAAGAGTGGCCCGTTAGCGTACTCACAAGCTTATTACAGGCTAGTGGCACAGGCTATGGGTTGATGATGCCAACTTCCAGTAACCATAGGCCCGAATGGGACCCGGTACCTTTCGTTAGACTGTCATCGAGGGTAATGGGTGGTAGTGCGCGTGTGTGCAATTTTGGTCTTTTCTAATTAAACAATTTAAATTAAGTAAAGCCATAAATCACTATACGGAATCTAGCTCTCTATCCCCAGTGGAGTCGCCACTGTGAGCGCCACGCCCTAAATACCACATAGCTCGAGAATGCGCATTAACCTCAAAGGACTAACACGGAGAGGAGTCGCCACCCAATAATGGGAACGAGTGAACCCTAGCAGGGTGTAGCTCGTTATAACCAGAGATTCAGGTTCGGAGCTAGGGTACGCAGTTGGGAAGGTGTTAGGCACCCAGCCACGCCCGGTTGGAACCGGCCCCCACACATGATTAATGGCTTTAATTAATCTAAATGCTCAATTAAAATTGACCCTAAATCATGCAATAACAACGGCACACACAATGACCAAAATAATGAATAAATAAAGAAAAGAGAATAAAAGAATATATTAAAAAGCAGAGATCAGAATATACAAAAGACCAACCAGATACTAATCAACTAAAAACAAAACTAAATAAAATAATAAACAAACAATCTGTCTGCCGAGGTAAGGTGCGTACGCATCACTGATATATGCGTACGCACCTAATAGGCATTTCACGCAAAATCACAGAACTCACATATCAGTCTACATCATGCATCCCAAAATAAATAAAATAAAACTAAACCTAAAAACAAATAAATACAAATATAAAAACTAAACCTAAATCATGCTAATCATGATTTAGACAAAAATAAAATAAAATGAAAATAATAAAAAGAAGAACTAAAATAAAAGCTAAATAAAAGTAAATTTACCGACTTTGTAATTGTTCGTGGCTCCTCAGGTCTTTAGATTGAATCAAATCAACACGAATCCTCCTCTTCGTCAAAGTGGTATCACAGCAAAGAGATCAAAACTCACTCAACTTTGAAAAGAAATAGAAAACAAAAAAAAGAGAACAAGAGAAAAGAAAAGTGATTTTCGTCACTTTGCAGCAGCAGCAACTTCAATCGCGTTTTTGGGTATAAAAACGTTGGAATTGGACAAAGCTCGTGAAATACAAAGTTGTAGAGAATTGAATTATCTTTCTAACAAGACCCATTTCATCAAATTCCGACTTCGGATGAAAAAGTTATGATTAAAATACGATTTCTGGTTTCAGAAAAATCTGCTGCTGAATTATGACGAATTTCACTCCCTCTAAACCCTATTCTCCTCCTCCTTTTCAAAGACATTAAGAGGGTATTTATAGCTGAAATCTAGAGTTTCCCTTTCCTTCCTAGACTAGGTTTCTTTGGAGAATAATCAAAAGGTATTTTATAATGATAAAAGACTTCTAATCTGAATAGGAAAGGGAAATTGTCTTTTGTAAAAATTGGGAGACTGACCGCTAACACGCATGCACATGTATCGTATGTGCGTACACACACTCATCACATACGTACACGTGTTAGTGGTATGATAAAAATGGCAAATTTAATAAAATAATTTTCCTTTCATTTTAACCAAAAATCTCATGCTGTGATTCGCACTAATTCTTCAAGGATAATCCGTAAATAATCACACTAAACTCATCATCGGGGCCACGGGACTTAAGATGACAACCGGTACAAAATGGGGTGTCTACAGGATGTTAGGGTTTAATGATCTAGAGTGTAGGTTGTAACTGTTGACTTATAAATGTATTCATTGGCCCTAGTAAGTTATGTATGGAGATATATGAGTGTACAATAAGGGATCTATCACTCTCAGTAAAGAGAGGGAATGCCTTATGCTATCTTCTTGGATATGACTCATTTAAGTCTTTGGCCAAAGCAAGGGCTGTTGGGAATCATACAAGAGGGAAAAATAGAAGTGCGGAATATAAAATTTTTTCCTACGATTCCCAATCCCATGAATCTAACTATACATAACACAAAATCAAATCCTAACTACGAAGAGGGTTAGAATACTTACAGTTTTAATAGTCTTCTCCTTTTTGCTCCAAGCTTCGATTTCGGACAGCGATGAATGAGCAACCCAAGTGTGTTGCCTCCAACGGTATCCACACCTAGCTAGAGCTTCAAGTCATTTTCCTCTTTCCCTTGTTGTTGCTAGAGTAGGAGAAGAGAAGAGAGAGAGAGAGAAAGAGAGTGCTGGAAATTTCGGCCAGCCCTTGGTTTCTTCAAAAAGTTATGGTGTCACACATCATAGTGTGACTTAAATAGTCCACACTAAAGGGGCCAGCCCTAGGGGAGAACCTTTTTAGGGTTTTGTGCAATTTCTCTAAATTGCACAATAACCCCTATTGTTTACATCAAATTTAAACAAGGCCTCAAAGAACTATTCTTTATGCACTCATACCCTTTCTCTCATAGACTTTAAAACTCATCTTGCATGATCAGTGTGTGACCCATTGGGCTCACATCATCAAGTAGTAGGAATAGCACAAGGTGTGCACAATGGAACTCTTTCCATTTAGGGTCTAATTGGAACTCCTTCCAATTCCCTAATTGATTGTAATTCACTTATATCAATTAGGGCTTCTACTAACCATGAATAACACCTAGCATATGGTTCGTGGTGTCATCCTTAATGAAGTGAATATGCATCTATCAAAGAACCCTTCTGTTGTAGTTTCTAGGTTACAATTACATCCTTCCATTTATACAATGTCTCCAATTGAACTAATAGGATATGGAAGTCTGTTAAGTCCCTAGTTCAATTACTTTATACTCATTCATAGATATCAACTCAACGATGAACTTATGGAAACTCCTTTCCATATTCATATTGCCATGGCCATGGCTTGAATGAGTTATATTATGAATGCTATATGAGACATTCTTTCCCTTTTTCCTGAGGGTAATGGAGTCCTTGTTGATCACTCACATGTCTTCATATATATAGCAATAGGGCCAATGAACACCCTTACAGACCCTTGAATAGGGTCTGCACTTAGTGTTATCAAAATTCTAAAGTTACATGCATAAGGCAACTATAGTATCTCAGGTCTAAGGATTACTTGTACCACTATAACATTAAGAAACTGATTGACAGGCAGGTTAAAAATCCATTCAGTTTATCTCAAATCTTTGGTCACATTCAATGTACCTATTCTATTAATAGGCACCCACCTGTTGGTTGTAGTGTCTCCACACAAATAGCTTGAGACCAGCTATCCTCCTATAGAGTCAACCTAACAGGTGCTAGTCCTATGGTTCATTACTGTCCATTATAATGAACCTTCAACTAGGAATGATTTAGGAGTTTAGTACAGAGATATATTTACAGTCTCATAATTACAACTCTTTGTAATTCAATATTCTCAACTCTAACTCCTTGGACATATTATGTAGATATAAATGATGCATACAAACATAATAGAATGAGCCCTTTTATTAAATCAATAATAAATGTGACATACATAAATGAAATCAAATGATTGTTCATTTATCCCTAAACAATCATCTCTATGATTGGCTCTAGGGCGTAACTCTAACAAGGGTGACTCAAGAAAAGGTTTTCTTAAGCGCACCATCATGAGTAGATACTAAGATGGATTCATAGAATTGAGTTAGGGGTTTGACAGACTTCCATACCCTATTAACTTAATTGGGGCATTAGTTGGTAGAGAGATTGAATTGCATTTAACTGTAGCTGAAGGGTTCACTCTATCTATCTATATATATATATATATATATATATATATATATATAGATCTTCACTCTATCTAGGTTGCATCATGATATATTGCTAGATATCACTCATGACTAGTAGGGACCTTGATAACATTAATGTTTTTCAAGTAATTGGAAAGAGTTCCAGTTGAACCCAATTAGATGGAAGGTGTTCCATTAGGGTATTATGAATGCCCAATCCTACTACTAGATAGGTGTGAACGCAAGAGGTCATACACCTATAAGCTTAAGGGCATTTAGGGATTTATAAAATGGGCAAATATCAAATTAAATGTTTAATTTGACAACCTATGTAATAAATGTTATTGGTAGGGTTAGTAGTGCAATTATTAGATAATTGTATAAAGGGATAATTTCCCACATGGCCAGCCAACACTATAAAATTGAGAAAAAGATATGCTAACACATATCTTCTCATAACAGTTTGTTATTTGATAAGGTTGGTTGGCAGCCCTATTTATCTCTATGTTCTTTTCATTCCATGATACTTCTCCATAGCTGAGACTAAAAAGAAAGTAGAGTGAAAATCCCTTGAGTGCTAAAAGCTTGGTGTGGATACTCTTGGAGGCTTCATACATTTGGAGCTCAATCAATTGCGTCTTCAGGACCATATGTAAGTATCTCTAAACCTTCTTGATAGATTAGGGTTTATATATCATGCATAGACCATGAAGGTGATCAAAGGGTTTATGGTTTTTCTCATTCAAAATTGTTTTGAAATCTATATTTTGCTTCTGCTTCACGTGAGAAATTCTTTCAGTGGTATCAGAGCCTTCTTCATGCTTTATGCATGATTACGATGGTATATTCATGGTTGTAAAATTTTGATCGATAGGGCTTGGGGTTTTGGTTATTTGAACTTTGTATTTTAAAGAAGTCCAAACCTGGGTTTATGAAACCCAAGGCTGTTTTGATTGTTTCTTATGTTTAATCCTTACGTTCATTGTTATGTGATAACTATAATATGTGTAAATTGTTTACACACAATTTTTAATTCATTATATGGATTAAAATATATACAAAAGGATGAAACTTTGAGAAGATAACCTGCTGCTATTGTTTTTCCTGTGCATAGCACCCTCACGTGGGTTATGGTTTTCTCTATGGGTTTTGGTTACAAAGAAAATGTAACGACCCGCAAATCATAACAAAATAAACTCTTTATAAATGAATTTCCTTTGAAATTACAAAATATTGTACAGCTGTGGAAAGCAGCGGCTAACCCAAAACTTATCAATATACATTTCGCAACTCATTCAATAAAACTTACATCAACTTTATAGAAATAACAAATAAATTGACCCATAATCTATTCAAATCACGATCCCTCTTCCACTACGTGCCTCCAACATTGACTACCTAAAAGTGTTATTTATATAACACGGTGAGCCAGACAGCCCAGTGAGAAAACATCTGCACTTATTTTATACTACATCAATTTTAAACACAATGGGTATATTAATTGTCATTTTATAAACATAACTTTTGAACGTGACATCCACGTTGTTTATACCATTCCTAATACATCATGTACAATAGATTTCAAGATATAAAAATAACTTTCCAGAATACTACTCATATTGTGGCACATTATCTCATACTGATCTCAACATTAATAATTTCTCATACCTGAGCTTTCATTGCCATTTGCAACCTGCAAAACACAAATCAAAATAACACATTCAGGCCCACTTGCCGTTCATGTATGTTATCTCAGCCATAGCACATATGTCCCTATCATATGTGTATATCGGTTATGGCCCAATTGCTCAATAACCTGGTATATTAGTGCACTAACTGCAGGGCATACCTGACTGGATCCGCCCCGGTAGACCCACCACAATTTGTTAGTAACCACAATAATAATCATAATAATCCATATTTAATGGAAACATCTCACATATAAGAATGTGCCACGATATGAAATAATATTATTTCCAAATATAATGGAATAATCCACACTCATGTTTCCCAAGAAAATCTTATCTCAAAAGAAATCTTTGTCTTAGGTTCTATTCAAAATCATCTCTTTATACATACAGCAAATAACTCAATTCTTAAGCTTGTATCAAACTTATTAATAATAGAGAGCAAATTTCACAACTCACATAATTATAAAAACTTGGCTTTTATATCATAAATCAATCCCACGCACAAAAGGGTGAAATTTGGTAATACTTTTCTTTAACCAAACATCACACTTGCACTTTCTTACAACAGGACAGTTTAGGTTTGAAATTCATAACTAAATCCAAAAATTTCCAAATTCAATGATTCAACCTGTTTTAGAAGCTTAAACAACGTAACTATTGAAAGAAAAATAGCAAATTGATCACCACCCAAACAGCCTGTGGTTCGAAAAATCACTTCAAAGCTCAGCACAACAGACATCTGGCACTCCAAAGATGACAGCTTGGAGTAACAGGTACAATTCGATTTTCTGGGTTAATTTTTATAAAGATTTTGGGTTTTGAAAACTTATTTTAATAAAAACTAGATTCATCAAGTTTTCAAACCATATAAATTTTGCATCAAACGGACTCCGATAAACTACTTCAAATTCAATTAGAACATAACCCATAGCAGCAGAATTTCTGTACAGCAACTCAGGTTCAACTTTGGAAATTTACCAAAAATCTAATTTTTAATATTTTTAGTTGAAACCAATGGCAAAAGAATCACTTGTAAATGTACTTTAAATACCCCAAAATCACAGACCTAAATCAAAGTCCATATACAGAAAATTCTCATAAAATCATCTACTGTACCGGATTTTTCAGGATAATACAAGGGAATTAGGTTTTAAACTTAGGGATTAAAGTTTCAAGAACCTTTCTAATATACATACTTACATCAAATTGTTCCAAATTGATGTTATAAAATAAGAGGAGATGGTTTTCTCACCTGAAATATAAATCTTGGGTTGCTCAATTCAAGCTCCCAACTTCAAAACCGTAAATTCCTCTTCTTCTTCTCCTTCGTCTTCTTCTCCTTCATCCTCTTTCTCTTACTTACTCACTCTCTCTCTCTCTCTCGCTCACTCACTCACGTTCTCACTCTCACTTACGCTCTCACACTTTATTTCTTTTCCCTATTCCCATAGTACTCTTGCATCAGAAGTAAAGGGGGTATATACATAGGGATGGAGAACTAAATTGGTGCACATGGAGCTTCAAGAATCTTTCACATACAAGCTGTTAAGTTTCCAACTTAAAAGCCTAAGCTTATAAATGGAGGGCCCAAACAGGTATATGAAGCTATGTCAAAGCCAATATTTGGATGATGTGGGATGGGGTATATTTCCAACACTCCCCTTCACGTGCAGGCTTAACATAGGCCTGTCACGTGGGCAACAAATACGGGCTCAATAGGCCCAAGAACGACATGCTTTGATACCATGTTAAGTTTCCAACTTAAAAGCCTAAGCTTATAAATGGAGGGCCCAAACAGGTATATGAAGCTATGTCAAACCCAATATTTGGACGATGTGGGATGGGGTATATTTCCAACACAAGCCTCCCAATATATTTAATATAACAGCCCATAGATAAGTCTAGTGGACACAGGCATAGCCCATGGATTCTATGTATAAGGTGTCTCTGTGGGTTGTAAAACTTGGAAACATGTGATGCAAACTCACCACATATAGATTATAATATATATATATATAGAATGCCTTCATCATCATTCAGCAAAGTGTCCATTCATATTTTCCCAAGTCCAAATATTCTTAACGCCCATTAAGAAATTCTAAGCCCAATAAAATGGTCCAACCCAATGCAAGATATAATAATAAATCTTATTTCACAAATAAAATTTAACCCCAATATAATTTAAAATTAACATGTAATAAAAGGGGTGTTACAGAAAACCCATTATGGTGGGTCCCAATAGATAGTAGAAGGTCTACCTATTGAAATCTTGGCTTATGGAAGCCATGTGAATGCGTATTTCAAAGGATTATATATATTAGAATATATATATATCTATATATATATATATATATATATATATATATATGGACAGTTTTAATTTAGACGACATGTTAATGTAGAAACCATGAATGGTTATGGTTTAGTCACTACTCAGTCCTTGAAATCAATCTTTTGGGGATCTACCAAGATGGTGGGACCATCTTATTGCACAGCCGTGGCCATAGGAAGCCATGAGAGATCAATTTTGTTGCTGTTTTTTGTGTATTTTTCAGCAGTAGCGCACATGTGTAATCCTCTTTGAACAATGCAAAACCTAGGGCACGTGGGCCTTCAGTTCATAACACATTGGTCAAAACCCAATTTTAAATTAGTCCCAGATGTTGTTTCATACAGTCATGGTGGTTATTGTGCTTGACAACCATGGTAACATCGCTTGGTGTTAACGCATATGGTGAAACCCTAAATTTACGGTTCCAAAATTTATTTTGTTTATTTTCTTATCCCAGCAACCTCAAATCAATTCTATTTGATTAAAGATTATGTTTTTAAATAGTTTTAATATACTGGGATATTAAAATAAAATTCTGGGAATTAATTTATAAAATCCTGTTTTATTAAATTATTGACATTCCCATTGTTTAATTACTTAGGTTTTGAAAAGCTAATTTTGGAAACTTAATGTTCCTATTATGAATAGGATTTTACTTTAGCATTAAATCTAATATAGATTAGATAACTGCATTCTCATAGGATGAGAATTTATGATCCGGATGATTAATAGCCATGAATATATCCATTGTTTATATTTCTTGCTATATTTTTCCATTTTATTTTATGCATTATGAATGTATGGATAATGGGATGATTATGGACTTTAAAGACCCAATAAAATTAACATGTGATTGGCCGTCTTCAATGTGATTGAATGGATGTTTTTTTTGATGGGTTGTAATTTAATTGTTATATTTTGGTGATGTAATTATATTGAGGCTTGCATGCCCCCTCTCTC